>JARHVA010000085.1:6922500-7357500 GCA_037957365.1 Torreya grandis
AGCGACCTGCTAATAAAAGAGCCCAAGGAGCTAGCAAGGATGAGAAGATAGCCCCCGAGGGCCAAAAGAGCCAGAAGAGACAAGGAAAGGAAAAGACAAAAGAGCCAAGTGTATAAATAGACAAAACAATCCAAGTGGCAAAAGAAGGCATCAACTCAAGGAGTTATTCTAGCGGTTGGAACAGTGCTTGCCAAGTGGTCATAAATGGATAAAAACAGTGAATGATGCGACCCATTTTTTCTCCATTTTGCATTTATGAGAAGACAAACTGTGTGGGTGCCTTCAAGGAGTAGTCTTGGTTATGGATAAATGGTGCAGCCTATGTTTTTAAATGCCTGAAGTCAGAATCAGAACTGACACAGCATTTATATTTTAGCGGCTTCCTCTTCCCAATGCCTTTAGGATGCGCATGGGCCACTTGTCAAAGGGTGCCAAAAGTCTTTTTCAAAGAAGGCACTGTTGTTCCCTCTTCTCTATATATATTGTAACTTCTCATTAAAAAATATCTATCTTTCACATTGTAAGGTGAAGCCCTGGCAATTTTCACCTAGAATCAATAAAATGCATTTTTACCTCTATTATGGTTAGATATCTTTGAGTGTGTCTAAGTGTTAGTCTCGTGTTTAGTCATTGATTCCTAATGATTTCATAGGTTTGACACCAACACATCTGGTATTTATAAGGTGCCATTCCTGTAGGTGACAAGAAGAGCTGTACTTGGAGCACAGAGACAGAAGGAGGTTATTAGACAACGTGCTTTTTCTATAGCACCTATGGTGAGTCCCTTTTTCTGTGTGTTCCATTAAAGCCTCCCTGTTAAGTTTCCTAAAGTCTAGTCTTTTACTAATTAAAGTGTATGTATGTGTCTTATGGTTCAGAGTGTGAGTGTGAGTAGGTCGAAGTTATTTGGTGCATCACCCTCTTAGAGTAGGTTTTGTTTTCCTGTAATCCTTCTCCCTTTTCATCCCCCCCCATTATATATATATATATATATATATATATATATATATATATTAGCACTTATTGGAATAACTCAGATGCATCAAAGGGAGCTAGCCCTTATCTAGAGACTCTCCCCTCCAGCTTCCCCAGTCCCATGGGCGAGAGGGGAGTTTCCATTTTGACGTGTGGAAGGCAGGAGCTCGGCCTCCTACCTAGGATGCAATCCATTGCGTCAATAGATCCCTAGGTTACTAATTATAACTTGAATATGCAAGGGTAAATGTTGATGTGTGGAAGGCAAGATCTCGGCCTCCTGCCCAGGGTGCAATCCACTGTGTCAACAGATCCCTAAGTTACTAATTATAACTTGAATATGCAAGGGTAAATGTTGATCCATAATATCATCTAGAGGATTTTCATTATGCTCAAAGGCAATAAGGTTCTCACTATTTGTCAAATAATTAATAATAGATAAATAATTATAGGGTTGAGTATAACTTGGAAAAGTAGTTTCTTCTTAGGCTTTGTAAAGAATATTCCTATAATTTTTTTGATCTTGTAAGCAATTATAAAATAGAGATATTTAAATGGGCGTTCTTGAGTTCATCTATAATTTCATAATATTTAGATGCTTGTAATCTAATCTTGAGATTGTGAGGGAGATCAAGAGGTACTTTTTGGTTATTCCCATCTTGTGTAGGAACCTTTTAGTCAGATAATGGAAAAACTTGTAGATTTATTTTTCCAAGTTATAGGTCGATGATCACCAACTGATAATGGTATTTGATTCCACATCGATCCCTAGTTCTGCATTCTGAAACAAATTTATTTTAAGTAAAAGTCATAAAATACTACACTAGTGCACACATCACTATTGATTTCAATAATAATCATAATAAAACATTCATTACTATTTTTCAAATTCCATTATGAAATACTACAAAAAGTACTCATATTATCTTCAAATAGATGTACAATATTTTTTTCTCAAAATATATATATATATATATATATATATATATATATATATATATATATATATATATATATATTACTTATTCAATTCCAATGACATAATAAACTGATATTAATATTAATTAAAATCATTGTTACTATTATTGGCCATACTTTTTCTAATTTTATTTTCCAATAATCTCATAGGTTCCCAATCTCACCTATCCATTTTACCTGAATGAATATGATATCACTTTAAATGCCGAAAAGTCCTAATAAAACCTAAATATTGATTCCAAAATAAAATTTCTACATAATCCATGTATGTATCTTATCACCAAACCAAGGCATAACATAGATCAAGGGTCCAAATCTGAAGTCCAAACCTAAAAAATTAGTGCAAAGTGTCTAATTTTGAAAAAGGGTTATCTTTTCATACATGTTCATGAAAAAAATAGTGGTATGCCCTAGGTTTGTGAATTGTGTGATTGATTATAATCTACCTTTTGAATTCTTTGCTCTTAAGTGTGTTTTGTAAAGTGTTTTAGGTCGATCTTGTATTCCCCTCTTATCTTTGCTTCATGTCACTTTATGATGGATGTGTTCAAATACTTCTCATGCCATTTTTACCTTGCATTAATTTACTAGCTGTTGGAGAAGTGCCACATGCCCGTGTCATGGTTTCTTCTTTGAGGCATTCATTTTATTATTTTGACGCACTGCAAAATTTATTTAGTTTCCTTTTTTGAAATTACCCTTTTGAATTTTGAATTTAAGAAGGAAGTAATATTTTCACAATCTATTTTGATTTTTTATTTTAAAATATTCAAAATCCCTTTGTCATTACATGTTGTTATCAGACTTGATAGATTCGTAAGGCATTACACATTCATCTCACAAATCTAGTTTGTCCTACTTCTTGAGTGCAATATTGAAAACCTTCTTGTTATATTTTATATTTATCACAATCAAACACAAAACTTATGTCTACCAATTACTATTTTACACTACCACACATGTAAAAAATTGAAATCCTACCCTACTTGTGTTAATTGGCACTTATTTTACTTGTCTTAAATTACTGATGTTAAGGTTTAATGCTACTACCATTCACTCAATTCCTAAAATAACATTTCATTACAAATATCATAATAATATGGTAGCTTTATAAATCATATGATGGATCACATATGGACCTTTCCATCTAATTCACAACTTTCTCAAGTGTGCCTTAAACTTACTCTCACAGAATAGGATTGGCTGACACTATTGAAATTATTTTGTTTGTAAACGGTGATCATGCTAAGCCTTTTGGCTACATTTTTTCACTTCTTGATTATATATTTCCATCATCTTAGTTTTCTCCATACATAAAAGTTCCAAAATACTATTTTCCAATAATTTTTTCACCAAAACAAATGTATTCCATTAGCATTACTAATATCATGCCATATACCAAATAAAATAGTGTGTGTTTATTAGCTCATTTATAGTTGGTTTTATAAGCCCAAAATTTCATAGGAATGCAATCCTCAAAGTCATCACTCTACACATTACTAAAAAAAATTTAGCATCCTTTATAATACCTTGTTTGATGCTTTGACTTAACCATTGGCTTGTGGATGGTAGGTAGTGTTCTTTTGGTGTGAAATTGTGAATTCCTCTATGAAGGTTTTAATGGCATTCTTAAGAAATTGTGTACCCCAGTTTCTATTGTTGCACACATCCAAACCTTGCTATAATATTTTCATACAAAATCTTTGTAGCATCTTTTGCTTCACAAGTTGGACAAATATTTGCTTTAATCCATTTTATAGAGTAATCTATTGTAGTGATGATATATTGAGCATTTAAACCATTTAGAGGGTAAATTAATATGTCCCATAGAATTTTCCTTAATTTATAAAAAGGTTGGGATATGAGAACCAAATTAACAGATATTTCATTTCTCAAATTAAGATTTCTAATACACTAACATACATCACAATGTTTTGTAAACCTGTGCACATCCTCAAATATAGAGTGTCACTATAACCCACTCTGAAACAACTTTCTCATAGTCAATTCACTTATGAAATGAGCTCACGTAAACCCTTCATGACCTTCATCTAAGACTTATGCTCTTTCATGTTCCAAATCCACTATGTGAAGTACATTATCTTTGCCTAGTTTATACAAAAACTCATTTATAATTATAAATGATTTGTTGCAATCAGTGGCTTATTTTATTGTTCTATATAGTGTTTAGGTAATATCCCATGTTGCAAGTGTTATAATATCTTCCAATTTATTTGGGATAGTTGTGACTCTGAATAAGCATGCATCAAGTGAATCCTCTTGTATATCTTTTGGTTATTCTCTAGTTTGAATTTTATTTAAATGATCTAGTCCCACATATTATCTTCTAGGATTTACATTGATCTTGAATCAATAACCTTAAAAAAACATCAACCATATAGAAATCCTACTGCCCAAAAATGGATTATTTACTAGATATCACAAGACCTAATGATCCATGAAAAATTCAAAAGGAGTTTCCAACAAATAGTGACACAATTTCAGAAGTGTGAATACTATAGCCAAAGCTTCCGTTTCCATTGTGGTGTAGTTCTTTCTTGCGACCAATAACTTATGAATTGAGAAGTGGATTGGGTGGTTCAACTCTCCCTTAAATGGTTGTCTGATAACCATAGAAATTGTAGTCCTTGATGAATCTACGTGTACATGGAATGTCTTGATCTAATATGAGAAGACCAAAATCGGATTTATGACTAATATTTGTTTCAAGTTAGTGAATCCAATTGGACATTATAGTGTCCATTTAGAACTTAGTGTCCCTATGTAACAATTTATCTATAAGTGTTGTGATGTCTACATAGCTGCAAATGAAATTATGGTAGTATCTTGTATGAACTAGAAAACATCACACTTTTAAAGGATTTATTGGTGGTTTGAACCCAATGATATAATTGCCATATTGCCCTGGTCCACTAAAATTCCATCACTGTAAACCACATGCCCTAAGAACACTCTAAAAGATGTAAAGAACAAGCATTTATTTAGATTCAATGCAACTCAAAATGCTCTACATAATTATAGCATGAGTTAAAACTTTGACAAGTATTCTTTGAAGAGTGAAAACACTTCCCAATTATCCAAATACACTTCTAGAAAGCCATGGATAAAATCCTTGAAAACAATCACCACTACATAGAAAAATATATTGGGTGCATTTTTTAATCCAAATGGCATTACCTTGTAATATAAATAGACTCAATATGTTTTGAAGGTTGTTTTGGATTGATCTTATTTTGCTGTTGAGATTTTCTGGTAACTCTTAAACCCATCTATAAAGACCATGTGGCATGCAACTGCTTCTAAAATTTATTTTATGAAAAATGTTAAAAATAAATCATCTATGCAAGCATCATTTAGAGCTCTGTAATCACCATAAATTCTAATTTATCCTATTTTCCTAGGTTGCACTACCATTGACTCACCCAATCAAACATTTAGATAGGACTGATGAGCCTTGATTTGACCATGCAATTAATTTCAATCTTAATTTTGAGTTTCATATTGAGATTCAAATGGTAAAGACATTTATTAATTGGCCTTGTGCACTCCTTAATCTCTATGTGAATTTCCCCCAAAGACATATCCACACATTTAATTTCACTAAACTTTATAGGTAACACATCCTCATAATCTCACGACAGTTATACTGCCTCCGAAAACTATTGTTGAATCCAGTAGTTGCCAATAGGTGCCATCTTTGGTACCTTTTCAATGCTAACATTTTCATATATTTTTCATAGTGGATATCGATAAATATTATTGCCTTCCACCTTCATAGAATCCAAGATCTCCCTCTGGTCATGTTGCTCTTTTATGTTCAAGTTTTGAAACTTATCTTATTTTGTGTTGGCTATGTCTTCTGTTTTTGGCATCTTGAAACTTCTATCAGGTTCAAACATTTCCTTGAGATCCATGTTTTCTTCACTCTTTTTGGTTGTTTCATTGCTAGAGATATTCCAAATTATATTACATAATTTGTATGCAAATCCGTTTCCTTCCCAAATGTAGTGACATATATATATATATATATATATATATATATATATATATATATATATATATATATATATATATATATATATATTATCATGGATGTTTGCATCACCTTTTAATCTTGATTATTCCTTATCTATAATGGTTATAGTGTCCAATCCTCCATAACAAAATAATATTTGCATATTTTTTAGGGCCTTGTGCACCATCGTATTATCTTATTTAAATAGGAAAGCTTGATTGAAGTTTTGTTGAATTTGTGACCAAGTACTTGTTTCTCTTATGCACTCTTGATGCAAGTATCAAGCTTTTGATAGTAGTGGTAATGTGCCTTGAAAAATATAAACCCAATACCTTGGATATATTTTTTACTCCTATATATCCACACATGAATGAACATGTACCTCCAGGCATTATCTTGCTTGGAACTTTGGCCACTTGTTTGTTAACCCTAATTTGATATATGAAACCTTACCACAACAATATATAGGCTATTTACCACTCCTATTTAATGAACTCAAATATTATCAAGATAAGAAAATACCAATAGGAAAAGATTTTGAAATAATATGTATTGATTCATATTGAATGATTCAAATACTTACAAACTATGTATAAATAAGACTCAACTCAAAATTGGAGTTGACATGCAAAAATTTAGAACTCTAAAAATAATAAACCTCGATCTGTTATTTTTAGTAGTTACTAGTTTTAATAAGTTTTGCATTTAAGTACACACAGCTCTAAAAATACTCAAAAATAAATTAAACACTAAAATTATCCAATTAGACAAATATCAATTGAAATTCAAGTCTGGTTACAAAAATATATAATTTTCAAAATGAGAAAAATACTAAAAATAATATTAAACTTTAATTTTGGACCCTCAGATGGTCACATATGGCCTCCAAAAAATATCAAAAATGTCCATAACTAGATAGGCTAGGTTATGGCTGCACCAAAATTTTCAAAATGGTCATTTTGGCATGAAGATGGTATCAAACAGAGCTAGAAATCAAAATTTATGGCCTCCTTTTCTGTATCATTCTCCTCTGGTTTGAAATAACTCATCTCCTACAAGTTGATCTAATTATATTGATGTCATTTGTTCATATTAATATTATTCATCTCCCATTCTGTAATCCAAGTATTGTCTTCCTGTTGTAATCCTTTCCTCTATATGAAGTCCCTGTCATAACTTTATTGCCTTGTGTTTATTATCTTCTTATCCAAAACCTGCACTGTCTTTTCTTTCTTCTTATTTGGCACGTATTGCTTCCAATCTAAATTTTCATCTTATTCATCTTCACCATATTCTCCATGGAAATCATATAAATCTAAAACTTTAAATACTGGGGAAATACCAAAAGTCTATGGTAAACTCACTTCACAAGCATTGTCATTGATTTGTTTCACAATTTTGCATGGTCCAATTTTCTCATATTTTAACTTGTTATATGTGCCTTTCACAAATCTATCTTTCCTCAAGTAAACCATCACTAAATATCTTTCAAATATTTTTTACCTTCTTCTGAAATTTGTTGCTGCTTTATACTTTTCATTCTTTTCTACAATTTTTTTCTAACTTCTTGTAATTATTGTATATGTTTTGCAAATGCTTCTGCAACATTACTAACTCATTCTACAATTGGTAATTGTACCAAATCTAAAACACTCATAGGATTTCTCTCATAAACAATCTAAAATGTTGATTTTCCTATTGATCTATTCATTGAACTATTATATACAAACTCATCTTGTGGTAAATCCAAGTCCCATTGCTTGGGTTTCTCTCCAACTATGCATCTCAATAAATTTTACAAGCTCCTATTTACAACTTCTGTTTGTCCATATGTTTAGGGTGGTATGCACTACTAAATAGTAGTTTAGTCCCCATCTTCCTCCATAAAGTCCTCCAAAAATGACTTATAAATCTCATGTACCTATCTGATGTAGTGGTTTTTGGAACAACATGTAATCTCAAAATATCTTTAAAAAATAGTTCTCCAACTCTAGTGACATCATTGGTTTGCTTACATGAAATAAAATAAACCATCTTAAAAAACATGTCTATAATAACAAAAATTGAATTATTTCCTCTTTGTGTGTTTGGTAATCCCAACACAAAATCCATATTCAAATTTGTCCATGGTCCTCTTGAAACTGGTAATGGCTTGTACAACCCTATATTTTGTGCATGTCCTTTTGCCACCCAACATATCCTACACATTGAAACATATCTTGTCACAACTCTCTTCATCTTTGGTGAATAATGTTTCTCCTCCGCCAAATATATTATCTTTATCTTACCAAAATGTCTAGCCAAACCACCACTATGCATTTATCTTATAATATTGTCTCTTAAGATCCAATTGGAATACATAATTATTTCCCTTTGAAGAGATAACCATCCTACATAAGATAATCATCATAAACATTATGTGTATCACTTACCAATGGATTCCTGCATTAATCAACTATCTTGCCAAAATCTGGATCAGTATCATATACTTCCTTAATAAATTCAATCCAACTAATTCACTCACCATAGTGGTTATCAACCCTACTCAAAGCATCAACTATCTGATTTTGTTTTTATGATTTATGTTTCAACACAAAAGTATAACCCTACAAGAAAGACACCCACTTTTCATACCTACCATTTTACTTATTTTGAGTGTTCACATACTTTAAAGCCTCATGGTCAGTAAATATGACAAACTCTTTAGTCACTAGATAATGCCTTCAATGTCTTAATGCTTGTACAATGGCATAAAATTTAACATCATATGTAGAATAATTTGTTCTTACCTCAATCATTTTCTCATTGAAATATGTTATTGGATTTCCTTCTTGACTCAACACACCACCAATTCTCACAAATAAAGAATCATAATCAAATTCAAACACTTTGCTAAAATTTGGTAATGCTAAAATATGTTTTTTCTAATTTTCTTCTTCAACAACTTGAAGATTTATGTTGCATCCCTTGTCTATATAATTTTTTTTCCTCTCATACAATTGGTTATTGGTGCTACAAGACTATTAAAAATTTTAAGGATTTTTTTGTAAAAAGTTATTAAACCATGGAAACTTCTTATCTTTGTGAATCTCTTTGGGACAGACCAGTCAACAATTGCATTAACTTTTCTTCATCCATTCTTACACCATCTGCTGAAACTATAAATCTTTAAAATACCAAACTATTCTGCATAAACCTACACTTTTTCAAATTTGCATAGAGCTTCTCTTTTCTTAATAATTCTAATACCATTATCAAATGTTGTAAGTGATTTTATTTAGTCTTACTAAATATTAAAATATCATCAAAATGAATCACCACAAACTTACCACTATATTTTTGTAGCATTATGTTCATCACATTCATTAATGTGTTGGGTGCATTTGATAATTTGAATGACATTACCTTCCATTCATATAAACCATCTATAGTCTTGAATGTTGTTTTCCATTCATCTCCTTCATGAATTTGAATTTGATAGTATCCACTCCTTAGATCAATCTTGGTAAAATATTTTGCTCTTGCAAGAACATCCATCTGATTTAACCTTTTAGTGTTTTACATGTGTAATATATATATGTTTGGTTAAAGGACTAAGATATCTAAATTAATTAAATAATATGCAATAATTAAGTATTAATTTATTATATGTTTTTAACATCTTTGAATTTCTAAAAATAGTAATAAATAAGCATAAATATAGACTTGTCTGTAAAATACCTATTGAAGATTATCTAGGTTTTGAAAAGTAGGTTCTAGAAAGTTTTGAGTATTATCAACAAGATTTTGGGATCTATTTGTTCACTAGATAGTAGCTCCCCACTAGTAGAATAGTGTCATGTTCTTTTAGCATCTTCAAAGTGGAACTAGTGTCTATTTTGAAGGATTGTTCCTATTTTTTTGGAACACCTGCACCTGTGTTTTTAGGTCATGTTCTTGCATGCACAAAATCTAAAACTCTATGTTATACCTGAAAAACTTTATTTAATGTGCAAACCCTAATCCTCCTTGCAAGTATGGCATGATAAATAATTGTGTGTTTGTTATAAAGATAGGCTAGACATTCTCAACACCCCATTGTGAAAAGAGTTGCCTACATACCAATACTCTAAAGAGAAATGAAATTCAATGTAGTTCTCCCACCTAGTGTTTGATGCAAGTACAAGTAAATGTTAGAATGAGAGTGGCTTAGATGCCTTGAATGTGTTTGAGCTTTTAAATATTTAAAAATTGGGCTTAGGGATGTTATATATAGTAGTATGCATAAGTAGAGCAAAATAGGGATCAAATACCTATATTTTGCTCAACTTGTCTTTTGTTTGAACGAGCTTTTGCATCTATTTTCCATCTAGTGAATAGGGCTCAATTAGACTTGTATTTATAGAGATCTATATCTTGTGTGGATAAGAAAATGTGTTTATGTAAACCTTAAAATGGGCACATGTTTCAAAAAGTATCCATTCAAGAGAGTTAAGGATAAGGACAGTAGCACCCAATTGGGGATAGTAGTGCCATGTCACTTAGTGTCCCAAATGTGGTACTAATGTCCACTTGGAAATTTGAGGTTGTTGTTAAGCACTTTAGACTATAATTTTTTTGCCATGTTTGATGTTTTTCAAGGATACATTTTATATTCTTATACTTTAAATCAACTTTACTAAATATAACAAACTAGGGCCACTTAGCATCTTTTGAAATTGATTATAGAGTTGTACGAGTTACCATTTAGAAGTTATTTTGTGAAATTTCATTCTAGTCAATACTTAGTTTTTAGAATTTTAAGATCAAAATAAAGAATGAGAAATGAAGTTACAAATCATGTTATGTCTGTAATAGATCTATACCATTGATTATGCCCCATATTTTACCTAATTGAGTATGCCCTACCTATGTTACCTACTTGAGTATACCCTAACTGATTGAATACCTGAGATTAAAGGTGTATGAGCTTAAAGGTGAGATTTTCAATAAATGGGTCTATAAATATGCATAAATTACTACCCTGTATCTATCAATATGGTTAAGGGCTTACATTTAGGTTTTAGGGTTTAGGGTCTAGGGTATAAATTATAGGGTTTAATGTTTTAAGTTTATATGTTTAGGGTCTATAGTTTAGGGTTTAGGGATTATTATTTTTGGTTTAGGGATAATGTATTAGGGTTAAGGGTTCAAGGTTTAGGGATTAGGGTCTATGGTTTAGGTATATTATTTAGTGTTCATGGTTGGGTTTATGGCTTAGGGTTTAGGGTTTAGGTTTCAATGTTTAAGGTTTAAGTTTTAGTGTTTAAGGTTTGGGTTTTGGGGTTTAGGGTTAATGGTTTAGATGGAAATGTAGTGCATTAAGTTTATTATCTACATTCATATCCAATATGAGTGACCATATCACGACCACATGAAGATGTCATGTATGGGTGATCAAATACCTACATGTAGTACCATGTATGTGGTAGATGTAATGTATGAATGATTGTATCATTAATATATATGATATAGGTTTCATGTTTTAGGATACTCATTTATGAATATTGATAGACTCATTAATTAAATTTCATTTTCTAAGTTGAGAATAAGGTTGTTAAGAAGATTCTAAGGCAAAGATAGCAAACTCCAAGTATATTACATCTCCAACTTTGTTGATTGAGTATAAGCCTCTTATGAAGGTCCAATGTTATTATGTAAACACTATAGAATAATTAAAATTAAAGTGATTCAAAGCATTTGTTAGTTAATCCAAATCTATATCCTTCCAAGTAAGCAAATCAAGCCATTTGGACCTAATGAGTAGAGTTTCCATTGAATTCTAATTCTTAAGAAAATAATAAAGGAAATTGGTTTCTTATCCTTAAAGATAGTCTCCAAACATCTTAATAAAGCTTTAAAAGAATCCTTTTACGAGCTTAGATTAATAATACCTTTTCAAGACCAAACATGCATATACATAATATTGTAGCAGTGCTTAAGATTTAGTCAACTATTTGGGCACTTTGGTGATCTAATTGGTTTCTTGAGATTGTGTAAAGACACCTATGAGTCTTGTATCATTGTCTTGATATTTTCATTGAGTTTTTGAATTGTTTGAGTCCAAACAACAAGGTATTTGTATACCTCTTTATATCAAGTCCTTAAGAGGTATAATTTGACGTAATAGGCCTATAAAGGGTAGAGTTGTTGTCATCTGAGTTTTGAGTTGAAGTTTTTTATGAACTAAGAAGTTTGATTCAAATAGTTGGTGAAACCCTCATAGTATTGTTTAAAGAAGTGAGGATGTATGATTGAGTGCTTTAAGAGTCAAAAAAGGGTTTTTCTTGAAGGTAGATTACTATCTTGGGACTAAGTGCCCTATTTTAAGTCATTGAAAGTGTCTTTTGATTTGAATAAAAAGGCTAAGAAGTAAAGAGATAATACTAAAGAATAAGGTCCTTAGTCTTTCAATACCAATACTTAGAAGACCTTTTGTCATAGACCAAGAGATAATTTATGGTAAGGAAGAGTCCTAATTTCAAGCAATTTTCTAGAGGACCTTGAAGTAGACCAAGTTGAGTAAGTGGATCACTTAATTTAACAATAGTAGGGAATATTAAATATCAAGATATGGCTTGTGTATTTAGGTAGGGCATACTCGTTGAGATTAAGCCATGGCTCAGTTATTTAAGAAGGTAAAGTATACTCAAGTAGATAAAGTAGATAGGGAATACTTAAGTAGGTAAAATAGACATGTAATCCTCAATGGTATATATTTATTACATATGTAACATGATTTGTAACCTCATTTCTCATTCTATCTTTTGATCCTAAAATTAAGAAAACTAAGTATTTACTAGAATAGATTTTGAAAAACTAACTTCTAAATGGTAACTCCTACAGCTCTGTAATCAATTTTAGAATATGTTAAGTGGCCCTAATTTTTTATATTTAGTAAAATAAATTCAAAGTATATTCTTATACTTAACATTTATTTTACTAAATATATCCTTGCAAAACATCAAACATGGTAAAAAAAATTGCAGTCCAAAGTGCTTAACAACAACCTATATATATCAACAAATTTGAATTGCACAAAAAAATGAGGTCCAAAAAGGGTGTATGCCCTTTAGAAAGGATGCACGCCTTTTGCAAAGGGCATGCATCCTTTGCAAAAGGCGTATGTCCTTTCAACATTTCAATTTTTTTTATGTTTTCCACCCAAATTTGCCTTGGGTACAGGCTTAGGGAGGTTTGAACCTACCTTAAAATTGGTCATGAAATAGCTCACTTAGTTTATAGTAAATTTAGGAGTCTTTTTCACCTTTGTCAACACATCTAATCAGGCAGATTTTATTATTTTTAAAAAATATATTATATGGGTTTATAGAGGAGAAAGTGTAGTTTTAAAATATATAAAGTTTTTTAATGTTAGAATATTATTTATAATTATTACTTAATTTATACATAACATACCTCATTATGGACTATATACATATCATCATAAATTTCTTTATAACTTTTTGAATATTAATCAAAAATTTATAAAATTTATATCTCAACAATCTACACATTGTCAACTATGCTTTTAAAAAAATCATAAAGTTAAGGTCAAAAATTTGTGCTCGTACACTTGCAATTTTAATTTTTTAACTGTCTTGACTTGTACAATTATTTAAAAATTATATATATAATAAAAAATATTTTCAACAATATTCGATATTTCACCTATCCATATATAAAGTTTCATATAAAAATTCAATTTTTTACTCAAAAAAAAGCGTGTTTGTATACATCAAATCTCCTTATTTTTTCACAAAAAATGACCAACCTATTGTCATAAATTCATCTATTTCACACACTTTTATCATTTGGGTATTGAAAAAAATTATATACTTAGAAACTACATTCAAAATTATAAAATTCATGTTCTTCCATTATTATAAAATTCTTTTTCAAAGTGTCTCTAACATTCTCTCCAAGTTCAACTATTGTTATTTTCAAAAAAAAAGTGTCTCTTTATACCCCCCCCCCCCTTTTATCCCCCATTATCCTATATCTACCCTATACCTCATTGGGTATGAGAACCAATGCATGAACCTGGTGACAACTTATGTGTGTGAGTATACATACTGATCATTTCATTGAATAACTTGGACTAAGTTGAATACTTGCTCAATCCTCATATGGATGGCTCAAAAACTCAATTTGGTTTTGACTCGATCATTTTCCACCCATGCTTAGTGGATCCTAATCTATGAATAGCTTGGATAAGACTATAAGTTTATTTAACCCTCTCATGTGGGTGGCTCAAGAACTCAAGTAGGCCATGATTCCACCATTGCCCACGTGTTAAGTAGATGCATCTGTAATTAAACTACACAAAGTGTTGAAATTATCTAACTTATTATATTTCACTTTGTATGTCAGTTCTGTGACCACTCAAGTATATTAGGCAACTCTGGGCCACTTAAGAATGACAACCACTGTAGATGAAGTAAGGCATGAACCTAGTGATAACCAAGAATGTGATATCAAGTGTATATAATGTAGAGAATGACATGGATTTTTCCATTCCATCTTATCAACATGTGTGTAGTTGAGTATATAGAAATTGTGTTGTGCACATGCCCCCAATTTAGTATTTGAGTATACTAAATCTAAACTGAGTATGTAATAACTGAATCTATATAGCTAAACTAAATTTGGAATTGATCATACCACACATGATGCCCTTAAATCTAAGTAATTGGTATGAATCTGAGATAAACTTAGTGTATCGAAGAAAAATATAAACATAAATGTCAAACATGTGACTGTATTTATGAAAATTTATACTGTACTTGTTGTACTGGTCTGAATAATATATACTAACCTAAAGCTGGGGATACTAGATAGTAGTGCCCTATAGTGGACAATAACACCCTTTAGTGGAAACTAGTGCCCTATGGTGATAGAGTCCCAATATGGGGGCTAATGTCTACCTGGTTTGAAATCTAGGTGATCTGAACTAATGTCTTAGACTCTATTTTTATATGTATGCCATGTGTTTGGTTTTTGAAATTGATCTTGTGTGCTAAAATTTATCTATGAATAGAAAAGTAGGAGCCTGATCTATATGACAAACCCCTATGAATGCCTCCTCTTTTGAGGGTAGTTGTGAAACCTATGTAAAAATTGTCCTCAAAATAAGTAGTTCTACAAAATGTGTTAGCAGGATCATGTGCATGACATTCCAATACAATGTATAAACATAACATCAAAATGTAAATGAATATGAGCATAAGTAGGTAATATAATATGTATGTTGGAATCTAGCATTGCACAAGGGTGTCAATATAGATGTAATCAATGCGTATAGTAGCAAATCTGAGTAACTACCTATGGGGATGGAGCATGATGTCCATCATGACATCCAAGTAAGAAGGGTATATGCATGATATCCCTTATGGTATTGAAAACTAGTTTGTGTGTGTAACAAGAAAATATAAGTGTCATGGTGTAGAAGAATACAAGAAAACATACATACAAACACATAAGGCATGAAAAAGTAGGCCAAGGAACCCCAATAGAAGGGACATAAGCACATGTCACTAAATCTGAGAATGAAAACATACAAGGACATGTTCAAATGTCCACATATGCAAGCAACAATCAATTTGTCTTAGATCCATATAAAAGGACATGTTTAAAAATCTACATATAGAATCATAAAAAGCACACACAAGGGACATGGGCATATGTCTAAGGCATACAAATAGAGAAGTGGCGTAGAGCTAAAGAATAATAGAATATCCAAATGCCCTCAAATATAGAATAAGCATAAGAAATACAATCAAGTCTAATCTAGGAAAACTAGAAATGAAAGCATGTATAATTATGTAGTATAAATCTATGTAAATGCTAGGATGCTTATATATACTGAATCTAACTAGTGATAGTTGGAAAAAAATGAGCAATGAGTAGAAATGATTAATACCAAGATATATCAATGCATAAATTGGAATGTATAAAATTTAAGGATAGAACCTGGTAATAACCACTGTGTATGAGATGCCCTCGAGTGGGTGTATGTATTGAATGTATAAACTTGGATCGATGTATATGTCATCAGTGGGTAGATGATAGGCTAGTCTATATTAGTGTAGTGGATTGGAGTCCTATTTGGAATCTACAAGCACTCGACAAGAACAAGTGAAGCATATATGTATGATAAAATTAACTATATTAAGATAGATAGCATTATATAATATCTGGAAAGTAATAGAAATGTAAACATAATAATGCATACAATCTATAAATTTTGTGTTTTGAAATATTTGATTGTTTATGTATTTTAACATGTTATATTTTTTTTGTGTTTTCTGAGTATAATCTATGTACAAGTAAATGAAAATAAACTATGTACAAGGAACAAGAGAGAGAAGTATGTACAAGGGTAGGAACCATACTAACCAATGAGTCTCATGGGAGACTCAATATCATCGTGACCTATTTTGAATAGGGGAACTATGATTATGTGTGCAGTGTGAAAGGGAAACTTGAGCCCATGGTCTATTGTGGTGTATAATCTGACTCTAAAGCCACTTGTGTAGTATTTTTATGATGTTGTGTCACTAACTGTGATGCCCTATGAATTGTAGGAGTCTTAAGGACCCATCTAGTAGAATAAAAATCAAGAAGTGATGTAGGTGCCATGTGATAAGAACCCTTAGAACCCAATAAAATCGATCTCAACATAAAATGAGTAGAGGAAGGTCCTCTAGAATCTATGACATATATCTGATGCGGGGATCTCTCTAGTAATGACATGTAGACATCATAGGAGTAGACTTGGCTTGCACTAATGACTCTATTAAACACTATGATGTATACATGGGAGATATACTCTCTATTGTAACTGATAACCATACAATATCTGGTAATGATGTTAGAACTGTAATTGATGTCTATGCTAAAAATGTAGATAGAAACTATGATTGAACTACATGTGGTATGGGTATAGGATACTCATATGGGACACCCTCAACCTTAATCATCTAATTATCATGTATATACTTTAGTCATTAATTCAATATAGATTTAATGGCTTGGATATGCTATAACCATGGCATACCTGATAATATATCAAATACACTTTCATTATGCACTCCTAGGAACTGAGTGGCTATGTGTGTTGGTCCCACCTATAATAGATGCACAATCTCCCAGATGGATCTTTGAACATAGACACTAAAACCACTAATTATTGTATTTGTGGGGAGTATATCCTACTCTGTGTATCCTAAGTACTATAAGAGTGTCATGGTGTACATGCTTATGCTTGACCCATTTTCAACCATAACATTTTGAATGGGATGGTGGTCTATCTATTCTTGTATGAAGAGAGTATGTAAATCTATGTCATCATCCACAATGATCTAAAAATGTTATAAGTTGTCTAGGTGTAATTGTAGTGTAATACATGCCAATAATGTTGTGCATTGGATGTGTCTCCTCTATAACTATGTGATAGGAATCTAGTGGTGGATACGCCTGGTATGTATAGTGAACACTTGATGTACCCTCTGCCTCATTCACTATATGCTTTGGGAAAGTATCTAAAAATATATTTAGTTCCTTAGCCTCTATTTAATGTTGTTTTTGTGCCTTTATGGGTATGCCCACATCAATAATATTAGCCTTGATGAGATCTTGTATCTTGTGCTTTAGGTTAATGCATCTATTTGTCATGTGGCCTTGTGCCCTATGATATTCACAGAATTCATTTGAATCATAAATATTTGGAAGAGGTCATGTCATATCATTTAATAAGATGGAGAGATATGGCATTGCATTCCAATAGTTGTTGTAAAACCTGTGCTGGTGACTTTGGAAGATTAATGAAGACTCTATACTGAGGAGAGGATAAAACTAATCTAGGAGATGGCTCAGAAGCTATGTTAATTATGTAATTTTGATCACTTTTGTTTTATGTGTCCCTTACCTTGTATGGAGGTTTTTTTTAACTCTTAAAATTTTATTTTGATCCATTTATGTACTTGAGTTTGCCCATTGATAAGAGCTTAACCTCTCTTTCCTTGACCGTATGGCATAAATCAGTGAATGTAAGAAACTTCTTGAATAAGATAGCTTCATGTAATGTTGGTAATAGACTTTGTTTAAATATGTCTTGAAACTCTTTGTTTTCCATGGGGCTAGTCAATTTGGATAAAAGTATCTTATATCGTAATACATAATCTGTGATAGGCTCATTTAACTTTTGCTTTAACTATGCCACTTGTGCATATGATATCTTATCACTGATGTTGATAGAGAAGTGTGCTAGGAACATGTTAGATAAATTATTTAATGTCATGATATATTTATTTGGTAAATCATAAAACCATATTAGGGCATAATCTTAAAGACTACATTGAAATAAATTTGTAAGAAGCCAATCATTAGACACATAGTCCAAACATGCTATGTGAAAGGCTCTGAGGTGATGTTTTGGGTCACTCTTACCATCATATAATGTGATCTTGTATGCCGTGAAACCATATGGCAAAGGATTTTCCACTATGTGATGTATCAAAGGTGTATGCAAGATAATATTGGAATCTAAGGCATGTGATGGCCTAGTTGCTCCTTTCTCAAGATGTAACACCTTAGACTACAGATTATGAATCTCATGCATAAGGGATTGTACATTTGGAGTGGGGGAACTAGACACAAGTGGTGTAGATATCACTAATTGTTGAATAACAATCTTGGGTTGTGTTATCTAATTTGGTTGAGTTGGCCCCACTAGAGGTGTAACAACATTAATAACTGGGGGGGTTGAAGATTGACCATTATTTATGTTATTCTTGATTTCTAATATGGCCTATAGAATCTGTGCATGATCAAGGGGTTGTTCCTGAATTCTATCTCTAAATCCTTGTAATACTTGATCTTTATCATAATTATATCATTATTTTTAAGTGGAGGGAGTGTGTCCTTATTCTCAATGTGGACCTTATCTTGCTCTTGGTTGTATTGTTCATTTTCTTATGCATTGTCATTGAATTTTACATAATCAAGGTGTGAAGGATTCATAACTAAAATTGTAATAGGTTCCTTGTCTTTGTTATAGGCTTAGATTGTAGGAATCTAAAATATGCTATATAGGATTACCACCTAATATATAACTTCTTCTTAATGGAAGAGAAATAGCTTTTTTAGATGGCATATAGTAAACAAATTGAAATAGAGCTACAAAAATAGAATATATGAATTCTAAAAAATTAATAGTAGTTAATGAAATTAGGATAAAAAAGGATACAATCCCTAAGATCATCTAGAGTTAGTATTTTTAAATCTAGGATTTCTTCGTAACAATTCAAATTATATGTAAAATAAATTGAAACCGTAATATGAAAATTGATTTAACTTAGTTAGGTTGTCTAAAAAAAAATAAGAAAATTAGAAGTAGGCATCCCTAAATTATTACACAAAAAATTAGATTAATGCAAGCTAGGTTTTGAAACAATATTTGAAGTAAGATGGGTTCACCAAACGATTTAACTTTTTAGAGATTTACACGTGTAATATACCTATGTTTGGTTAAATGATTAAATTATCTAAATTGGTTAAATAATATGCAATAATTGAGTATTGATTTGTTATAGATTTTGACCTTCTTTAACTTTCTAAAAATAGTAATAAATAAGCATAAATATAGACTTATCTAGAAAGTGACTGTCATAGATGAGCTAGGTTCTAAAAATTGGGTTCTAGATAGTTCTGATTATCATCAATAGGATTCTAGTATCTATTTGCTCAATGGATAGTAGTACCCCACCAGAATATTAGTCCCATATTGATTTAGTTTCTTCAAAGTGGTGTTAGTGTCTGCTTTGTAGGACTATTCCCATTTTTTGGGAGCACCTTAACCTATGTTTTTAGGTCCTATTCTTGCATGAACAAAATCTATAACTATGTGTTGTGCCTAGAAAACTTGATTTAATATGCAAACCCTAATCTTCCTTGCAAGTATGGCATGGAAAATAATTGTGTGTTCATTAGTAGGATAGGTTAGACATCCTCAACACCCCATTGTGAAGAGAGTTTCTTACATACTAATACTCCAAAGAAGGATCAAATCTGTTGTATTTCTCCCACATAGTGTTTGATGCAAATGCAAATGGATGCTAGAATGAGAGTGGACTTGGATTCTTTGAATGTGATTGAGCTTTGAAATATTTGAAAACTAGACTTATGGCTGATGTAGATGGTAGTATTCATAAGTAGGGAAGAATAGGGTTAAAATCCCTTAATTTTGGTCAACTTGTCTTTTGTTTGAATGGGCTTTTGCATCTATTTTCCATCTTGTGAATAGAGGTCAATTACACTTATATTTATATAGATCTATAGTTTGTACAGATACAAAAATGTGCTTAGGCCAAACTGAAGAGGGGCACATATTTAAAAAAGTATATATTTAGGAGAGTTAGGGATAAGGTCAGTAGTGCCTAATTAGGGACAATAGTGCCATGTGGCTATAGTGTCCCAAATATGATTCTAAATTCCACCTGGTAGACTCCTAGGCAAGTTGGATTGGGATCTGATAAATTTGTCCTAAGGTGGTGTTTGAGTTGACTATAGGTGTTTGTGGTCTGCATAATGACTATAAAAGTGTGGCAAAGGCTCTAGGATAGGTCTAAGGTTAAGCTAGGGATAGGTTAACTCATGTGATGCACTTAGCATCCAAATACCACTTTTAGGTGATTACTCCATCATATCATCTAAATTAGGTATAGAAAATCCATACTTGATTATAATTTTACCGATTGCCTACTATCTACACACATCTTCCACCCTTCATATTTATTTGGAGTAAGCAAAGCTGGTGTTGCACATGGACTCATGCTCTACCTTACTACACCCTTCTTCACTAGTTCAGTAACATATTTATTTAATTATGCATGTTTTATTAGACTCATCCTATAATCTACTTGATTGGGTAGAGTTGATCTTGGATTCAAATCAATATGATGTTGAATATCTTTTTTTGGTGGTAAACCATCTTGTAACTTATCAAGTATAAAATTTGCTTATTATTTCAATACTATTTTGGTTTCTAATGGTATTTGTACCACTTTTGTGTCTTCTTTCTTTGACACTAATGCATAATAGTAACCTATCATCTTTGTGTCTTTGATCAATTATTTTGTAGTTAGCATGCTTTTAGCCTACCCTCCTTTAAGAGGTAACAAAACTATCTCCATACCATCTTTCCAGAAACTATATGTGTTCTTTGATCCATCTTGAATTGATTTTCTATCAAACTACCATGGCCTTCTCAAGAACACGTGCATCCATTCATTGGTATAACATCACACCATATTTCATCCTTGCAAGTTTTACCTATAGAAAACTTGAATAAGCACCATGTATCTACTACAACTTCATTCCCTTTATTAAAACATAAAATCTTATAAGTATTAGGATGATTTTCACACTGCAAAATTGGTTTCTAAATCATTTTTTTAGAAACCATATTTTCAAAACTATCACCATCTATAATTGATTTTCATATCTTACCTCTTGAAGCACACCTTGTTTTAAAGATATTTGTTTGCAACTGATTTAACCTTTTAGGGTTTTACACATGTAAATTCCTATGTTTGGTTAAAGGGTTGAGATGTCTAAATCAATTAAATAAATATGCAATAATTATTTACTAATTTGTTATGACCTTTAACTTTGTTTAATTTTATAATAATAGTAATAAATTGGGATAAATAGAGTCTTATCTGAAAATTGATTGTCACCAATGATATAGGTTCCGAAACTTGAGATTTGGGTAGTAGTCTGTGTCGTCAACAAGATTCTAGTATTCATCTATTCACTAGATAGTAACACCCAATTTGGATAGTAGTGCCATCTATGTGTAGTGTCCTCAATATGGTACTAATGCCCGCTTAGAGGGAAGGTTCTTGCTTTTTGGAAGTACATGCACCTGTGTCTATATATTTTATTCCTGTGTGATCGAAACCTTTAGCTTTGTATACCTAGAAATTTTGATTTAATGTGCAAATCCTAATCTCCTTACAAGTATTGCATGAGCAATAATTTTGTGTGTTAGTAGGATGGACTAGACATCCTCAACACCCCACTGGGTGGAGAGTTTCCTACATACCAATACTCTTGAGGAGGGATCAAGTTCGATGTAGTTTTCCCACCTAGTGCTTGATGTATGTGCAAGTGAATGCCAGAATGAGAGTGGCCTTGGATGCCTTGAATGTGCTTGAGCTTCAAAATGTTTGAAAATTGGATTTAAGGCTATTGTAGATGGTAGTATGTAGAAATTAACTGAGCTAATGGCTTTCTCAATCCTCATAGGGTGGCTCAAGAACTCAATCTAGTTTTGACTCTATCATTGCCCACCCTTGCTTAGTAGATCCTAATCTTTGTGAATAACTTGGATAAGATTGTAAATGTGTTGAACCCTCTCATATAAGTGGATCAATAACTCATGTAGGTCATGACTCCATCATTTCTCTTTGTGTGGAGTAGATGCATTTGTAGCTATACTACACAAAGTGCTGAAATTATCTAAGTAATCTAACTGTGTATTAGGCTTCGCGGCCAATCGGGTATACTAGGCAGCTCTAGGCCACTCGAGAATGCCAACCATTATATATGGAGTAAGACATGACTATTGTGATAAATTTTAATGTGATATAAAGTATATATAATGTAAAGAATGATATGGAATTTGTTATTCCATCTGATTAACTTGTTTGAAGCTGAGTATATGAAAACTATCTGTCATGCACATGTCCCCAATCTAGTATTGAGTATACTAAATCTAAATCAAGTATGTAATAGTTAAATATGTGTAATTGATCTAAATGTATGAGTTATCATTCCATGCATGATGCCCCTAAATATGATCAATTGGTATGAATTTTAACTAAAATGAATGAATCTGAACTAAATCTGAACATAATTGCCAAACCTATGACTGTATCTATGTAAATCTATATTGTACTTGGTGTACTAGTCTAAATGATCTAGACTATATTAAAGCTAGGGTTAGTGGATAGTAGTGCCTTGTGGTGATCGTGTCCTAATCTAGGTTTTAATGACTGCCTAATATGATTTATGTGCGATCTGAATTGACTAATGAATCTCTATTATGTTATGTATCTACCCTAAGTCTAATATTTGAAACTAAGCCTACATGATGAAATGTATCTATGAAAATCAATGAAGGAGCCTGATCTCTATGACAACCCCTATGAATTCCCCTTCTTTTGAGGGTAGTTGTGAAATATGTGGAATAATTGTCCTCTAAAGAAGTAGTTATGCAAAATGTGTTAGCTAAAGCATGCACATGATATTCCAATATAGTTTAAAACATAACATCAAAATGTAAATGTATCTAAGCATGGGTAGGAAATGTAATATTTTTGTTATAACCTAGAATTACAAAAGGGTGTCAAAATAGATGTAAGCAATGTATAACAACATTCAAACTAACTGCCTATGTGGATAGGGCATGATGTCCATCAAGGCTTCCAAGTAGGAAGGATAGATGCATGAGGTTCCTCATGGCATCAAAAACTAATCTCTGTGTGTGTGACAAGAAAATACAATTGTCATGGTGTAGAAGCATACAAGGAAGCAAACATACAAGCACATGAGGTACACAAAAAGATAGGCCAAGGGGATAAAATATAAGGGACATGGGCACATGTCACTAAATCTAAGAATAAAGACATATAAGGACATGTTCCAATGTCCACATACGTAGATAAAAATCAATTTGGCATAAATCTACATAGAAGAAAATGTTCAAATGTATTCATATAGAAGCATTAAAGATCAGACATAAAGGACATGGGCACATGTCCAAGGCATACAAATAGAGAAGTGGCATAGAATCCAAGGAGCAATGGCTTATTCAAATGCCCTCAAAGATGGAAGAAACATAGGAAACACAATCAAGTCTAATCTATGAACTAGAAATGAAAGCATGTATAACTATGTAATAAAAATATATGTAGATTCTAGGGTGCATATATATTGAGTCTAACTAGTGATAGGTGGAAAAAAAACTTTAGGAAATGAGGACCAATGATCAATATCAAGATAAATCAATGCATAACTAGAATGTATAATATGTAAAGATAAAACCTAGTTATAGAAATTATGTAAGAGATGCTCTCGAGTGGGTGGATGTATCAATATATAAACCTAGATCGGTGTGCATGCCCCCAATGGGTAAATGATAGCTGGTCTTGATCAGTGTAGTGGACTAGAGTCCTATCTAGAATCTACAAGCACTCGACAAGAACAAGTGAAGTATATGTGTATGATAAAACTAGCTATACTATGATAGCTATCAATACACAATATCTATAAAGTAGTAGAAATGTAAACATAACAATGTATACAATCTGTAAGATTTTAAATTTTTAAAATTTTTGAATGTTTTTTGTATTTTGACATATTGTATTGTGTTTGTGTTTTCTGAGTATAAGCTATGTACAAGCATATGAAAATAAATTATGTACAAGAAGTGAGAGAGAGAAGGAAGTATGTACAAGGATAAGAACCATACTAACCTATGAGTCTCATGGGAGACTTGTTGGGTGAATATTTTGTCACTAGCTAACTGACGGTAAAATGGTTACATCAACCACAACATAAGGAGATTTATGCAAAAAAATGGGTGTGGTGACCACAGCCAGAATGAGATAAATCTCTCCTCTCAGCAAGGGGAGGTTCCCTATAAACTACTATAACTAATATATACAAGTTGAAAATACACACAGGGGTGAAATCATACCATCCATCTC
The DNA here is from genome assembly GCA_037957365.1 of Torreya grandis. Classification (NCBI taxonomy): domain Eukaryota; kingdom Viridiplantae; phylum Streptophyta; class Pinopsida; order Cupressales; family Taxaceae; genus Torreya; species Torreya grandis. The sequence continues at coordinate 6,947,284 of JARHVA010000085.1, forward strand.
TCTTTTTTTAGAGATGATGTTCACAAAGACAAGGAGAAATCCTGGGTAATTGCTGAAGGAATTTCTCTTCTTTCAGAAATGATGTTCAAAAAACTAGAGGAAGACTTCTTGGGTAGTAACTGTAACCATGAGAAACCCACGAAAGCACAAAGTCATTCGTTGCTTCTCTCACTAATCAGGACGTAGTAACACAGTAGAATAAAGCATAGCACAAAGTCTCCACCTCAACTACAACAAAGTAAAAGATTACAAAGGATAAGGGGAGCTCAAAGTCTCTCCAGTATCCTTTACACAAAACACATATTGAAGACAATTATGGCAGCACAAAGTCTCCCACAGTCGGCTTCAGGACACCTTCCAGATTATTTCCACTAGTTTTGCGTATTTGATTAAATGAACAAGACTATATTTAGGAAACATACATAAGAACAATTTCCTAGATAACACAAGCTATTTCAATACAAAGTCTGAAAGGTCACTTGCTTTCTCATTCAAATGATGAAATATGATTAATAGTCTAAGCTCAAAGTCTTAGGGATGCCTTTCAATTTGGGCAGAGTTTCACTTCTGATAATAGAGAGATCTACTTACAAAATGAGAGATTAAAATATATAGCGCTCAAAGAAAGAATTGGTGCTTTGTTTCACAAAATGGCCCCTACTGCATTTAATGTCTTGAATGCATTTGGAAATTCTATGAAGGGGCCATGCTGAAGCAAGATATCAGCCTAGATTCTGGCATTCTAATCATCTCAAATGTCTCTTCCAAAGCATGGCCTGCCTGGTCATCTTTATGATGCTTACACAGCTGTCCATTCACCTTTACTCAAAGGGGGAAAAATAGGCTGTGCCATTGAATACTCACATCCTATGATGTCTACTTGGTGGATTCCTCCACCTACTGAAATAACTCTCCTACAAATATTTTTGGATTCACTGTAACTTTCCCTCTTTCCTTCTTATACTTTGTCTTTTCCTGGCTATTTGAGCTCTCGAGCTATCTTCTCATTTTATATTGGCTCCTTCAGCTCCTTCTTTGGCTATTTTTTGAGTTTGTTCTCAGGGTCTACACCATATTTGAAAATTAATAGATATTTTATTACCCTGGATTTGACATCCATGGGGACGTCATTGGTCACTTGGTTGCTTGAACCACTTTGAACCTTGAACCTTTGAACCTTTCAAAGTGCATCGGTTCAATGGTTCAATGGTTCATCGATTCAATGTTTTGTAAAGGGCCAAGTTTACTCTTTTTTTCCTCTATTGAACCATTTGGTTGAACTTCTTTCTAGAATCTTCTGCTTCTTTCATTCGCTCAAAGCTTTTGTTCAGACTTTGAACTCTTTGAACCTTTGAACCATTTGAACCATTTCGGTTCAAGGTTCAATGATTCAATCTATTTCTTTGAATCCTTTGAAGCTTCATAATTTTTGGATCCTTTCCTTTTCTAAGTCCATCAAACTTATTGAACTCGTTGAACCTTTGAACCATTTCAGTTCAAGGTTCAACAGTTCAATCTTTACTCTTCGAAGCCTTCTTTTCTTTAAGTCTGCTGAAGTCATTGAACCTTTGAACTCGTTGAACCTTTGAACCTTTCAGAGGCAGGGTTCAATGGTTCAACAATTCAAAGTGGTTCATTCCAATTGTTTGAAGCCCACCGTTAAGTCTTTTGATCAAACCTTTGCATTGAACCATCCTCAAAACACTAAGGAAAAACTTTAAGTGTTTTGAACTTCCTTTGAAGAAAGCCCACCTGTTGAACCTGTGACTTCCTTAGCTAAAAAGGCTTGAATATTTGAAATACTTAACTACTCAGAATATTTTTGAGAAAGAAAAGAGATATTTTTGGTCTGCAAGACCAAAATGGTTGGTATGTTGTCCATAAAAACAAGTGACACATTTTGGGAACAACAACTGGCTCCAGTTGGGGAACTTCCATCGATTGAAATTTTGAAATGGTCGAAAGGAGTAGTAACTAGAATCTCAGTGCCTTCATTTATGTCATTGGGATATGGAGTCATGCTACCAAAAAAGAAAGGCACCAAAAATAAATGAAAAACACAAAACAAATAAAGACTATACATATAAACAAATGTACAACTAGACTTATCTAATACTTCAAAGATTGAAGTGCTTCAGATGCTGCCCACTGTGAGGCAGAGCGAATGGCATTCCATCTTGATATTTTAGCAAGAAACTATTTTCAACATTTAAACAATGAATGGAAAATGGGCCTCTCCATAGGGAATCCAATCTTCCATGCATTCCTTTTGGTTCTCTCCTCTTGTCCCACAACAAGACTTGATCTCCAATCTGAAAATCATGGATCTTTGCTTTTTGGTTGAAGAGTCTCTTTACCAAACTTTGATGCATAGTAATTCAGTCTACCACCATAGTTCTTTGCTCATTAAGTTCAATCAAGCACATGATCCTCTTGTCGATGGAACTTTTAAATATTTGATCTTTGACTACCCTCACCAACTTCAATGCTGGTAGTTTCAGGGTAATTGGTATCTCTACATTCAAACCATATAAAAGTTGAAATGGTGACATACCTATTGCCCTCTTGGGTGTAATCCTGTCTGCCCATAAAGCATCAAATAATGCTTTATGCCAGGTTCTCTGATTGTCATCTACCAACTTCCTAATAATGGTTACCAGGCTCTTGTTACTTGATTTTGTTTAACCATTTCCTTGCAGATAATAGTCAGAGGAGTGGGAGAGGGTAATCCCATAATTGTAGCAAAATTGGGTAATCTCATGAGAAGAGAAATAGGCTACATTATCTGTTACAATCTTAGTTGGCACCCCAAAGTGGGAGATGATATTTTCTTTGAGAAAATTACATACTACTTCTGAAGTAGCATGCTTAGTGGGGATGGCTTCCACCCACTTGGTAAAGTAGTTTATGGCTGTGAGAACATAATCATGTCCAGTGCTTGAAGATGGGTTTACAGTGCCAATGAAATCAATTTCCCATTGTTGAAATGGCTCTTCTATCACCACAAGCTTGAGAGGTAATACGACCAATTCGGGTCTTTCGATGAACTGTTGACACAGTTCGCATCTACGTACCTATTTATATGCATCTTGAAATAGAGTAGGCCAATAGTCCCTGGCTCATCAAATTTTATGGGCATTCATAGGCACAAAAAAATGTCTTTCACAAGTCAAATTGTGGAAGGACTCTAAAAGTTTATTCTGGTGCACTTTATCCATGCAGCAAAGGAATATCCCATCAAGGTTCCTTTTATATAGACCATTATCCCACAGGACAAAGTTGGCAGCTTTCAACTTAGCAGTCCTATTTTCTTTACGAGACAGGTGAGTAGGACACTTACCATAGGTAAAGAAATGAGCAATATTCGAATACCACTCATTCGTAGTGGTGACAAAGTGAACTGCTGGCATGTCTTCAACTTCTATTTTTTATGCCCTATTTTTTCTAGTATATTATCAATAATTAATTGGCAGATACCCCTTCCCCACACAAGCTTCATTGGTTTGATAACTAGATCAAAATCCTAGATTTTAGCAATCTAATTACCCCTTTTGGTTCCAAACTCCTGCTGAGTTAGTATGGACTTGACTGTTGTATTAGGAACCAGAGCAACAGTGTGTGAGTTCAATATGTAAAAATAGAAGTGTTTTACTGCCTTTACCATAACATAAGCATGATTCTCCATGTTTAAATACTTCATCTCATGAGCTTTGAGAGGACAACTCATGAAGGATATGGGAGACTCCATACCTTCTTTGTTCTACTGAACCAAAATGGATAAAAGCGTGTGTTCAGAAGCATAGCTATACATCATGAAGTCTTTGGTATAATCAGGACAAACGAGTATTGGGGCATGGGTGATAGCTTCCTTGATGTCTTGAAATGTTAATTTGCCTTTTTTAGTCTAACTAAAAGTAGCTTTACCATTCATCATATTGACAATGTGGCGAGTCTTTTCTATGAATTCAGGAATGAACCTTCGTAGAAAATTCACTTTTCTAAAGAAAGAGTGGACTACGGTCTTACTAGTAGGAAGAGCAAGCTCTTGAATGGATTTGACCCTTGTTGGGTTGATCTTTATGCCTTATCAAGATACAGTGTGTCTGAGAAGTCTACCTTCTATAAACCTAAAAATAGATTTCTTGGGATTAAGATAAATACTATTTTGCCTACATCGCTCTAGCACTTATTATAGATGATGCACATGATCAGGACGATGTTTATAAAATATTGTCAAGTCATCGAGGTATACCATAATGAATTTCTCTATTTCATTTCTGAAATCAAGATCCATCACTCTTTGGAAAGTGGCGCCAGCATTGATCAAGCCAAAAGGCATTCTGCAATATGCAAAAGTGCCCCAAGGTGTTATGAAAGTAGTCTTATGTTGGTATGCTTCACCAACCTTCACTTGATTATATCCCAAAAAACCATCTAGCATTGATAACATCTCAGCGCTAGTCACTATTTGTAGTAATTGATCCATGATGGGCAGGAGTTAGTTGTCCTTTAAATATGAATGATTCAAATTTTTGAAATCAACACATAGGCCAATTTCTCTATTCTTCTTTCTCACATGGACTATGTTTGCAATCCAGGTGGAATGATAGATTGAGAAAATAATTCTTGCATTCAACATTTTTTGTATCTCAGACAAAATCATGCCTGATATCTTGGGGTTGTATTGCCTTTGCTTCTGCCTGTGAGGCAACGACCCAATCTTGAGAGGAATTTTATGCTGGATTTCTTTAGGTCTGAGAGGTTTCAAATCATCATAAGAGTATGCCAAAACATCAATGTAATGGTGAAGCAGAGTGATAAACTTGAGTTTTTCATCAGAGGTACAACAATTTCCAATGTTGACCATTTTGGGATTATCTTCTGTACTCAAATTTATTTGATCAAAATCCTTGGAGGATTTTGAATCTATTGGTTGTTCCTTGATAAACCTATCATGCTTGTTGAAAAGTTTCTCAAGAGAAACTAATCCTTTGGGAATTTTATTCTCTTTGAGCTGAAGGAACTCTTCATCAGCTTTTAAATTTGTTTCCAGAGCTGATTCTCATGGTGGAGATTCATTGCCTTCAAATTAAAGCTTTTCAAAGCTATCTATTTGTTTTAGAAAAGCAATAATTTGTTTGTCACCATTGAACACCTATCAATGGTCAGCATTATCAGGCATACTTGGTCGAAAGACTAGTTTGATAGTGTACCTATCTTCTTTGAAATCTTGGTGAGGGACTAAGAGAGTTGCAGAGATGGCCAATGCATCTGCACAACTATTGAATTCTCTGGGCATGAAATAAATATTGAAAGCATCAAATATTTCAATACAGTCCCACACATGATTACAATAATGTCACAATCTTTCATTCTTGGTTTGATACAGGTTCCTCACTTGACAAACGACCAGTTCAGCATCTCCTTGGGTGTGAAGAAGCTTAACACTTTTAGCTTGAGCAACTTTTAATCCGAGTAGCAAAGATTCATACTCGATAGTGTAATTGGTGTTTTTGAACTGCAACTTATATACATAAGGGAAAATATCTCCCTGAGGAGATATTAAAATAACTCCAGCTCTAGAACCAATAGAAGAATTGCTGCCATTAAATTTTAGAATCCAGGCATCATCAAAATTTGATCTTCTTTCAGATTTTTCTTCATCAAGAAGGAAAGATCCCTTTTCATGTGTATTTCGCCCTACCAATTTTTTTGATGCCTTATCTAAATTTTTTATATTTTCACTTAGTAAGCTTTCATCTATTATAACAGGAACGTCTTCAGTAGACAAAAAGTAATTACCCATGCCTGAAGACTCAAATAAAATTTGAGCTTCAGGGGCTGACATTTGTGTGATAATATACTTTGCCTCCTTCTCAAAAAGTAGCCTTTACATGACACCCTTGACAGGGATTCTCACTTCAGACTGGTCCATACTCAATTCACCACCAACATCCTTGCAAAAAAATTATCCAAGTAGAATGCCATAAGAGGTTGGAACGTTGGCCACCAAGACTGTCATTTTAATCCTCTTATCTGAGAAGGCCAAAAATGCAAATTGGGCATCCTTAATTTGTCCTAAAAATGGCACTTTTTTGTTTTTCATGGAGAAACATATCCCAAAGGTCTTGGTTAGTGTGAGACCAAGAGAGTTTGCCACTTTGGAAAGCATGACATTGTCAGAGGCACCAAAATCTATAATGCAATTATTTAGTTGATGATCATTTATCAACAGGGAGACATAAAATGGTTTTGTATTTCTAGGGGAAGCTAGAGGATTAATGACAAGGTTATTTGGGGTGGATGTGTTCTTTGGGGGAACATGAGTCACCTCTAAAATTTCTTGTCCTACAGGGATGGTTTTATTTTTTACACATTGAACTAACCTATCCAACTGCTCAGGGTTGGATTGCAAGAATTCAAACTCAGACATTTGAATTTTGGTCTTCTTAACATGGTCAATTATATCAAATGACTGAAATGAATTATAAACAGGGGAAGGTAGTCCATCAATATAGTTTTTTCTAGGTGTAGGACTGGTCTGTAAATTTGAAGCAGAAGGTGAAGGAATATTTGAGGTACTTACTTTTTTGTTGATTACCGGGTCCTTTGATTGGAAAGGCGGCAAAGTTTCTCATTTATCAATTGAAATTACTGGTCGAGATTCTTCCCCTATTTTTCCTTTATCTTCTTGTTGAGCTGACTAGTTTTGAGACATGGTAAATACTACGTATGATCCATCAAATGCTTCACCTTTACTTCTGGGTTCATCCTGGTAATTCAAGAAACCAATGTTGGAGTCACCAGCTAATTCTTCTTGGCCTTTTATAAAGAAATCAAAGTCATTTTCCTGGTTCAACTTAGGTTGGAAAGAAAAATTAGATTCAATTTTGAGATAACCAACTACTGAGTTAGCTGGTGCTGCTTCAATGGCAAGTTTCCCTGGTGGGGGAGGAAGGCAATTTGATTGCCCATGATTTTTGGTAGCATTTCCCTAATACGAATGGTTGGAAAACGTCCTCCTTGGTATATTTTGATAAGGAGGAGGATCAAACATCCCTTGTGCCATTTATTTTTTTAGAGCTAACAATTCATTTGCTAGCTTTTGCACCATGGAATCAGTGGTGCCTGTAGAAAAATTCTAAGAAGATGAAGAAGATTTACTTTTATTATGATCTCTTCTTATCTTTCCTGCCAAGATAAGATCATCTTCAACCTCAGTGGCCAAAATTTGAGCTGTAGCAAGATTTATGTGGCCAGCCCGCCTCAACAGGAAACTCACTTTAGGAAGTTGTGAATTGATGAAGAAGCATTTAAGATTTTCAGGTGTTGGCTGAGCAATTGTAGGAATCTTATTCCTCAAATTGTCGAACTTGGATATGAAGTCTCTCATAGGTTCATGAGGCTCTTTCTTCATTTATGTGAGTTGAGCCAACAGGGCATGTGTATCTTCTACAGGCTTGAAATTTGCTTCAAACTTGGCTTTGAGGGTGTTCCAGTTAGTCACAGTCTGGACCTGCAGATGATAAAACTAGTCTACAGTAGTGCCTTGCAATGTTTTCACAAATAATGACTGCAATGTCTTCATATTCAATTCCTATCACACCACAGGCCATGTAGAAGGCTACAATATATTCACCAGGATGAACTCTCCCATCACCAAAGAACTTGGGAAAATTCTTCCTTAAACTGTGAGGTAGTTCGTGTAAGGGTGGAGTTAGATTCAAGGGACCAAAAGTGTTACCCCAGGGGCCTTGAGCTGCCATAATATGACAATAGAAAGGAGAAATAACAAATCTTGGTGGGGTATGTATAGAAGGAGATTTATGTGGTAAAATGGGCGTGGTGACCATAACCAAAATGGGATAAATCTCTCCTCTCAGCAAGGGGATATCTCTCTTTTTTCAGAGATGATGTTCACAAGGACAAGGAGAAATCTTGGGTAATTTCTGAAGGCATTTCTTTTCTTTCATAAATGATGTTTAGAAAACCAGAGGAAGACTTCCTGGGTAGTAACTCTAACAACAAGAAACCCATGAAAGCACAAAGTCTTTCGTTGCTTCTCTCACTAATCAAGACGCAGTAACACATTAGAATGAAGCGTAGCACAAAGTCTCCACCTCAACTACAACAGAGTAAAATATTATGAAGGATAAGGGGAGCTCAAAGTCTCTCCAGTATCCTTTACACAAAACATAGACTGAAGACAATTATGGCAGCACAAAGTCTCCCAAGTCAGCTTCAGGACACCTTCCAGAATATTTCCACTAGTTCTGTTTATTTGATTAAATGGACAAGAATGTATTTAGAAAATAGACATAAGAATAATTTCATAGATAACACAAGCTATTTCAACACAAAGTCTGAAAGGTCACTTGCTTTCTCATTCAAATGATGAAATATGATTAACAATCTGAGCTCAAAGTCTCAAGAATGCCTTTCAATTTGGGCAGAGTTTCACTTCTGTTAACAGAGAGATCTCCTACTTAAAAAATGAGAGATTACAATATATATCACTCAAAGAAAGACTTGGCACTTTGTTTCACAAAATGGCCCATGCTTCATTTAATGCCTTGAATGCATTTGGAAATTCTGTGAAAGGGCCATGTTGGAGTAGGATATCATCTTGAATTTTGGCATTTTAATCATCTCAAATGTCTCTTCCAAAGCATGGGCTGCCTGGTCATCTTTATGATGCTTACATAGCTGTCCATTCACCTTTACTCACAAGGGGAAAAATAGGCCACGCCATTGAATACTTGCGTCCTTTGATGTCCACTTGGTGGACTGTTCCACCTATTGGAATAACTCTCCTAAAAATATTTATGGATTCACTGTAACTTTTCCTCTTTCCTTGTTATACTTTTTATTTTCCTGGCGATCTGAGCTCTCGGGCTATCTTCTCGCTTTCTGATGGCTCCTTATGCTCCTTCTTTGGTTGTTCATTGAGTTTGTTCTCAGGGTCTGTGCCATATTTGAAAATCAATAGAGATTTTTTTACCCTAAATTTGACGTCTGTGGGGACGTCATTGGTCACTTGGTTGCTTGAACCACTTTGAACCTTGAACCTTTAAACCTTTCAGAGTGCATCAGTTCAATGGTTCAATGGTTCATTGATTCAATGTTTTGTAAAGGGCCGCATTCGCTCTCTTTTTCTTCTATTGAACCATTTCTTTGAACTTCTTTCTATAATCTTTTTCTTCTTTCATTCGCTCGAAGCTTTTGTTCAAACTTTGAAATCTTTGAACCTTTGAACCTTTGAACTATTTGAACCATTTTGGTTCAAGGTTCAATGGTTCAATGGTTCAATCTATTTCTTTGAATCCTTTGAAGCTTCATACTTTCTGAATCCTTTCCTTTTCTAAGTCCGTCAAACTTATTGAACTCGTTGAACCTTTAAACCATTTCAGTTCAAAGTTCAACGGTTCAATCTTCACTCTTCGATGCCTTCTTTTCTTTAAGTCCACCGAAGTCATTGAACCTTTGAACTCATTGAACCTTTGAACCTTTTAGAGGCAGGGTTCAATGGTTCAACAGTTCGAACTGGTTCATTCCAATTGTTTGAAGCCCGCCGTGAAGTATTTTGATCAAACCTTTGCATTGAACCATCCTCAAAACACTAAGAAAAAACCTTACATGTTTTGAACTTCCTTTGAAGAAAGCCCGCCTATTGAACCTGTGACTTCCTTAGCTAAAAAGGCTTGAATATTTGAAAAACTTAACTGCTCAGAATATTTTTAAGAAAGAAAAGAGAGAGTTTTGGTTTGCAGGACCAAAATGGTCGGTATGTTGTCCACAAAAGTAAGTGACGGATTTTGGGAACAACAAGACTCACCATCATCATGACCTGTGCCAAAGAATGGAACTATGATCATGTATGTCATGTGAAAGGGAAATTATGAGCCCTTGATCTGGTGTGTTGTATAATTTGAACTTGAAGTTGCCTGAGTAGTGATGCTATGATGTTATGGCACTGACTGTGATGCCTTATAAACTGTAGGGTCTTAGGGACTCATCTAGAAGATGTAGAAGCTATAGGTGATGTATGTTCCTATGCTAAGAACCCCTAGACCCCAATATAAATGATCTTGGTGTAAACTAAGTAGAGAAAGGTCCTCTATAACTATGATGTATTTTTGATGCAATGGTCTCTCTAGTAATGGTCTCTGAAGGAGATTATACGTTCATGTAAACACTACAGAAGTAGACATGGCCTAATCTAAGGACTCTTTTAAACACTGTGATATATGCATAAGATTTTTACTCTTTATTATAAGTGATCATTGTTTAATATTTAACAGTGTTAGAACTATAACTGGTGTTGATGCTAGAAGTGTGAATGGAATATGTGCTAAAACTACTTATGTGATGGGAAGAGGATACTCATATGGGATGCCTTCAATCTCAACAACCTGGTTATCATTTAAATACTTCAGGCATTGGTGTACTATAAATGTGATGGCTCATAGCTGTAACCATGTCCTACCCAATAATATGTCGAATACACCAGCATTATGTGCTATTAAGAACTAAGTGGCTATGGGTGCCGGTCCATCCTATAATGGAAGCACAATCTCCCTAATGGAGCTCTGAACGTGGACTCTAAATCCATTAATGATTGTATCGGTGGGGAATATATTATGCTCTATGTAGCTTAAGTGTTGTAAGAGTGTCATGGTACACATGCTTATGCTTAATCTATTATCGACCATGACATTATGAATAAGATGATGGTCTATATATGCTCATATGAAGAGTGCATGTAAATTTGTGTCATTTTCCATAATCTACTACTCTAAAAATGTGATAAGTGGTCTAGGTGGAATTATAGGGTGATACATGCCAATAATGTTATGTAAGGGATGTGCTCCTCTATAACTATGTGATAAGAATTTGGTGGTGGATGAGCCTGGTTTGTATAATGAACACTTGATGTGCCCATACATCATTAGTTGTATGCTTTGAGAAAGGATCAAAAAATATCTTAAATGCCTTTGCCTCTATTTGTTATTTTGGTGCCTTTGTGGGTGTGCCAACATCAATAATATTAGCCTCGATGAGATCTTTTATCTTTTGCTTTAGGTTAATGCATTTATTTTTCATGTGGTATGGTTCCCTATGATACTCATAAAATGCATTTAAATCATAACTATTTGGAAGAGGTTGTGTTGAATCAACCTCTTTAATGGGAAGGAGAGATGTGACATTGCATTCCACTAGTTATTTTAGAACTCGTGTTGGCAACTCTAGTAAATTAGTGAAGACTCTACGCTGAGGAGCTGATAAAACCATTATAGGAGAAGGCTTTGAAGTGTGTTGATTGTGGCCTTTTTATCACTTTTGTTTTCTATGGTCTTGACCTTATATGGAGGTTTGTTTGTACTCTTAATAGTTGAATCTAATCCATTTGTATACTTGAGTTTGCCCATTGCTAAGAGCTTAACCTCTTGTTCCTTAACTATGTGGTACATATCAGTAAATGTGAGAATTTTTTTGAATAAGATATCTACATGAAGTGATGGTAATAGACTATATTTAAATATATCTTGAAGCTCTTTATCTACCATGGGGCTAGTCAATTTTGATAAGATTGTTTTGTTTCATAAGACATAATCAGATATGGGTTCATTTGACTTTTGATTTAGTTGTATCACTTGTGCATATGATATTTTATCACTTATGTTAATAGATAAGTGTGTTAGAAACATATCTGCTAAAGGATTAAATTCTGTAATAGATTGGTTTGGAAAATCATAGAACCATTGTAGGGCATAATCCTTGAGACTATGTGGAAATAGATTTGTAAATAGCCAATCATTAGACACATAGTCCAAACACAATGTGAAAGGCTCTGAGGTGATGATCTAGATCACCTTTTCCATCATATAATGTGAGCTTGGGTGCCACAAAATCATATGTCAAAGGAGTTGTCACAATGTGATGTGCCAAAGGTGTATGCAAGAGAATGTTAGAATCCAAGGCATGTGATGGCTTAGTTGCTCCTTGCTCAAGATGTAACACCTTAAATTGTAGATAAAGAACATATTTCATAAAGGATTATACATCTAAATGGGAGTAACTATCCACAAGTGGTTTAGTTGTCACTAACGGTCAGTTAACAAGCTTGGGTTGTGCTATTTGAGTTGGTTGAATGGGCTCCACTGAAGGTGTAACAACATCATTAACAAGAGGGGTTGAAGATTGGCCATTGTTATTATTCTTGATTTCTAATATGGCCTATAAAATCTATGAATGGTCATGGGGTTGTTCCTAAATTCTATCTCTAAAGCCCTGTAATACCTCATCCTTGTTCACAACTATATCATTATCATTAAGTAGAGGTAGTGTGTTTTGATCCTCAATATGGACCTGATCTTGTTCTTGGTTATATTGTTCATCCTTAAATGTGTTTTCATTGAATTCCACATAATCAAGGTGTGAGGGATTCATATCCGGAGTTGTAATAGGTTCCTTGTCCTTGTTATAGGTTCAGATAGTTGGAATCTAAATATGTTTAATAAGATTACAACCTAGTCAAGCACTTCTTCTTGGGGGAAGAGAGATAGCTTGTTTAGATGGCATATAAAAATAAATTTAAATAGAGCTACTAAAATAGAATATATGAATTCTAAAAAATTAATATCAGGTAATAAAAATAGGATAAAAAAGGATACAAACCCTAAGAGCATCTAGTGTTAGGGTTTTTGAAACTACGGTTTCTTTTGTAACAATTTAAAGTAGATGTAAAATAAATTGAAACCTTAATGTAAAAGTGATTTTAATTAGCTAGGTTGTCTAAATAAAATTAGAAAATCAAAAGTATTCAGTGCTAAATTTATTGCACAAAAATAAGAATTAATGTAAGCTAGGGTTTGATGTGATTTTTGAAGTAAGACAGGTTCACCAAATGATTTAACCTTTTAGGGTTGTATACAAGTAAATTTTTATGTTTGGTTAAATGGCTAAGATGTTTAAATCAGTTCAATAAATATTTATTGATTGGTTATGACCTTTGAATTTATTTGTCTTTTTAATAATAGTAATAAATTGGGATAAATAGAGACTTATCTAAAAAGCTAACTATCACAGATGATTTGGGTTCTAAAGCTTGAGATATGGGCAGTAGTCTATGTCATCAACAAGATTTTGGTATTCATCTATTCATCGGATAATAGCACCTAGTTTGGATAGTAGTGCCCAGATTGGATAGTAGCACCATCTATGTGTAGTGTCCTTAATGTGGCACTAATGTCCCCTCTGCAGGATTGTTCTTGTTTTTAGGAAGCACCTGCATCTATGTCTGTATGTTATATTCCTACATGATCAAAACTTGTAGCTCTGTATTGTACCTAAAAACTTGATTTGATGTGCAAATCTTAATCTTCTTGCAAGTATGGCATAAGCAATAATTTTGTTTGTGTTAGTATAATAGACTGGACATCCACAATACCTTGTTATGTAGAGATTTGCCTACATACCAATACTCTGAGGAGGTATCAAGTCCAATGTAGTTCTCCCACCTAGTGCTTGATGTATATGCAAGTGAATGCTAGAATGAGAGTGACCTTGGATGCCTTGAATGTGTTTGAGCTTTGAAATACTTGAAACCTAGACTTAAGGTTGTTGCAGATGGTAGCATGTAGAAAGTAGGGTAGAATAGGGATCAAATACCTTAATTTTGCCCAAATTTATCTTTAGTTTGATAGTTTTACATCTATTTTTAATCTAGTGAATAGAGATGAATTAGACTTGTATTTATAGGGATATGTTACTTGTGCAAACAATAAAATGAGCTTAGATTGAACTTAAGAGGGACACACATTTAAAAAACTATCTATTGTACAGAGTTAGGGCTAAGGATAGTAGTACCCTATCGGGGACACTAGTGTCATGTGGTTGTAGTGTCCCAAATGTGGTGCAAATGTCCTTTTGGCAAGTTGTTGAGAAAGTTGGATTGAGATTTGGGATGACAATTCTAAGACTATGTCTTGACTGGCTGTAGGTGATTATCATCTATTGAATGACTTAAAATATAAGTCTAATTCTCAAAGATAGGTCTATGGATAGCCTTGGGATAGGTTAACTTAAGCAACACTCTTAGCATCTAATTACCATTTTTAGGTGATTACAACAACCATGCATTACCACCATATTTATTTTGCACTTGTTCTTTCCTTAGAGTAATCATTTTTCTTTTCATAATGAGATTTTTTCCAATATCTATTGCTACAACTTTAGTATTTTTCACTTATGTTTCAGCTTCAACTAAATTCACTCTTGGGTGATCCTCTTACCTCATTTCTTGATCTTGGTAGTGTGGACACTCTATGGCCTTTTTATCCACATTTGTAACAAACATAAGATATGTGTTGATTTGGAAACCATCCTCTACTACTACCATATCTTCATCCTCTTTGAAATCATCTTCCTCTTTACTGGTGTTGAAACCCTTGTCTGTTATCTTCTTGTCTTTCTGTAGCATGTGATGATTCTTCTCTAGTGGTATTAAATCCACCTTTATTTGTATTAAATCCACCTCATCCCATTATTGGAGGGGATTTCCCTCTTATCAGCCTAATAGGTGTTCTTTTGAAATTTTATCTATGTTGTTTTTCTTCTACTTTCAAAGATAATTGATGAGATTTCTCCATGAAAATTATTTTATTCATGCTTAATTCATCTTGAATAGAAAACTTCAAACTATTTACATACCTTACAAACATCTACTCTATTGTTTCATCATGATCCACTCATATGGAAAACTTATAAAACTCATATATATAATCTTGTATATTGTGATCCATCTATCTCAAATTTTAGAATTTTTTGTTTAGGTTTTGTGCATAATCCACATGAAGAAATTTCTCCCTTGGCTTCCTCTCCATATTTTTTTATGAGTTGGTCTTCTCTTTACCTTTTTTCTATCTTTTTTTTGCAGGTGATCCCACCAAATCATTACATGACCCTTAAATTTCATGCATGAAAACTTTACCTTCTTGTCTTCTCTCATAGTTCTCCATTCAAAACACTTCTCCATGATGTTCATCTAATCTATCAACTCCTTTGGTTTTAAAGTTCCTCCACAATCTAGAACAACAACCTTGATTCTTTCATTCCTTCCTATTGGCCATTTTTGGCCCACATATCAAAATTTGTCTAAGTATGAAAAAGGGAGCTTTCAGGTAAGAAAATGGCAAGTCTTTGGAAGGACTTCAGGTTTTCCAGCAGTGACAACTTTGGGTTTCTGAGGGCATAGTGCAAATCAGGTTTCCAGCAGTGCTTGACTTCTAAATGTTTTATAAGTAGAAGTTATTCGGGTTGACAAACTTAAATTACTCGTGGATAATGTATTTCAGGTTCTCCAAGGAGCACTACTCAATTACTTCATAAGTTGTGAGCAATCAAAAGCCTGAAATAAGTAAAGGGGCTTGACAAACCCTATTTGGTCTGAAAAATAGTGCTTGTTAGGTTCTTCAAGGGACAAGTCTTCTCCAAAATCTGAAGGGCATTTTCAAAATGTTGAAGGGCCTTTTTTTAGTAAATGGGATATTTTCAACATTTTTGAAAGACCAATCAACTTTTCTAAAGGTCACTTTCATAAATACGAAGGGCTTTTCCTTCTCCAGGTGGACAGTTGCAAGTTTCTTGAAGGGTATGTTGCCCTTTAGAAGGACCATTTCAAAATTCCTAAAGGGTATCTATCCCTTCAGGAGGATAATTTGCATAAGTCCGAAGGGACATACAAGAAGCCCGAAGGGTCTCTCACCCTTCGGGAAAGTCCATTTTGAAAAGTCTGAAAGGTAATTTCTGAAGGAAGAGAGCAAGAAGGAAGTATCGAACAAAAAGTCTGAAGGAATTCCTTCAAATAAATTATCCCAAGGAATTCCTTCAAGAGATTTGCCTGAGATAAATAGGAATCCAAAAAATAAATAAGAGTTCAAGATGGACAAGTCTAAAGTAAGTAAGCTTGGAAAACCCAGATTACTCTACATAGAGTAAATCAAGTTTCTCCAAGTACTTTACTTAAAAAAGATTTATAACTAAAGGATCTGGGAAATTTCAAAGTTGGAGAGATCAAAGAACCCAAATTACTCTACATAGAATAAATTGAAATTCTTCAAGTGCTTGACTTAAGCTTGGTCTAGTAACGCAAGAATCATGATGCAATGAATGAAACGCTGCTATGTGGCATAAGCTAGAGCAAAAAGGGCCAATCAATAAAGGACAAGTGGCACAAGGATGACCAATGAGCATGGGAGATTCAAGAATATGGTATCTAGAAACTATAAAGGCTCCCATCCATAATAGTTCACTCCCCACAATCATTGTTTCACGCTTAAATGCAGTATGGTTGAAACACATGGAGACTTATGTCCTTTTAACAAGGCACTTAAAGAGAAATAATCCACGTCAATCTTGAGTGCAAAGATTAAATGCATCATGCCAAGAAGAGACATTCCAACTACTCACAATATGACTTCTCAAATGCGCCAAAGAAACACTTAAATATGGGAGGGCTTGAGAGGATTGTTTAGTGATCCTGAATGGCACATTTAGGGACAACAAGAAAGTACAACATTAGAGTTCCAGCCATAAATGGCTTCTTCTTTCTTCCCCTTCTCTCTCCCCCCTTTCTATATAAATAAAGGCCTTGGAGCAAAGCAAATCATCCTCAAACTAGTGATAGAATCACTCTATGAAAATCACTGTGTAATAGACCTTTGAAGCAATAAAGATTATTTTACCTATCTCTTGGTCTAAAAATTGAAATGAGTTATCTTGTACACAATATCATTGTGAAGAAGCGTCAATCCAACCTTATTGTCTTTCTTTCTTGCTTATTCTTAGGTGTTTTCTAGTTAGTTGTAGGTCTGAACTTGAGTTTTTATGCCATTAATGGATGCTTAATATGGATTTATAAATCCCTCTTTGCTTCAAATATGGTTCAGTGAGCCTAGTTTATGTAATATTTATGTAAATTAGCTGGTTAGGAGGTTGTGTAAGTGAACTTATCTTATATTTAATTAGTGTCATTCCCCAGACCAGGTGGATCACTTAATTTTGGTGCATCACCTCTCTGAGCTTAGATTTCTTTTCAAATAATCCTCCTATCCCTTTTCCTTAGTCATTAGTAGATTTTAGAGTGGGAATCAAGGAGCTAAAGTGAAGCACCTGAGGAACTAGCCTCATTAAAAAGCCTAGAGGTTCAACCTCACCATAAGATACCCACATCCTGAGGTTATCCCCATGCTTGTAGATAGAAGTGAGAGATCCTAAAGAACTCTCTCACAAGGGTGAAATTCCAAGCTATAATAGTTCTGGCACACCTAATGGGACAATTTGTCTGAAGAAATTTTTTAAGTAAAGGATCTGGGAAATTTCAAAGTTAGAGAGATCAAAGAACCTGAATTACTCTGTATAGAGTAAATTAGGATTCTTCAAGTACTTGACTTAATCTAGGACCAACAATGTAAGAATCATGATGCAATGAATGAAAGGCTACCATGTGGCATACGCTGGAGTAAAAAGGGCCAATCAGTAAAGGACAAGTGGCACAAGGATGACCAATGATCACGAGAGAGTCCAAGCGACTGGTAGATGGAAATTATAAAGGCTCTCATCTATCATAGTTCACTTCCCATAATCATCATTTGAAGCTTAAATGTAGCATGGCTAAAACACATGGAGACTCGCATCCTTTTAACTGGGCACGTAAAGAGAAAGAAACCACATCAATCTTGAGTGCAAATATTAAATGCATCGTGCCAAAAAGAGACATTTTAGCTACTCACAACATGGCTTTTCAGATGCACCAAAGAAACACTTAAAGATGGGAGGGGCTCGAGAGGATTGTTTAGTGATCCTGAATGGTGCATTTAGGGACAATAAGGAAGTACAATATAAGAGTTCCAACCATCAGTGACTTCTCTTTCTTCCCCTTCTCTCTCCCCCCTTTTCTATATAAATAGAGGCCTTGGAGCCAAGTAAAACATCACCAAATTGGTGATAGAATCACTCTACGAAAATCACTATGTAATAGACCTTTGAAGCAATAAAGATTATTTTACCTATCTCTTGGTCTAAAAATTGAAATGAATTAGCTTGTGCACAATAGCATTGTGAAGAAGCATCATTCCAACCTTATTGTCTTTCTTTCTTGCTTATTTTTAGGTGTTTTTTTAGTTAGTTACAGGTCTGAACTTGAGCTTTTTTTCCATTAATGGATGCTTAATGTGGATTTAAAAATCCGTCTTTGCTTCATGTATGGTTCAGTGAGACTAGTTTACGAAATATTTATGCAAGGTAGCTAGTTAGGAGGTTGTGTAAGTGAACTTATCTTACGTTGAATTAGTGTCATTCCCCAGACCAGGTGGATCACTTAATTTTGGTGCATCACCTCCCTAGCTTATATTTATTTTCAAATAATCCTCCTATCCATTTTCCTTAGCCATTAGTAGATTTTAGTGTGGGAATCAAGGAGTTAAAGTGAA
Organism: Torreya grandis; assembly: GCA_037957365.1. NCBI lineage: Eukaryota > Viridiplantae > Streptophyta > Pinopsida > Cupressales > Taxaceae > Torreya > Torreya grandis. Next base: position 6,965,775 of record JARHVA010000085.1, read on the forward strand.
GCACCTTAGAAACTAACCTCATTAAAAAGCCTAGAGGTTCAACCTCACCATAGGATACCCACATCCTGAGGTTGTCCCCATGTTTGTAGTTGGAAGTAAGAGAGCCTGAAGAACTCTCTCACAAGGGTGAAATTCCAAGCTATAATAGTTTTGGCACACCCGGTGGGATAATTTATCCAAAGAAATTTTATAAGTAAAGGATCTGGGAAAGTCTAAAGTTAGAGAGATCAAAGAACCCGAATTACTATGCATAAATTAAATTGGGATTCTTCAAGTACATGACTTAAGCTTGGTCCAACAATGCAAGAATCATGATGCAATGAATGAAAGGCTACCACGTGGCATAAGCTAGAGTAGAAAGGGCCAATCAATCAAGGATAAGTGGCATAAGGATGACCAATGATCATGGGATATCTAAGCAGTAGGTAGTTGGATATTATAAAGGCTCTCATCCATCATAGTTCACTTTCCAAAATTATTGTTCGATGTTTAAATGTAGCATAGATGAAACACATGGAGACTCACATCCTTTCAGTAGGGAACGTAAAGAGAAAGAAGCCACATAAATCTTGAGTGCAAATATTAAATGCACCATGCCAAGAAGAGACATTTCAACTACTCACAACATGGCTTCTCAGATACACCAAAAAAAACACTTAAAGATGGGAGGGGCTTGTTAGGAACCCAAGGAAGCACCATTAATTACAATGTACAAGGAACTTAATATGCAGAATTAAACCAAAATCACAAGTAACTAGAATTTAGAAACAACACAGAATATGAGAGACAATACACAATCGTATTAATACTCTTCCAGAAAAGAATTACAACCAAGAAGATGCCACAGTTCTTCTTCACCTTACAGAGGCTTCCCAGACCTCAAGTGTATAGTAATTCACCTTCAAGAGCTCACTCTCTCAATTATAGTCCCAACACACAACTCAAACATAGAGTTGGTTTTCACCTCCAACCAGTCAGTAACCACTACTGCCATTACACCGAGTATACACACATACTCAACTGAGTACACAACGCACTCTAAGTAGATCTCCCCTGAACTTGCAACAACCTGCAACTCAAATGATCTTACTTATGGAAGGAACTTCCTTGCCTTCCTCTTTGCTCTCTGATGTGTTGCTATCACCTTTGATCCTGCTGCCACCTGCAAATCTCCTTTGACCTCGCACACACACCTCTTACCATGTAGATCTCTCTACACCCTGAAGAACCCTTGTCCTTGCCTCACCAAGTCCTTATGATTCTCCAAACCAGTACCCCAATGGATCTTCTCCCTGATCTAGCACACCTACAAACCAACCTAATCATACACACTCGGCACCCCTGTGGAATTAGGAGGAACACCCTTGCTCTCTTCACACACAGAAGGAATTGGCCTACTCAACTCTACTAGCACACTTTACAATACAACCCATGAGTCTATTATATAGATCCCATGCATACAATAATTAGACATCTAATTACAATAACTAGATCTGTAGCTTCAAGTCTATAATTGGCTCTTAACATGCAAACACTTGGTTCGTTAACAAACTATTCGTGTAACTGACAGTTCTAAAACCGCACAGGCGACCCACGTCGGTCCCTATCTACCTGGAGGTGACCGACATCAGCCAACTCCTGTTGACGTCGATTGCATTCCTGTCCACCACTGGCCGATGTCAGTCGACCTAACTGACGCCGGTGACTGTGACACTCAGCAACCTCCTTCCCTGTTTGCATCAGTGAAGCTTTTAGCTCCACAACCTAACAATCTCCCACTTGGAGATAAACAAATGCACTATACCTATACCTGTACCCCATCTAATCTGTATCATGGCTTGTATCCCTCTTCAAGCTCAACCTTGAAGACCAACTACCACAAAACCTGTGGTGCACTTCCTATCATCCAAGTAACCTACCGCATCTGCATCTACAAACACATGTAGAAAAAAACTTGACCCTGCATAGCATGTGCACCTACTACTGGTCCCTCTCAAATACCTGAGAATCCACTGAACTGCGCTCCAGTGCTTCTTTCCCAGTTTGGCTCAAAACTTTCTGACATCACCCACTACTTGGGAAACCTCAGGTCTAGTACGCATGTACTTAACCTCATCATGTGAATCAGGACCCTGTTCATAGAGCTGTCCAACCATCGACGTGCTAACTGGTCTCACACAATCATCTGGAGACAAAATCAACTTGTGATCTCCATGTCTCTAGAACACACTTATGCCAAAGAATTTCACTACTCCAAATTCCTCATGACATACCACTGAACTAACTTTACCTTTAGCTCAGCAACCCTGCATGTGTGACCCTGTATCAAGCAAACACACAACATACAGTAACATGATGATGTTGCAATCATCACCCAACCTGGTAAAGAAACACAATGGTTACAATGATATTGACTAAAGCCATGCTTTGTCCTCCACCTATCAAACCTCCATTGTCTTACAACTACCTCAAGACCATATGACTTGGCCTTCCGTCTCACGTATCCATTCACTCTATTATTCAACTAAGGAATCCATTCATCTCTCAGTGCTTTCATACCGGCTGGTAACCCTACCAAATCTCCCATTTGGTTCTGCATCCTAATCATGCCATGCTCCCACTGTTTCCTGGATCCTTCCTGCTATGTAGTGAGCAACGAGTATAAAGAAGAGGAACAACGAATTTGAGGCTTACTTACCACTTTTAGTCCTCCATATGGGCATTTGAGACTCCTTGATAGCTTGTTGTCTGCCCAAAATCTGTCTCAGTGATCGACCTCGGTCACCACACAATCTGCATCTGACTGACGTCAGTTCCATGCGACTGTCCCTGACTACTGATGCCAATTTTCCTGACCGACGTCGGTGTCTACCTGTTGCCGACGTCGGTCCTCTTGATCGACGCCGGTCTTACCCAGCGCCGACATTGGTCTTCCTGACCGACGTCGGTCTTACCTTTCCCGACACCACCAGCTTTGGTCTACACATGACCGACATCGGCACCTGTCTGTTCGACGCCGATTCCTCCTGACCGACATCGGTACCTGTGTTCTCTTGTGAGTGATGACTTTTTACCCGCAAGCTCTCTTTGGATCAAAACCCTGTACAAACTGCCATACTCAGAGTTACTCAGCCTTCTCCAATGATTTCTATCCATCATCTCCTCCATAAACACCAAGGCTTTCTAGTTCTTAAGTCTGTCAAAGACATCTGACTTCCTCTTAAGAACATGCATCTCCTTCTTGCTCATGTGACCAAGCCTACAAAGCCACATCTTTGCAACAAAAGAAGAATCAGTAATATAAGCAAGTAGATAAAGAGTACCTACTTTCTTACCACTAGCTAATTCAAGTGTATCTGCTGTGAGAGTTCTTGTGCATCTCTCATCACCCAACTTTCCTGAAGAAATTAGCCTTATCTTCAGAACTGGGACCTGCATGACCTCCTTCAACACCCATGTGTTGGCCGCCTGCAATTTCAGCTTCACTTCCCCTTTGACAATACTTTGACAAGGCTCACCAACCCCTCTAATTGGGGCTACATGGAAAGAGGCAATAGAATCTATTAACCAAGATTCAACTTTATCCAAGAAACATCCTAGAGCATCCTGTGAAACAACACCTACAACATCTGCATCTTCAGTTCCTTTATGCTAATCTGCTACCAACCAACAATATTTTTTTACCTGCTCTTTCTTTTTATAACACCGTAATTGACCATTCGTGCTATTTAATTTATCCATTCTTAGTGTACTTTCTTCTGTTGTTGCTATACTCACACTCAATCAAAAACCCTTGAGAGTGACCTGTAACCAAACACAAACCTACTCCCTGCAACCTTAGCTCTGATACCAACTGTTAGGAACTCAAGGAAGCACCATTGATTACCATGTACAAGCAACTTAATATGTGGAATTAAACCAGAATCACAAGTAACTAGAATTCAGAAACAACACAGAATATGAGAGACAATACACAATTGTATTAATACTCTTCCAGAAAAGAATTACAACCAAGAAGATGCCACAGTTCTTTTTCACCTTACAGAGGCTTCCCACACCTCAAGTGTACAGTAATTCACCTTCAAGAGATCACTCTCTCAATTACGGTCCCAACACACAACTCAAACACAAAGTTGGTGTTCACCTCCAACCAGTCAGTATCCACTACTGCCAGTACACTGAGTATTCACACATGCTCAATCGAGTACACAATGCACTCCAAGTAGATCTCCCCTGAACTTGCAACAACTTGCAACTCAAATGATCTTACTTATGGAAGTAACTTCCTTGCCTTCCTCTTTGCTCTCTGATGTGTTGCTGTCACCTTTGATCCTGCTGCCACCTACAGATCTCTTTTGACCTCGCACACACACCTGTTACCATGTAGATCTCTCTACACCCTGAAGAACCCTTGTCCTTGCCTCACCAAGTCCTTATGATTCTCTAAACCAGTACCCCGGTGGATCTTCTCCCTGATCTAGCACACCTGCATACCAACCTGATCATACACACTCGGCACCCCTGTGGAACTAGGAGGAAAACCCTTGCTCTCTTCACACACAGAAAGAACTGGCCTGCTCAACTCTACTAGCACACTTTACAATATAGCCCATGAGTCTATTATATAGATCCCATGCATACAATAATTAGACATCTAATTACAATAATTAGATCTGCAGCTTCAAGTCTATAATTGGCTCTTAACATGCAAACACTCGGTTCATTAACAAACTGTTCGTGCAACTGACAGTTTCAGAACTGCACAGGCGACTGACATCGGTCCCTGTCTGCCTGGAGGTGACCGACATCAGCCGACTCCTGCCAATGTCAGTTGCATTCCTGTCCACCACTGGCCGATGTCAGTCGGCCTAACCGACGTTGGTGACTATGACACTCAACAACCTCCTTCCCTGTTTGCATCAGTGAAGCTTTTAGCTCCACAACCTAACAGGGCTCAAGAGGATTGTTTAGTGATATTGAATGGTGTATTTAGGGACAAAAGGAAGTACACCATCAGAGTTCTAGCCATTAATGACTTCTTCTTTCTTCCCCTTGTCTTTCCCCCATTTTCTAGATAGATAGAGGCTTTGGAGCCAAACAAATCATCCCTAGACTGGTGATAGAATCACTCTATGAAAATCATTGTGTAATAGACCTTTGAATCAATAAAGATTATTTTGCCTATCTCTTGGTCTAAAAATTGCGTTGAGTTAGCTTGTGCATAATAGCATTGTGAAGAAGCATCATTCCAACCTTATTGTCTTTCTTTCTTGCTTATTTTTAGGCATTTTCTAGTTAGTTGAAGGTCTGAACTTGAGATTTTCTACCATTAATAGATGTTTAATGTGGATTTAGAAATCCCTCTTTGCTTCATGTATGGTTTAGTGAGCCTAGTTTATAAAATATTTATGCAAGCTAGCTAGTTAGGAGGTTGTGTAAGCAAACTTATCTTATGTTGAATTAGTTTCAATCCCCAAACCAAGTGGATCACTTACTTTTGGTGCATCACCTCCCTTAGCATAGATTTCTTTTCAAATAATCCTCATATCCCTTTTCCTTAGCCATTAGTAGATTTTAATGTGGGAATCAAGGAGCTAAAGTGAAGCACCTAAGGAACTAGCCTCATTAAAAAGCCTAGAGGTTCAACTTCACCATAGGATACCCACATCCTGAGGTTGTCCCCATGCTTGTAGCTATAAGTGAGAGAGCCTGAAGAAATCTCTCACAAGGGTGCAATTCCAAGCTATAACAATTCTAGCACTCCTGGTGGGGACAAATACCATTTTATTTTCATTTTTATGAAAGATTGGTCAAATTTGATGTTATTTTGATCATTTTATAGCAATGGTAACATTCATCCTTCAACATCTGGAAAATCTAAAGAACACCCAACTATCTGGTGGCAAAGCAGTAGCTATCTTTCATGCCAAAGGTGACTATAAGATCACCTTCTACAAGTATTCCTTTTGAGTTTGTTGAATTACCTTTAAACTCAGTAGAAGGTTAAGGTTCACCCATACTCACCCTTACGTAAGAAGATACTTTTCTAAACTATCCATAAGATATACCTACGTAAGAAGATCTTTGTTAGCCCCTCTTGCTGCTATGATTCTCCAAAGAGATTTTATGGGATTCAGTGGCCAAAGCCCTTTGAACTTATCATAGTATGATCCTATGCCAGTAGAAACCCTCAAAAGTGTTCCTTAGTATGTAGGAGACCAAGTTGTAACTCTTACTGAGCACATAATGGACATAGCCAACTTCTGCAACATTCACAATATCACAGTGGAAAATGTGGTTGTTAGGATATTGGTTGTATCTTTCAAAGGAAAAACATTAGACTAGTATAGAGGTGTAGCTCCTAATTCTATCCACTCATGGGATGAGTTGGGAACAACCCTGTGTAAAAGGTTTTTAGATAAGAGTGATCATCTATCACTTGTAGAGCAACTGACCACAATCAAGAGAGCTCTCCATAAAGTCATGCAAGACTTCAATACGAGATTTTAGAAGGTGTGGGATAGAATTCTGATAGCTGTTAGACCGTCTCTAAACTTTACTTTCTTGTATTACTTGAAGGCTCTCAATAGTGACATAGTTTTAATGATTCAATCTATGGGAGGAGACATACTACCAGATGCATATGAGGTGTTATCAAGGCAAAAAATTGCCTAGTTCATGCTGGCAAGCTTATTCCAGACCCCTAATGCCTCTTTTTCCAGAGATCAGACCACCTCCTGTAGTAATTCCTTGACTTGATGTTATACTTCCAATGTCATTAATTGTTGTTGTGCCTTCACCTAAGCAAGAGAAGGCCTTTACTAGTGGATCCAATGACTCCCAAGAGTAGAAGAATTACTTGGAATTGAAGAGTATGCTCCAATCCTTTGGGAATGATGTGGTCAATGTTAAGAGGCAAAAATATTAACAAAAGCCTTATCAAGCTTCGTATCAGCCTCAACAACAACCTTATCAAGCAAATAGGCCACCCTACAAAGGAAATTTTCAAGGACAGGGGTAGCTTAACTATGCTAGACAACATAATTATAATCCGAATGTTGTAAGCCCTTCTAATTCTTTAGTCCCAATTCAGAACAATATGGTTTAGAAGGCTAAAGAGACAATGCCTTAGAATCATTCTTTTGGACAATCCATTGTCCCAACTAATGGCTCCAACTAGACATTTAATGATCAATGGCAACAGGTTGTTGCTTATGGATATAACCAAGATCTTATGACTCGAAGCATAGAGGTGCCCACACTGACAAAGCAAGAGCAACCTCCACAAAAACAAGGATTAGATTAGGGGTCGCCTCAATGGTCATGAGTGATCAAGAAGAGTGTTATGCATCCAATCTGTAGGCTACTCCCAGTTTGGCCCACATCCCAGTCTTAGAAAACACAAGGTTCAAGAGAATGAATATGGGTGACAATCAAGAAGCTTTCAAACAACCTCTTGTCACCACTCCTTCACTGACAAAGCTAGTATAAATAACTCCCAAAACCCAAGCAAAGGTTGGGGGTATGCCAATCAACATTGTGGATAAAATGAAGAAATCCAACATGAGTGTACCAATGTGAGACATGCTTTCCATGCCCGGCCAAGTAGACATTTTTTAGGATGGTTTGTCCAAGATGAGTGTTTATACAGTTGCAAGTAAGAAACCAAATAAGGAAGCTGAAGTCTTCACTAATGTAGCCAAGAGTCCTTTGGGAGAAAGGTCAAGTAGTGTGACCAAGCCCCTCAATTATACATCTCATTAATCATCGGCAATTCTTTGGTGCACAATTACTTGGTGGATAGTTGGGCCAGCACCTCATTTATGCCAAAGTCTATTGCTGACCAGCTGAATCTCAAGTATGAGCCACATACCAAGGGAGTCCTATAGTTTGATGGTTCTTCCACAAAGCCATCAGGTATCATCAATAATTTGAGCCTAACCTTGCATGTTTATCCTAGCATGTCCGTGGTGCAAGATGTGTTGATCCTGGATGTCACTCCTCATTTTGCATTGTGTCTTTCCAAAGAGTTTACAACCAAGATTGGAGGTTAACTTGTAGCAGATTGGTCTTACATGGTGTTCAAAACAAGATATGGGACTAAGGTCTCAATCAAGGTTAAACCCATGGCACAATTCCATATTGAATCCCATCAGGCAGATAACATAAACCTTAATTGTACCATCTTTGATGAGGATAAGTTTACAATTGGTTAGGAGCTAAACACTCATCTTGAAAAAGTTCTAGACTTGTTCTTGGATGAGTTATGGGGAGATAAATAATTTTTCAACCCTTTGGAGGGTGTCGAGAAAAGAGACATGGGTGTATATCTGTTGTATGAAAAGAATCAACCCATGCTTCCCTCATTGGACCTAAAGACGACCCCAATGGTTTATGGAAATTGTTCTTTGATGGCTCAAGGATCCAAAATGGTGTAGGTGCTTGGGAAATGTTTGTTTCCCCTTTGGGTAACAAGCTTTTCTCTTCCTACAAGTTCCATTTCATTTGCTCTACAATGCAGTAGAATATGAAAGTTTGATCTGTGGCCTTCAATGGGCCACCAAAAGAGGAATCAAACTACTGCAAGTTTATGGGGACAATGAGCTCATAGTAAACTAAGTCAGAGGCCTAAATTTTATAAAGAATTCCTTGATGAGGTCCTACAAAAATTGAGTGTGGGACCTAATTGAAGATTTTGAGGCTCTTGACATTCAAGTTGTCTCAAGAAATCAGAACCAACATGCTGATAGGCTGGCAGCCATGGGAGCTCAGTTTGACATTCCAAGTGAGCTGAAGGAAACCAAGGTTTAACCACATGTCATGGTGGTGGTGAGACCATCAGTGCTGGATAACTAAGCCCACTAGCAAGTTTTCTAGAGTGACAAGCAAATTGATTGTTTCTTACAATAGGAAGCTGAATTCTCCTCCTCTAACCAAGCTAAATTGCAACATCAAATGAGGATCAGATTGTTTAGCTAAAGTCAAACAAACTTCCTAAGGGGATGGTTACACTTGAGGGACTTTTTCATGAAGGAGACCATATGAGGAAATAAAAGGTAGTAATGTCTACTAATGAAAAGAACTCTGAGAGAGTCATCATCTTCAAAGACAAACTTCTCAAGCTTGGGAAGGTAAACAACAAGGTTGAGAGGCATGCTTTCATAGCACTTTTCCAAGAGCATGCAGACATTTTTGCTTGGGAGTATGACAACCTAAAGGTTTTTGATCCTAAGTTAGCTTAGCATACCATAGAGTTGGAGGCCAATGCCAATCACGTAAGGAAAAATCAAAGGCTCGTTAACCCTAAGATTGAAGAGCTGATGACGAAGGAGCTACCAAGTTGATTGAGTCTAGGATCATCTTTCCCATCAAACACTCATCATGGGTAGCCAACTTGGTGCCTGTAATCAAAAAGAGTGGGGAGATTAGGTTGTGTGTGGACTTTAAAGATTTAAACAAAGTCTCCTTATAGGATCACTACCCTCCACCATCCATGGAACAACTTCTCCAAGTAGTTGTAGGATTAGAATACTTCTCTTTGTTGGATGGATTTTTTGGCTACAACTAAGTCTGGGTGAAAGATAAAGATCGGTACAAGACTACCTTCACCACTAAATGGGGCACGTATGCATACCAAAAGATGCCCTTTGGTCTATAAAATGCTGGCACAACTTTCCAACGATCTATGGACATGGCTTTTCAAAGGTTGCTAAATCAAATGGTGCTAGTATACTTGGATGACATCAAGGTTTTCTCCAAGAATTCTAGAGAACCCATGGACCACCAGAGGCTAATTTTTGAGAGATGTAGAGAGTATGGGATCTCATTGAATCCCAAGAAGTGCATGTTTGCCATCTAAAAAGGCAATCTTTTAAGCCACATCATTTCAAAGGAAGGGTTTTCCATTGATCTTGAGATAATAAGTGCCATCTTGGCCTTATCCTTGCCCAAGCATAAGAAGGGACTCCAAAGTTTCTTTGGAAAGATAAACTTCATGAGAAGATTTATCACTGATTTTGCAAGTTTGGTCAAGCCCATCATTACTATACTAAAAAATAACTAAGTATTCACTCGGTCAAATAAAGCTAAGTCAACATTTGAGGCTATCAAGCAATCCATCACTCAAGCACCCACACTTATGAATCTTGATTTCTCAAGAGTTTTCATATTGTATGCTTTTACCAACATTGATAATATATCAACTATGTTGATGCAAAGAAATGGTGAAGGACTTAAGCAGCCATTAGCATTTTTTAGTTAGGGGATTGACGCGTATGAGGTGAGGTATACCTTTGTATAATATCAAGTCCTTACAGCAGTAAGGAGCCTCAAGAAGTTCAGGCCAATGCTATCCAACAGCAAAATTCACCTTATGGTGTCTCATCCTGGAGTAAGAGACTTCCTTCTTAACAAGGATTTGAGCAAAAAAAGAGCTGGTTGGATTACTAAAGTCATGGAGTATGACATAGAGATCAAGGTCACTAAGCAAGTAAGAGGTAAAAGCTTATTTGAGCATATGGTTGATGACCTTCATGAAGACAAAGAGGTCATCTTGGTAACATAAGATAACCTATAAGAAGATGCACCTCCACCTCACACTAGTTAGCTCCATGATATGATGTACTTTATGCTAATAGGTGAGTGCCCTCAAGGTATCAACAAAGCAAAAAGAAGGTGTTTCAAACTTCAGTCCATACCCTATGCTTTAGTTGATGGGATTTTGTTCAGAAGAGACCTCAATGAAGTGCTCCTAAGGTGCATAGATGATGATCAAGTAGCCAAGCTTTTGGAGCATTTCTATGATGGGCCTGTAGGAGGTCATTTTGAACCAAGGACTAATGCAACAAAGATCATGAGGGCTGGTTACTACTGGCCTAGCCTCTTTAAAGACACTTATGCATGGGTGAGAAGGTGTCAGGAATGTGCTCTCTTCATGGGTAAGCAAAGGCTAGCGGCTTTCCCTCTCAACCCCATTCAAGTAGAGCAACCATTCATGCAGTGGGGTTTGGACTTCATTGGAGTAATCAATCCCCAAGCAAGTGCAAGGCATAAGTGGGTGCTTACTACAACTGATTACTTCACCAGGTGGGTGGAAGCCATTGCATTGAAGAAAGCCAATTAAAGTGCAGTCTTATATTTCTATGACAACATTGTGATTAGGTTTGGTGTTCCATCCACTATCATATCTAATAATGCATTGGCTTTCCTTGGTTTGAAAACAAGTGAATGGGCCCTCAAGATGGGCATCTACCTCATCACTTCCTTAAATTATTATCCTCAAGGCAACGGGATGGCTGAGTCCACAAATAAAAATTTGTTGAGGATCATCAAGAGGATTATGGATGAGAACTAGAGGATGTGGTACATCAAGTTGAAGACAACTTTATGGGCCGATCGGGTTACTCCTAAAGCCATTATTGGTAATTCTCTATATGTTCTAGTATATGAAAGGGAGGCCAAGTTACCCCTTTCTCTTAAGCTACGTGCATTAGAGATAGCCCATCAGCTGGAGCTATTAGAAGATGAACTCATGAATGTGAGATTAGTAGAACTCACAGAACTTGAGGAGACAAGGGACCTTGCAATGAAGACGTTGGAGGCACATCAAGCTCAGGTCAAAAAATATTTTGACAAGAGAGCTACAATAAGGACTTTCAAGGAGGGAGACCTAGTTCTCAAATGAGAGTCAAATAAGGTCAAACCAGGCAACCATACCAAGTTTCACAGCTTGTGGAGTGGCCCTTATTTGATCCACAGATGCTAACAACATAACACCTTCCAACTGGCCCAACTAGATGGAAATATATTACCCATTCCAATCAATGGGATTCATCTAAAGCTGTGTTATTAGAAGAGTTTGTAACCATTGTATGTTATTGTACATTTTGTATAGTTTTTCATGTTTTTCTCTAAGTGTCTTGTGCACATCTATTTCAATTGAGTGTTTTCCCTTCCCTAAGTGCCTTGGGCACAATTTGTTTCATTTCAGTTGTTCTTGTTAATTCAAGGGAAATTTTTATATAAATCCATCTTTGTACAAAAGTAGTGACTCCATGCCCAATGGATCAATGAAGCAAATGAGTTGGGTTCTCAAGCATAGCAACATGTTTCCCTACGAGTCACAAGAAATGTTGGCCATTTTTGGCCCACATATCAAAATTTGTTGAAGTATGAAAAAGGGAGCTTTCAGGCAAGAAAATGGCAAGTCTTTGAGAGGACTTTGGGTTTTTCAGCAGTGACAACTTCAATTTTTTGAGGGCACAGTGCAAATTAGGTTTTCAGCAGTGCTTGACTTCTAAATGTTTTATAATTAGAAGTTATTTGGGTTGACAAACCCAAATTACTCATGGATAGTGTATTTTGGGTTCTCTAAGGAGCACTACTCAATTGCTTCATAATTTATAAGCAATTAGAAGCTTGAAATAAGTAAAGGGGCTTGACAAACTCGATTTGGTCTCAAAAAATAGTGCTTCTCAGGTTCTTTAAGGGACAAGTCTTCTCCAAAATTCAAAGGGCATTTTCAAAATGCCAAAGAGCCTTTTTTTGACAAATAGGATCTTTTCAATATTTTTTAAAGACCAATCAACTTTTTCGAAGGTCACTTTCATAAATCTGAAGGGCTTTTCCTTCTCCAGGTGGACAGTTGCAAGTTTTTTGAAGGGTATGTTGCCCTTTGAAAGGACCATTTCAAAATTATCAAAGGGTATATTTCCCTTCGAGAGGATCATTTGCAAAAGTCTGAAGGGACATACAAGAAGCTCAAAGGGTCTCTCACCCTTTGGGAAAGTCCATTTTAAAAAGTTTGAAAGGTAATTTTCGAAGGAAAAGAGCAAGAAGGAAGCTTTGGACAAAAAGTCCGAAGGAATTCCTTTGGACAAATTATCCCAAGGAATTCCTTCGAAAGATTTCCCTGAGACAAATAGGAGTCCATAGAATAAAGAAGACTTCAAGATGGACGAGTACAAAGTAAGCTTGGAAAACCTAAATTACTTTGCATAGAGTAAATCGAGTTTCCTAAGTACTTTACTTTAAAAAGCTTTATAAGTAAGGGATCTAGGAAATTCAAAAGTTGGAGAGATCAAAGAACCTAAATTACTCTGCATAGAGTAAATCAAGATTCTTCAAGTGCTTGACTTAAGCTTGGTCCAACAATGTGAGAATCATGATGCAACAAATGAAAGGCTGCCATATGGTGTAACCTGGAACAAAAATGACCAATAAGGACAAGTGGCAAAGGGATGACCAATGAGCATGGGAGAGTCTAAGCGACTAATAGCTGAAAATTATTAAGGCTTTCATCCATCATTGTTCGCTCTCCACAATCCTCGTTCGATGCTTGAATGCAGTATGGCTGAAACATACAGAGACCTACATCATTTCAACAAGGCATGTCAAGAGAAAAAATCCATGTCAATCTTGAGTTCAAATATTAAATGCATCGTGCCAAGAAGAGACATTCCGACTACTCACAACATGGCTTCTTAAATGCACCAAAGAAACACTTAAAGATGGGAGGGGCTCGAGAGGATTATTTAGTGATCCTAAACGATGCATTTAGGGATAAAAAAGAAGAACAACATCAGAGTTCCAGCCATCAACAACTTCTTTCGTCCCCTTCTCTCTTCCCCCTTTTCTATATAAATAGAGCCCTTGGAGCCAAGCAAATCATCCCCAGACTAGTGATAGAATCACTCTACGAAAATCACTATGTAATAGACTTTTGAAGCAATAAAGATTATTTTACCTATCTCTTGGTCTCAAAATTGCGTTGAGTTAGCTTGTGCACAATAGCGTTGTGAAGAAGTGTCCTTCCAACCTCATTGTCTTTCTTTCTTGCTTATTTTTAGGTGTTTTTCAATTAGTTGCAAGTCTAAACTTGAGATTTTCTGCCATTAATGGATGCTTAATGTGGATTTAGAAATCCCTCTTTGCTTCACGTATGGTTCAGTGAGCCTAGTTTACGAAATATTTATGCAAATTAGCTAGTTAGGAGGTTGTGTAACCGAACTTATCTTATGTTGAATTAGTGTCATTCTCCAGACCAGGTGGATCACTTACTTTTGGTGCATCACCTCTCTTAGCTTAGATTTATTTTAAAATAATCCGTCTATCCCTTTTCCTTAGCTATTAGTAGATTTTAGTATGGGAATCAAGGAGCTAAAGTGAAGCACTTGAAGAAATAGTCTCATTAAAAAGCCTAAAGATTCAACCTCACCATAAGATACCCACATCCTGAGGTTGTCCCCATGTTTGTAGCTGAAAGTGAGAGAGCTTGAAGAACTCTCTCACAAGGGTACAATTCCAAGCTATAACACTTCCTTCTAAAGCTCTAACCATCCTCTCTCCCATTGATGGTGGTTGTTCTTGTTGCTTCTCTTCTTGTGGAATTTCCTCTTCATGATTTGTGTCATCCTTGACATCATCTTCTGCTCTCCTTTGTCTTTGATTCACAATGATTTTAGTTAATTATTTTACTTGTCTCTGCAACTCTTGAATAGTCTAGTTCATCTAAGTGATTCCTTCTCATCCTCTCGCCATCTCTTACACCTCCAAGATTCGAACTTGCTTTGATACCAAATAATGAACTGGAATACTATCAAGGTAAGAAAATAGCCATAGGTAAAGCTTCTAAAATAATAACTTGTATTGATTCGTATTGAATGATTCAAATAATTATAAATCATGCATAAATAAGCCTCAACTCAGAATTAGAGTTGACATGTAAAAATTCTAAATTCTAAAAATAATAAAACTCAACCTGCTATTTTTATCAATTTTTATTTTTAATATGTTTCACATGTAAGCATGCACAACTCTAAAAATCTTCAAAAATAAACTAAATACTAAAATTAACCTATCAAGTGAATATCAACTGAAGTTCAAGTCCGGTTACAAAAATATAAAATTTCTAAAATTAGAAATTACTGAAATAATATTAAACTACAATTTCGAACCCTCAGATGGTCATGTATGGCCTCTGAAAAATATCAAAAAAAATCCATAATTAGGCAGGAAAGGTTATGGTTGTACCAAACTTTTTGAGATGGTCATTTTGGCATGAAGATGGACTCAAACAGAGCTATGAATAAAAATTTATAGCCTCTTTTTATGCATCACCAATCATATGGTTGATGAATTTCACACCAAGTATTATGATTCCTTTCAATGCATAATTCAAATCACTTACTCATGTCTCGATCTGTGAAAGATGGACCTCTAGCTTAGTGATAAACCCTACCATGTCCTCCATCTATCACATCCCACTTTTTCCGTGTTGGATTTCAAAAACACTTACTTGTGATTAACATTATAGAGGATGATTAATGATGAAAATATTCATTTATTTATGTATATTGCATTCTATTTTATATATTATGGAACGGCTAATCATTGTTTTCTTGCTTTATATATTCATGTAATGAAACTAAAGGGATTAATTATCATTCATATAAATGAATGTTATGCAATTATGATAGATTATTGGCATTGTATATCATCATATTTTTATTGTTTCATAATTATGTAGATTTGATATCATGATTTGGATACTTATCATTTGTTCATCTGTTGTGACACAGGTGTATAACTCCTTGGTGTGAAGGAGAGCATCATGAAAGAGAAGCAACTAGATGCAAAGTATGGGCAGTAGAGAGAATCATGTGAAATGGGGTATAATCATTTTAGCTATATGATTAATATGGACATATTTTTCACCAATTTTGGCATAGGTAGTGACCGTTGGTAGGTGATGAACTTGTTTGTTGTTATGCTCTCATCATGACTATTATAATAACTAACTCTTAAGGAATCCTAAAGGTCATAGCAATCAATACGATAATACGTGTAGTTTGTTATCATCGTTGAATGTTTAAAATGCCTAATTCCTTGGTTATTAATCAAATGCATGTGATTATTGTTGGCTATTGTCATACTCGAGATTTTGGTTATAGGGATCCCTTGTAATAGGTCATTGGGTCATGAACTAAATGGACATATACATACTATCATGATAAATGATAAAGACCATGTAGGTCTTGTGTGATTGTTTGACCTTGTCACCAATCAAAGTTAATAAAGTCAAGTTTTTTTATTGTCTTTATAACGCAACGTGTTTTGAGTAGATACCGATACGTAATGACACAGAAATATTAAAGCCATTGACAAAGAACATGTCTTTTCAAATAAAACTTGATAAAACATAAAGTATGAAAATTAAAACTATTAAAATATCTATATAATATCTCAATTTCGCTAATAATTGTAAAGACTAATATTTCAACAAAACAAGCTCTCCATCAAACACCTATATCCCTCCCAAGGCTCCATGGTAACTACACTAGCCAAACCTTATAGATAAATTACCAACATGATTGGTAGTTATTCTTAACGCTCGTAGAGTGTAAATTATAGTTGATCTCCAAATAACGTTGTGAGAGAGATTACGATTGGCAGTGGATTGCGTGGCATTAACATTGTATGATTATAATATACAGTGTTGGAAATGTGGATTGCTATTCAATATTATTTTACCATATTTTGAGGCATTGAAAATATGGATTTGTCATCCAATCTACTTCTACCACAATGACATGGAATACTATCAGTGACTTTGTCCTGAAAAGCACACATTTCTATTTTCCTTCTTTGACAATTTACTGTTCCAGCGTTAAAAGGATGAAAACCATTAAAAATTCTCCACATGGGAGGTATAACAGAGAAAATAAATTGCTCACATTTATTTCTTGATTGAATAAGCTAAAAACCCACATGGGTTGTGCCATAGTTAAATCCAGGAGTTCGTATTCAATCAGAACTCTGCCAGCCATGACTTCTTCGACCAGAAGACATTAATACCAGTAGCTGCACCCTTCACAGGAATAGCAGAAAGGACTGATTGCATTTAATGGTTTCAGCTGAGAATAAAACTATAAATAGGAGGACGCCTTCCTAAACAGCACGCTGAAATAAGGAGCAAGACGATTTGGGATGAGAGTAGGATGTACTTGGAGAAGGTAGACGCCTTGATGTTGAGCAAGCAGAGAAAGAAATTCAAAAAAGAGGTGCTCTGAAGAATGGTGTCCCAATAAGGTTAGTTCTGTCCTTAGTTTATGACTTCATGCTTGTAATGAAGCATTGTATAACATAATTTTAATAATTTGTTATCACCATATGATTGCATTCTCAAATCATTTGACGGTTGTATAATTTAAGGATCATAGGATTGTAATTTCTATTTGTGTTTTATTTTGAAGCATTCCAAGATTTAAAAAGAAATCAGAAGGAATACTGTCATCTAGGGACGCCAACTGCTCCAATTTAATATGATGTGTTTTGAGGAACGCTAAAGACTACAATTAATTTGCTATTGTAAATAGGATAACATTTTTAACTGATGAAATGAAGTTTATAGTTTTATTATAAATAAAATATATACAAGACTATTCATTTAAAAAAGGTGTTAAAGGGTGTGTAGCTAATGACATTTTAGATCATATTTAGATATGAAAAGGTCCAAAACCACAAAAATAATGAACAAACTAAGTTAAGTCTAGAGAAAGCTCCAATACATTAAAAAAAAAAAAGGATAACTTAAACGACAGCAGCAAATAAACCAGTTGGATGTGGGTTATTGTTAGGAGGACTACCCCAATCGAACCTGGTAGATCTTTCCCATCATCTACTTAAACAAGAAAATTGTTAATTTATAGAGTTAAAGAGGCATTAAAAAGTCAAATGTTGTATTTAGGGCGGTCTCCCAAATATCATATATCTTCAGAAAATTATGAATTAATAATCACAATTTGATATTAAGATGGTTGTTTGTGTTTTTCTTAACATAAAATCTCCCATTGTTCACTCGCGCCTTGAAAATGCTAAAATTGAGAATGTAGACAAGAAAATTTTATTTTATTTTATTTTATTTTATTTTTTTATTTTTTTATTTTTTTTTTTTCGGTTTGGTTATAAATTAGTGTCATTAATACGACAAGACTTTTCTTTGAATTACACAAGTATACTTTATTATTCTTTTTAATTCCATGCTTTTGATTTTCCCAAGACTTTTCTTGGAACACCGAATATCTGTTAATATAAACTCGTAAGCCTTCCTTTCTATGATATCATTGGTTGTATAAGTTGCATCAGAATTCTATTGTGATGACATGGAAGTAATATAAAAAAATAAAAAAATATTGAGAAAATGTTCTTAGTCTGTTGACATGTAAATACAAGAATTATCTTTTTTATTTTATATTTCATAATTCATATTCTTAATTTGTGTAAATTGTTGCTATGTGGATATCTCATACACTATATTATTATCGACCTTATAAAGTAACAATAATAATATGTAATACAAGTTCAAACATCATCCTTCCAAAATCAAAAAATATTGGTTCAATAATCATACTAACTCAATATTCAAAGGATTTATGCTACGTGTAATGTGCAATGGATGGTGATGTTTCCTAAGAGCTTTGTGTTAGGTTGAATGTAAAAGAGACACTTTCTAAACTTACATCATCTTACTAGGTTGATATAGACCTTGTGGACATCGTCTTCTTATGTTGTGCTCAAACCACCATCATTAAAGTGTGATCTTTACTCTGTAGCATAACTTACGTATACATTCGTTTGAATATGTTATTGTTGGGTTAATGATTTAGTTATTTACTGGTGTGGATTTGATAACTTAGTAGACAAAAAAGTTATGATAAACATGGTTAGCTGTTTTTAGATTTTTGCCATTACGTAACAAATAACAAAAGTCATCTCTCAATCATTCTCAGAGAACTATAAAGTTTATATGCTTTCAAACCTTAAGTTAAATAAATTTTTTACTATTAAAGAACTATCAAATGAATTTACTGAAAAACCCTTGGAACACGAATGCTCATAAGAGATGTATTTGAATACCTTGAGATGCCTTAGACACTGTTTATTATTCATGCTTAGTTAACCAAGTATAAAGCTAATGGTGTACAATGTAATATGTCTATGCTTTATACTAATATTAGTACAACCTTTAACTAGAAATGAATTACTTTCAAACCACAGACATTAGATGCCATGAATCTAGTGGAACGAAAGATTAGGAGAACATGTGGAATTTGAGTTATGCATTTATTGAACTTATAGTGAGAAACTTATGTCACACAAGTATTTTGCTTTAAAGAAAGGTGTATGAATGTTGCATGCTAGATGATTTCTAGATGTAGAATCACATTTTAGTTTGATCTAGTTTCATCACCTAAAATCACTCATACTTCTTGTCAATTATATTATCGATCCTAGTAATAGTACTAGAGGATAATGTTCCTCATAAGTGGAATGAGACACAAGTAGGATTATCATTTGGGTACTATACTTAAAATGAAGGACATCAGTTTGATTATTTGTATTCTTTCTGAATCTATAATCTTAAATCTTAAATCTTTGATCACGGACACCCAAAGGTTTAAGGGTGGAATGATAGTGAATAATAGACCCTTGGAAGATTTATATAATTTGGAAGATAAACCAATTTTGGACATTGTTAAACCCATTGTGGGTTTTGAACCCTTGTTGGGTAATAAAGTTCCTTAAGGAATGATTTTGGGATGATGAGCCCTTATTTAATGTAAATATTTTTTTGGATATTGCTAGACTCAGCTAGAGAATGTTATGTTTTGGACCAATTATTATATCACGTTTTGGTTAAGTCCTTATTAAACTTAATTATTAATTTTGGATATTTGATAGATTTGGATACTCGTTGAGACATCAACATTATTAGAGCTTGAACCTTCATAAATTCCTACATTGAAAATTAAGGGATGGTTTCAGTAGAATTTACCCTTGCTTGATTGATTTATAACCAATACATCTATGATGAGATGAGATTTTACCTTTAAATGACAAATCATAGTATGACACCCTAGAACTTCAATCATAAAATAACTGTAAGAGTTGGCCTTTTATTACTTACACGCATTGGAAAATAACCCTTTTAGAATTTAAACCTATATGGGTAATTTATGACACGTTTGTTAATTCCAACTTGGAATAATAAAACCCTAATAAATGATAAACCAATGTTAATTAGTTGAATACCTTTTGAAAGGTAATACTTTATCTGTATATGTTAAACTCTTTGTTAGTTGTACACTACTTTTGGACATTGAAATTCATTTGGGAGTCAAACACCTTGTGTTAAAACATGGTTATGGTCTTCAGATTTTATTCTTGAGTTACACCTTGGTTTGGCGATACGCTTCATATATGTTACATATGGACCTTTGTTTTGACATTAACATTGGGACACAATTAGACTTGTAGATGCTTAAACTATTATTAAACTTATGATTGGTGAGATTAGAACTATATGAGATGATTTGCCTACTTAAGAATGCTATAATGAGCATTGGATACTCTATACGTAAGCATTAGAATTTAGAACTAATTAATGACTTTAGTTACAGAGCATGACCTAGCACGAGAGTTAGAATGCATTTAGGGGTCACCATTTGTTTCACTAAGTCATGTGATCATATTCATATACCTTAGTACTCATTAGGAATGTTTTACCTTACTATATTTCATTATTGTGGGGAGTTGCACGCTAATTTGTTCTATTCACATGGATTCTCTCAGTTTTATTGATTCTCCGTATCTAGTACATTTGTGGAATGGTATGACCACTCACAATGGATGAGAGCTATGTAGGAGATCTGAAAAGCTTTGTGGTTGGAGGAGATTCCCTCCCTCTTTAGTTTCCTATATGGCTTTCCAATGATAGTGATGATATTTAGAACTATGGTGGATTTCCTCATGAAGACATTTATATATGATTATTTCAATAAACAACTATATTGAATACTATATTGTTATATGAAAAGATGAAATCACAATTGTAAGTTGTTATTTAGTTTAATTTTAATTTGTATATTAGCTTGGAACTAAACTATTAAACTAACAAAAGATAAATGCTGACTTGTCTTATGCAATACATACTCATACATAGTCACTTACTGTGAAAATTATTTAGACTTCTGGTAATGAATATAATTATGAATTGTGAAAATATCATTGATATGGCACAATTGTACATCTCACAAAGGAACTAATATTGAAATATGTTCACATATTGTTAAATGTGTAAACTAATATGAAAACATGTAATTGAGTTTACAGTGATATAGTCTGAATTTAAGGGTTGATTTGAAAATTAATCTTCATAAATGGATTATGGAATTATCAATTTTGTACATGATAGTACTATAAAAATAATTACATGGATAAAAGTGAAAAGACTGACTCTTAATATAGCTCTTGCGTATGATTTGGATTTGAGCAAATATGTTTGAGTAATTGTTTATTCTCATTAACAAACATAAGGAAAGTGATCAATAATAAACCTTTTGGGATAATAATTTAAAAATAAAACATAACAAAATCTAGTACATTTTTTCAATAATTTGCCAGAAGGTCCTTACATCATTCCAAAATATTGTGGAATCTACTTGTCCATTTTGAAAACCATCTTTGTGGACCTTACTTCTTGATTGCCTTACATCCAATTTGTCATATCAACATCATAATTCCCGCAAATGAGGAAGCTCAAGCCCATGGTATAATTAATTTTTCATTCTGCTCTATGTAATCCCAATTATTCACACTAGCCAATAGATCTTGTCTATTTCTAATCGAGTAGTGAATCACATTGATGGTGATCTATATCCATCATTGAGATGATGTTGTGATAACTGATAAATCTTTAGCATTTGCTTTTACAACTGTGTTTGTCTATTTTGTTCCTTTTGCACCTAGTGTGGCTTGCAAGAAATGAGCATGTGTTTTGTTCCTTGTGCACCTAGTGTGGCTTACAAGAAATGAGT
The DNA here is from genome assembly GCA_037957365.1 of Torreya grandis. Taxonomy (NCBI): domain Eukaryota; kingdom Viridiplantae; phylum Streptophyta; class Pinopsida; order Cupressales; family Taxaceae; genus Torreya; species Torreya grandis. The sequence continues at coordinate 6,987,650 of JARHVA010000085.1, forward strand.
GTTTTTTTTTCTCCTTGCACAACTAGTGTGGCTTGAAATAAATGAGCATCTATTTTGTTCCTTTCGCACCTAGTGTGGCTTGCAGGAAATGAGAAAAAGTCCAGTCCTGCTTCTTTTCTTTCTTGGGTTCCTTTTCCACTTTGTCCTAGATATTTGGAATCTATGCATATGGCATGTTTACTACCTTATTCATAGGAATGACAATAATAACATCACTTTGATGGGCTTCCAATTGATTTTCCACTGTATTAATGATCATACAACCATTGTAAGCCCATTTCTTACCAACAAACACATGATAATGTGTTCCATCGGTTTTCATCTCTATGAATTTGAAATATTATCACAAGCTTAAGTCCCAAATTTTGATTTCCACATCTTTTAGCCTTCCAATGGGGTTGACTTGGACATAACTTTCAAGGCTTAATATAACTGGATTGTAACTCAACACAAAATTTCTAACAACTTTCCATGTAAATTGAGGCATTATGTTTAGCATGCTCCCAAAATCAAATACAATTGTTAGGGACTTCATACCTTGCAAGTTTTATGTCCATCCTTTCATCCATATCTCAAGGATTCTATAGTCATATAAAATGTCACTTGAGTGTAGTTAGTGTCACTTGAGACAACCCATTCCTAGCTTAGCCCTAGACCTATCTTAAGGCCTCTTTTGACTATTATCTAACTTTTGTGCAGGCATTACACATCCCTAGACATCCCAAAATCAACCCCAGACCTTCTCTTAGTGCCTCAAGGTCTACCACTTGGACACTAGCACACTGTGCTAATGACCAAGGGATTGTGCTAGTGTCCCTTGCCTAATTTTAACCCTAACATATATAATTTCAATTCCTAAGACACCTAAGGTCGGCCTAGACCTATTTCACACTCTACAAAAGCACCAGATTAGTATATATACATGATTTTTAACCATTTATCCACTCGATGAAAATTACATACAAAATACACAAACAAGCTTAGAACAAGTAGTGCACAATCAAGGTTATTGATCCTTATTCTAACCTGCTTCTACATATAGTTATCTACAACCACCTTAAGCTCAGAATACACAAATTTTTAGTCTCAAACCTCATTCAAAGAACTCAAGTGGACATTCATACTAGTATTCACTTGCACTTGCACCAACACTTAGATTGAGAGAACTACATCGAGCTTGATCCCCTCTTAAGGTATTGGTATGTAGGCAACCCTCAACACAATGGGTTGAGGACATCCAACCTACCCAATGAACATCACACTTTTATTACTTATGCTTCTCAAATACCCTAATAATAAAGAGATATCAGGTTTGCATACAAAATCAATCAAAAATAGGTCATAGATAGCGAAGTAGGTTTTGTCTGCACAGAAGCAAGCCTGTCAGACTCAGACATAATTACTCCTAAAAGTTCACATCAATTCCTACACAAGGACACTAGTGTTGAACAGGACACTACTATGGTGCACTACTAGCCAAGGTACCACGCTATTGTCTAGGAAGATTTATGACACTTGGATCTTGTTCACAACACTTTGATCAACATTTGTGCCAATTTTTAGCATCTAAATCATCTATCTCAGTTAGCTTCCAGCTAAGTACTTATTTGTGCTATTTATTACAATTTTCAAAAATATCATATTAGATCAAATTCTTATACAAATTAGTGGTTACATTTATTTCATATCACTCCCCTGATTTACTGTACCCAGACCCTTTAACAAATTAGAGTTTACATTCCATTATCCCTTAAAAGTTATTTCCATTATTTTCTTAGTTTTTAGTTTGCAACCTTTCATCATGATTATCATGATGGATGCCATTTTTTAATTTTTGATATAAAGTGTTTTGGTTTGTCTTACATGCCTATTACCTATCATTTGTAGAATGGTGCACATATATGTCACTCCTCTCATGGATCATGTTAGAACTCAACTTACTTCCCACATTGGTCCACCTCACCTTGAGCTCCCCTTTTATGGAGAACATTGTTGTATGGCCAATTTTGATTTACCTCCAGTTACTACTCAACGACAGAGAGCTCAAATGACTCCTTTTATTCTTCCTCCACCTAAACCTGTTGATTACCTTCACTCAAGCCTTACATCCCAACTTTACTACTCACCCTGGATAAATAGGATAACATGTGGTGCGAGTTGTTACTAGACAGACTCGGGTGCCTCCCCAACCTATATAGGAACAACGTAATCCAACAATCCCTCCTCATCCCCAAAATAATACCATGAGATCTAGGGATCAACATAGAACATATGATATTATGGATCAGTTGAGAAATACACCAACTAAGATTTGTATATTAGAATTATTACAAAAGGCAACTATTTTCAAAGATATTCATTTTTAGACTTTCAATCATAGAATCCCCACCTCACAAGATTTTGATAGAGTAGATGCATACATATGAGGTTAGATAATCTAGCACCACTATTCTTACACCCATTCCAGATCCTCTTATAACATAGTTACCTTTTCCCATAAAGCGAAGGACATTACTACAACACATTTATCCCAGCGCATAGTAGATGATGGGATTCTCACAACATAGTTACCATTATTTGTTAATTTAGAGGAAGTATATATTAGAAACTTAGATACAAATTCCCAAGCCACCATAGAGGATGATCCAAAACACATTAATATTGATGATTATTTATGTGGAGGGAGCTTCACACCATTAAGCCTTGAAGAGTACAAAGATTATTCTAAGACATTTATGCCTTTACCTACATAGACATTGCCACCAATTCACAGTTCCATAGATACAAACCAAGACACTCACTTGCAGTTAGAGGCAAATTATTCTATACATTCAATACATATGGTCGCATCTATGGATGTAGACCCAGTTATTCAGATTCAAGTAAGCAGTACATAGGATAGACCACATCAAATGTTAAAGATGTTACTTGATAGAGGATTGATGGCATTACCCACAATTCACCACATATCTGTTAGCAGATTATCACAGCAGGATGATAGAACATTTTGTCATTTTCACAGGATTATTGGACATGATATAGATACATGCTCAGCATTACAATAGAAATTTAAAAATTTTAAGGCTCAAGGCACTATTCAGATCACACAACCTTTGTCTCCACTAGTACAGGTACCACGACGTACTCTTCACTGATACATACACTTGAGGAATGATCCATTAACTATTCAAGTTTTCATCAAGGACATATACATCCCTAATGTTGTTATCAATGATAATTCTAATCCTAATACTTGCACTTTGGCATTTTTACAATGCATAGGACATCAGGAGATTAAGTTACATCATGTTATACATTGCCAGGACTCCTTGGGACATATCACACTTCCAATTTCATGTGGCCTTAAGGTGGTCAACACACTTCTTTTTGTCACGATCATGGACACTCACACATAGTTTACACTTGGCAGTACATGGTTACAAGCAATGGATGCCATAATTGATCAGACAGACAGATGTTTGACATTCAGTCATGAGGGACACACAGTTCACATTCTACATGATGGCACAAATGAGAACCGTAGGTTTCAAATAGATACCTCGCAGTCCAATGTGGTTTACCCTAGGATTGTACAGGAGGATTCTTACATAGTAAAGAAACAAGCCATTCGAATCACATAATTTAGACTAATGCTAAGAATATGACTATATTTCTACCAACAACATGGTATGATGATCATAGTGATGATGATTTATTCAAGTTTGGGCATATTCAGTATCTGACATTGGATGATCTCCCACTAGATCCACCATTTGACTATCCACATCCCCTTGATGTGGTCTTAGTTCCCTAGAGGAACTACTTTGCATTTGTACATACTCATATTTACTTACATATTACTAGCATACAACTTCTCTTACCTTACTCCTTGTATATAGTTTCATTTTCATAATTGCTTGTACATAACTTATATACTCAAAAAACATAAAAATAATATAATACGTTTAAAAACACAAAAACATTCAAATATTACTCAAAAACACAAAAGCATTCAAATATTGCTCAAAAACACAAACACATTCAAATATTGCTCAAAGACACAAAATTTAGATTGTTTGCATATCCAAGTTTACATTCTTTATACTTACCATGTACTACATATGCTAGTTATATTAATATAGTCAATTTTATCATACATACATGCTTCACTTGTTCTTGTTGAGTGTTCACATATTCTTACAGGACTCAAGTCCTCTACACAGATCCAAAGTTGATATTATCTACCCACTGGGGCTACAAACACAACTACAGAGATTCAATATTGTTACATTCGCTCATTGGGGGCATCTTATACATAGATTCTAGTTTGTCAGTTTGTTGTCCCTGAAAAATGCCACTCATTTTTGGGACAACCTACAGACCAAATTTTCTCTCTCCCCTTCTCAAGATTGTTCTGAGCTTTTAAATTCCTCATTTTTAAGCTTTTTCCATAAAGGGGATTCACAGGTTCAACAGGTTAAAAAAGCTTCTGCAGGCAAGATCAGTCAAAAGAACAAGCTTTTAACACTTAGTCATTTCCAGGATTGGTTCAACACCTCGGTTCAAAAGAACAAAGGACTTAGCCAAATAATGAAGAATGAACTGTTGCACCGTTGAACCAAAGTTGGTTCAATCGAAAGGTTCAAGGGGCTGCCCCAAAGCGAAAAAGGCAAGTGCCCTTGCGGAGGGCGGACAACAGTGGTTCAAAAGTTCAAAGGCGGCCTCAGTCAAAGGAAAAGTGCCACACAAGTGGTTCAACCAAGGAGAGCAATTGAACCAAAGAGCGATAAAATAGACACAATGAACCAATGAACCGATGAACTTTCAGTGATTCAACAAGTTCAAGGTTCAACATGGTCCAAGCGACTGGATGGAAAGATAGCCCGATAGCTCAAATCACAGCAAGAAAAGACAAAAGCAGAAAGCAAAGGAAAAGCCCGACTGAAGAGAAAAGCTCATGGAAAAGTGCCCGATGGAAAAAAGACAAAGTGCAGCGGAATACGTCACGTGTCCTGTTATGACTCAGCGAAACGTGACAAGTGTTTGCATCCGTCATGCAAGAACGTCAATTTTTGCCGCCCTTGCATTTTTTGTCTCTTCCATGCAAGAGCAGCAAATTTTGCCGCCCATGCATCCCCGAGTTCCTCTCCTCCTCTTCCCTTTCTCCCCATTTGGCCTTCGTCTTTTTCCTCTATGTCAGGGCAGTGATTTCCATCGCCCTCCCTTTTTTTCCAAGGATTCTTACCTGTAAGGGCGGCAAAATTTGCCGCCCTAGCCATGTGTTTCCCCTCTCTTGCACCGGCGGCAAATTTTGCCACCGATACAAGTCTGCTCGACCAAGGTGTAAGGGCGACAAATTTTGCCGCCGTTACACTTGAGTGCAAGGGCGGCAAATTTTGTCGCCCTTACATCTTTTCTTACCAGTTTGCACGAGTGGCAAAATTTGTCGTCTGTGCCCTTTTTCATCTCACATGCACAAGCGGCAAATTTTGCCGCCTGTGCATGTAGACCGTCTCACGTGCCAGGGCAGCAAATTTTGACGCCCTTGCACCCTGTTTCTCTATTTTCTCTAACTCCAGAGAAATTTTCTTTCTTTTTGTCTTTCATGCCTCCTCCCCATTTTCCTCTCACTTTCCAACTCGCTTTCACCTCATCCCTTTTCAAGCGCGTTTCCCTAGTCATGATCACTCAAATGTGCAGTTTTCCCAGATTGCTAATTTTTCCCCTAATTGCACAATCATGATTATCACTATAGTTTCTCTAAAGGCTCCATCTTCATCGACGCCTTTTCAACAAAATTTCTTCCAGATCACTGAAGATTCTCTGAAGAAGGCGAAGACCATGAAGAAGACTAGAAATAAAGATTGAAGCTGTTCTTCCATGCTTTATTCAAAATGCACTTTATAATTGACTTGGGACATTTTCACGTGTACTTTTGTAATATGTAATTACATGTAAAAAATTTGAAAAATATCTCAAAGTCAACGCTGACTCATCTTTGACTAAGACATTTTTGAATTTTAATATTTTCTAAATTTTGAAAGTTTCTCCCTATATAGAGAGGGGACCTCTTTTGTAAATAGATCTCTGATAATTGAGAGCAAAAAACTCTGCTGAAATTGAGACACTTTTTGAGACTTTGTACTCAACTTGTAAATCATATTTTATCAAATGAATGAGAAGCAAGTTTATTTCAGACTTTGTGTTGAAGTAATTTGTGTTATTTAGAAAATGGTTCTTATGTCCTCTTTCCTGATAATCTCTTATATGTTTGATTTAATAAGCAAAGTGTGTGTGTTGATATTATCTGAGGATGTTTCTAAAAGATAAAAGAAATACTTTGAGCTACTTTTATCTTGGTGATCCTTTTATCCTTTGTAGTTTTAGGGGAAGACTTTGTGCTTCGTTTCACTCTACGGTTACGCATATTCTGAATCAGCGAAGGAGACAATGGAAGACTTTGTGCTTACGTAGGTTTCTTTGTTAACTTTGCTACTTACTTCAAGTGATTTTATGCTCTATGATGGATACCATTCTTGAAAGAAGAGGAATGTTCTTAGCTAACGACCAATATTTCTCTCTCTTGTTCCTTAGACATCACCTCTGAAAAAAGAAAGGTGGATGTTGTTATACTACCTCAAGTATTATTTTCTGCTTATATATATACATATGGCATATAAATATTAATAGGGAACCTCCCCTTGATGAGAGGAGAGATTTACCTCATCCAGATGTGGTAAACCCACACTTTTTATGGTGTAAATCTCTTTGTGATGTGGTTGATATACCCATTTTGTCATCAATTAGTTGACGACAAAATATTCACCCAACACAGTTTACATCTTTCTACTCTCTAGGTCACAAATTTAGCATTGATTATATCTTGATATTGATCATCCTATACTACTCAAAAATTTTGTCGACTAATACAACTATAGACTCAGTTATGTGTTGATGCAATGGATTGCACCTTTTGAAAAGGAAGCTAAGCTCCGTTCTTCAATGCAACACAATGGAGACATTCCTCTTGTTGTGGGTAGCAAAACTGAGGAGTGAATCTCTAGATAAGGGGCTAGCTCCCCTTGATGCACCTTAAAGTCCTGAATTTCTACTACTAACAATGGAGGGGGGTGAAAAGAGAGAGGGATGCTATGAAAACAAAATCTAACTAAAGTGGTGATGCACCAAAATTGATTGGTCTACTCATTTTTGATCTACACTTTATACCAAAAGGAGTGAATAGACACTTCATTTGAATAAGAAAATAGACTGCATCAATGTTTCAACAAGGGTTTTGATGGAGGTATAATGAAGAAGAACCTACTAGAGGTGCTCTAGAGGCACATTGTTGGACGGTTGCTCACCTGCACCTATATTTCAACCTGGACGCTTCTTGTTAACCTGCAGAAGATCTTGAATACACTAGATACACTGGCATCAACCTATGAAAGCATTAAAATGAATAACTAAACATAATTCAATACGCAGACATATACAAAAGTGTAAAAAATCAGATGGAGGTAAAACACTTCTTTTGATTAAAGGCAAATTTTGTTAGGGCTTCGCCATACAAAACTGAGAGATATTTTTCCAAACTAAGAGGTTATAATATATAGAGGAAATGGGGAAAGATCTTTGAACCATCCAAGGGCAAGCAACCCATACTGCATTAAACTCCTCTGCAAGAAGAATTCGTACACACTGTTGTCATCTTTCCTTAAATGCATCTATAAAAGCCATGTTGTAGGTGTCCCAGATATTAACTTTGTTGCCCATGCTGTATTAAAAACTCCTACAAGGGCATGGGTCGCTTTGCTCCTCAACCGACAAGGCTACCTCTCCTCATGTTTTGGGCCATGCTTTTTCTTGAATGCTCCCATAACTCCCCTTAATGGCTATTCATTAGTGTCAAACACAAGAAAAATTGGGCTACCTTCTTGAAAGCTCGTACAGCCCTCTTAATGGATATTCATGGATACAATTCCATCTGCAAGCATTTACTTCTCTTATCGCTGCCTCCTGTGCCACTTGGACTAGTCTGGTTCACTCCTGCACTTGATTGGCTGTCACCTGGAATGTTCAAAGTATTTGTCTTATATGTGTGTGGCTATGATTCGCTGTCACCTGGAACGTTCAAAGTGTTTGTCTTATAAGATAGTGTTTGTCTTATGTGTGTGGCCATGCTCTCTCTTTCTTCTCTTTTCTCATTATATCTTGTCTTTTCCTGATAGTTTGGGCTCTTAGGGGCTATCTTTTCTCTTTCAGGCTCCTTTCTTGATGGGTCACTGAGTCTTGCTTCGAGCTTCTCGACCTATTCGGGTGAAATGCCCAAAGGAATTTCCTTCATTATGCTCGCCGTTTTGACACCCACCTTTGATGACACTTAGGGCCTACGCTCATGAGTTCTTTTAGACATTTTGTCCGAAATAATCGTTCTTTGGTCCCTCTCCAATGGCTAACCCATCCTTTTAAATTTGACGTTCGTGGGCCTGTCATCAAACATTTGAAAACCAATGGCTATCTCACTACCCTGAATTTGATGTTCGTGGCCATGTCACCAGATATTTAAAAACCAACAGCTAGCTTATCACCATAAAATTGACATCCGCAGCCCTGTCATCCCAATTTGGCAATTCCTTCAGCCTTTTGCAAATGAACTCTTTCGAAGGGAAAGTGATGCTTCAAAAAAATGGAAAAGTCCTCTTTTGATGACCAAGTGTCCTCTGGAAGGGCACTTACCCTTCAGACTCTTGTCTTTCGAATTCCTTCAGATTTCCTCACTTGCCAAATTTCTTCAGACAAAATGTCCGAAGGAATTCTTTCATGTTATTCCCCAAAAATGTCACTCATTTTTGGAACAACACGAGCTATTTTGGTCCTGCAAGGCCAAAATTATCTCTTCCCTTCTCGAAAATTCTTCTTAGCATTCCAATTCTTCATTTTTCAAAGCTTTTCCAAAAATATACGAACTCTGCAAGCTTAAATCTACAGACTCTACAAATATGTTTCTATGGACTCAACATGCTTGAGATCAGCAGGTTTAAAAGTTCAAAGGCAGCCTCAGTCAAAGGAAAAGCGGCACACAAGTGGTTCAACAGATGGTTCAACCAAGGAGTGATAATACAAAGAGACAGAATGAACCAATGAACTGATGAACTTTTAGTGGTTCAACGGGTTCAAGATTCAACATGGTCCAAGCGACTAGCTGGAAAGATAGCCCGATAGCACAAATTGCAATAGGAAGAGACAAAACTGGAAAAGACAAAAGCTGAAAGCAAAGGAAAAGCGTGATTGAAGAGAAAAGCTCGTAAAAAAGTGCCCGATGGAAAAAGACAAAGTGCAGCGGAATACGTCACATGTCCTGTTATGGCTAAGTGAAACGTAACAAGTGTTTGCATCCATCATGCAGAAGCAGCAATTTTTGCCGTCCTTGCATCCTTCATGCAGGAGCGGCAATTTTTGCCGCCCTTACATCCTTCATGCAAGAGCGGCAATTTTTGCCGCCCTTGCATCCCCATTTCCTCTCCTCCAGGTGCAAAGGTGGCGATTTTTGCCACCCTTACACGGTCTTCTTATTCAACATGTGTCGGCGGCAATTTTTGCTGCCGACACTTTCTCCCTGACATGCACAGGCGGTAATTTTTGTTGCCTATGCACAAGAACTTCTCCAATATGCAAGGGTAGCAATTTTTGCCGCCCCTACATACCTTATCCCCATTTTTCGTAACTCTAGAAAATTTTCATTTTTTTATTTTTCGCGCCTGCTCCCCTTTTCTTCCACTTTCTGACCTGCTCTCGCCTCAGCCTTTTCAAATGCGTTTCCCTAGTCATGATCACTCAAATGTGCAGTTTTTCCAAATTGCTAATTTTTTTCCTAATTGCACAATCATGATTTTTACTGCAGTTTCTCTAAAGGATCTCTTCATCGACGTCTTTTCAACAAAAGTTCTTCCAGATCACTGAAGTTTCTCTGAAGTCGAAGACAATGAAGAAAATTGGAAATAAAGATTGAAGTTGTTCTTCCAATGTTTTATTCAAAATTCACTTTGTAATTGACTTGGGATATTTTCACATGCAATTTTGTAATGTGTAATTACATGTGAAAAATCTAAAAAATATCCCAAAGTCAATGCTGACTCATCTTTGACTAAGATATTTTTATATTTTAATCTTTTTTAATTTTGAAAGTTTCTCCCTATATATAGAGGGGACCTCTTTTGTAAATAGATCTCTGATAATTGAGAGCAAAAACTCTGCTGAAATTGAGACACTTCTTGAGACTTGATGCTCAACTTGTAAATCATATTTTATCGAATGAATGAGAAGCAGATTTATTTCAGACTTTGTGTTGAAGTAATTTGTGTTATTTAGGAAGTGGTTCTTATGTCCTATTTTTTGATAATCTCTTATCTGTTTGATTTAATAGCAAGGTGTGTGTGTTCATATTATCTGAAGACATTTCTAAAAGATAGAAGAAAGACTTTGAGCTACTTTCATTTTGGTGATCCTTTTATCCTTTGTAGTTTTAGGCAAAAACTTTGTGCTTCATTTCACTATACGATTACGCGTATTCCGAATCGGCGAAAGAGAAAATGGAAGACTTTATGCTTACGTAGGTTTCTTTGTTAACTTTGTTACTTACTTCAAGTGATTTTCTGCTCTACGCTAGATACCATTCCTGAAAGAAGAGGAATGTTCTTATCTAACGACCAGGATTTCTCTCTCTTATTTTTTGGACATCACCTCTGAAAAAAGAGAGGTGGATGTTATTATACTACCCCTAGTATTATTTTCTGCTTACTTATATATATACATATAGCGTATAAATATTCATAGGAAACCTCCCCTTGATGAGAGGAGAGATTTACCTCGTCCAGATGTGGTAAACTTACACTTTTTGTGGTGTAAATCTCCCTGTGTTGTGGTTGATATACCCATTTTGTCATTAGTTAGTTGACGACAAAATATTCACCCAACAATTTTTGGTGACTCTGTTGGGGATCGAATGTGCAGTCTAAGACCTCAAGTTTTAGATTGAAGTAGTCCCTACCCTTATCCATTGCATAGTCTGGTGACTCTGTTCCATGTCTTACCCATTATCAGTATAGCCTTACCATCTTCCTCCATCTTTGTTCTATTATCTAGTTTGAAAAACTAGAGCCATTGGGAAGAGCGCGTAGTTTGAAGTCTCAAGCTTTAAGCTGAAGCAGATCCTGCTCTTTTCTATTTTTGTTCTACAATTTGGCAACTCCACGTTATACAAGAAGCCAAAAATCTCAAGGTGTTGTTGATCCTTCTTTTGAGTTGATGCGGCAGAGTAATTTTGAGTTATTTCCTCCACAACCTCACCTTCAATGAACTAGGAGTCTTCCTCCTAGCCCTACCAGGTCACCAACACAAAGCAGAGCTTTGCCTATCCATTTTACACCCAAATTTGTGATCCCACCTTTGCATAATCAAATCATGGCTCAAGGCCCCTAGGGTAATTCTTTTGGTCCCCTGAACTTGACTCCACCTCTGCATGAGCTTCCACACAGTTCAAGAAAGAATTTTTTTAAATTCTTTGATGATGGGAAGGTTCATTCTGATGAACACATTACAGCTTTCAGCATAGCCTGCAGTGTAATGGGGGTGGAATTTAAAGACATAGCGGTTAGGTTATTCGTGGAGACACTACAAGGCACTGCTGCAGACTGGTTCTACCACTTGCAGGCCGGATCAGTGACTGACTGGGACACTCTGAAAGATAAATTTGAAGCTAGGTTCAAGCCTGTAGAAGATGATCATGCCTTGCTAGCCTAGCTCACTCAGATGAAGAAAGAGCCTCATGAGCCTGAGGGATTTTATTGCCAGGTTCGACAAGCTGAGGCACATGATTCCCATGGTCGCCCAACCAACTCCTCAGAAGCTCAAGTGTTTCTTCATCAACTCACAGCTACCTGAAGTGAGTTTCTTGTTGAAATAAGCCAGGCACATAGACCTTGCTACTGCTCAAGACTTGGCTACTGAGGTAGAAAATGGCCTTATCTTGGCTAGAAAGATAAAAAGAGATCCAAACAAAGGTAAATTTTCTCCTTCTGAATACTCCCCTTTAGCCACCACTGATCTAATGGTGCAGAAGCTAGCAAATGAAATGTTGGCTCTTAAAAAGCAAATGGCCCAAGTTATGTCTACTTCTCCTAATAGAGATATGCCTAGGATGATATTCAAGAATTAGGCATACCAAGGCAATGCTGCCAGGAATCAGGGACAACAAAATCGCCTTCCTCCTCCACAAAAGAACCTCACCCTTGAAGCTCCTCCAAATAACTCAGCAGTTGGATACCTTGAAGCTGAAGTATATTTCTCACTCTAGACTAAACTGAGTCCTGAAGATGATGCTAATCTCTTCACTAAGGATAAAGAAGAATTAGCTGGTAACTCCCATATTGGTTTTTTGAACTATCAAGATGAACCCAGAAGTGAAGGCAATGCAGCTGAGGGGTCATATGTTGTATTCACCCGATCTAAGAATCAATCAGCTCAATAAGCTAATAAGGAGAAAGTAGAGGAGCGACCTCAACTAGCAGTTTCAATTGCTAAGTGGGGATCCACTCTTCCTTTATAGCCAAAGGACTCGGTGGTTTCAAGAAAGATAAGTACCCCAAATTCCCCTACGCCTTCTACTTCAATCCATAGTCTAGTCCTCCCCCTTTCAAAAATCAAAAGGATGAACTTCCATCCTCTGCTCCTAGCTCGTTCCAGGGATTTGATATCATTGACCATATAAAGAAAACCAAAATTCAAATGTCTGAATTTAAATTTTTGTAGTCTCATCCTGAGCAATTAGACAAGTTGGTTCAATATGTCAAAAACCAAACCATCCCTGCAAGACAAGAGATTAAGAAAGTAACTCATGGTCCCCCAAGAAATATGCCCATCCTGAACAATCTTGTCATTACCCCTCCTGCTGCCCGTGGGAAAATAGAGCCTTTATATGTTTCCCTGTTGATAAATGGTCACTAGCTCAACAATTGCATCATTGATTTTGAGGCTTCAGACAATGTCATGCCTGCTAAAGTGGCAGAATCTCTGGGTCTCACACTGACCAAGACATTTGAGAGATGTTTCTCCATGGAGAACAAACAAGTGTCACTGCTGGGGCAAATTAAAGATGCCCAATTTGCATTTGCTGCCTTTCCAGACAAGCAAATCAAGATGACCGTCTTAGTGGCTGACGTCCCAGCATCATATGGCATCCTTCTTGGGCGAAATTTATGCAAGGATGTTGGAGGGGAATTAAGCATGGACTTGTCTCAGGCAAAAATCTATGTGAAAGGTGTAATGTAGAGGTTGCTTCTTGAAAAGGAGGCAAAATACGTTGTCAGTCAAACATCAAGGCCTGAAGCTCAAATTCTGTTTGAGTCTTCAGACAAGGGTAATTATTTTTTGTCTACTAAAAACATTCATGTTTTAGCAGATGAAAATCTTGTAGGTGACGATCTAAGAATTGGTTCAGATTGAACAACACCAAGTATGTCTGATAGTGCCAATGATTGGCAGGTGTTGAATGAGAACAATCAAATCATGTGTTGGACTGAACCAGAAGAGCAACCAATTATAGTAATGGACCATGTTGTTGCGCATCAAAATTAGGAAAATAAACTTTTTGCCAAGAGAGCGAAGATTTGCGGTTTTCAAATTAAAAGTCAAGTCTTGCTATGGGGCAAGAGGAGAAAACTAAAGGGAGGGCAAAGAAAATTTGTTTCCTGGTGGAGAGTTCCATTCACCCATCACTAATTCTAGGGAGAAAATGGCTTCTTGCTAGTTTATTAGAATGGCACACCATTTTCACTGTCTCATAGTGGGCAGCATTTGAAGTGCTTCAAATCTTGAGACATCAGATAAGATCATCTGTACATATGTATATCTGTATAGTTTTCAGTTTTGTTTTGTGCTTTTTATTTTCATTTTTTTTGGAGCCTTTCTTTTTGGGTAGCATGACTCCATAGCCCAATGGCACGCTTCAAGGCACTGGAGATTCTAGTTGGTCCTGTAGGGCCAAAATTATCTCTTCCCTTCTCTAAAATTCTTCTGAGCATTCCAATTCTTCATTTTTCAAAGCTTTTCCAAAAATCTACGGACTCTGCAGGCTTAAATCTATGGACTCTGCAGATATGTTTCTACGGACTCAACATGCTTGAGATCAGCAGGTTCAAAAGTTCAAAGGCGGCCTCAGTCAAAGGAAAAGCGGCACACAAGTGGTTCAACGGATGGTTCAACCAAGAAGCGAAGAAGCGATTGAACCAAGGAGCGATAAAACAAAGAGACAGAATTAACTAATGAACCGATGAACTTTCAGTGGTTCAACGGATTCAAGGTTCAACATGGTCCAAGCGACTGGTTGGAAAGATAGCCTGATAGCTCAAATCATAGCAGGAAGAGACAAAGCTAGAAAAGATAAAAGCAAAAAGCAAAGGAAAAGCTTGACTGAAGAGAAAAGCCCGTGGAAAAGCGTCTGATGGAAAAAGACAAAGTGCAGTGGAATATGTCACGTGTCTTGTTATGGCTCAGCGGAACATGACAAGTGTTTGCATCCATCATGCAAGAGCGGCAATTTTTGACGCCCTTGCATCTTTTGGTCTCTTCCATGTAGGGGCGGCAAGTTTTTGCCGCCCATGCATCCCTGTTTCCTCTCCTCCAGGTGTAAGGGCGGCAATTTTTGCCGCCCTTACACGTTCTTCTTCTTCAACATGCGTCGGCGGCAATTTTTTCTGCCGACACTTTCTCCTTGACGTGCATAGAACTTCTTCAATATGCGGGTAATTTTTGCCGCCCCTACATACCTTCTTCCCATTTTTCGTAACTCTGGGAAATTTTTATTTTTCCTATTTTCTGTGCCTGCTCCCCTTTTCTTCCACTTTTTGACCTGCTCTTGCCTCAGCCTTTTCAAGCGCGTTTCCCTAGTCATGATCACTCAAATGTGTAGTTTTCCCAGATTGCTAAATTTTCCCCTGATTTCACAATCATGATTCTTACTGCAGTTTCTCTAAAGGATCCCTCTTCATCGACATCTTTTCAACAAAAGTTCTTCCAGATCACTGAAGTTTCTTTGAAGTCGAAGACAATGAAGAAAACTGAAAATAAAGATTGAAGCTATTCTTCCAATGCTTTATTCAAAATGCACTTTGTAATTGACTTGGGACATTTTCACATGCAATTTTGTAATGTGTAATTACATGTAAAAAATTTGAAAAATATCCCAAAGTCAATGCTGACTCATCTTTGACTAAGATATTTTTATATTTTAATCTTTTTAATTTTGAAGGTTTCTCCCTATATATAGAAGGGACGTCTTTTGTAAATAGATCTATGATAATTGAGAGCAAAAACTCTGCTGAAATTGAGACACTTCTTGAGACTTTGTGCTCAACTTGTAAATCATATTTTATCGAATGAATGAGAAGCAGGTTTATTTCAGACTTTATGTTGAAGTAATTTGTGTTATTTGGGAAGTGGTTCTTATGTCCTCTTTTCTGATAATCTCTTATCTGTTTGATTTAATAAGCAAAGTGTGTGTGTTGATATTATCTGAGGACGTTTCTAAAATATAGAAGAAAGACTTTGAGCTACTTTTATCTTGGTGATCCTTTTATGCTTTGTAGTTTTAGGCGAAGACTTTGTGCTTCGTTTCACTCTACAGTTACGCATATTCTGAATTAGCAAAGGAGACAACAGAAGACTTTGTGCTTACGTAGGTTTCTTTGTTAACTTTGTTACTTACTTCAGGTGATTTTTTGCTCTATGTTGGATACCATTCCTAAAAAAAGAGGAATGTTCTTAGCTAACGACCAAAATTTCTCTCTCTTATTCTTTGGACATCACCTCTAAAAAAAGAGAGGTGGATGTTGTTATACTACCCCGAGTATTATTTTCTACTTATATATATACATATGGCGTATAAATATTCATAGGGAACCTCCCCTTGATGAGAGGAGAGATTTACCTCGTCCAGTGTCGTAAACCCACACTTTTTATGGTGTAAATCTCCTTGTGATGTGGTTGATATACCCATTTTGTCATCAATTAGTTGACGACAAAATATTCACCCAACACTTCAGACATTGTCTGAAGAAATTCATTCTTTGGGCTTCTTCATTGGATTTTCTTCAGACATTTTGTTCGACGAAAATCTCTCTTCGGCTTGTCACTTTTCCTGAAGGAATTCTTCTTTTAGGGGATTTCTGGCCTGGCCTTTTGCAAGCAAAATTTTTTCCCTCTGGAAGGACACTTGGGCCCAAGGTTTCCCTTCAGGCTCTTTGAAAAGGTCCATTTGCAAATTTCCTGCCCTCTGCAAGGACACTTTGGCCTCTGAGTAGTCTTTCGAAAGAACTCGTAAAGGCCCTATTTGGCACCTGAGTGACCTCTGTAAGGGTACCTACCCTTCAGACCTTTTATAAAATACCTCTACCCCTTTGAACTTGGCCCATTTTGCCGATAAAAAGCTCACCTAAAGTACCTTGTTTGCCTTGTTTTTCCATGGAAAGAGCCCTGTCATAGAGAAAACCCATAAAACAGTTATGGGATGAACTCGTCAGAAATTGATAAAAGACCCTACAAAGAAAAGGAAAGGGGGTGCTCAATTTTGGCCTGTAGGACCAAAATTGCTCAACACATTTGACATTTTATAAGGGAAGCATGCTTGCTATGCTTTGAAAATATTAGTAGCTTAATGGTCCATTGGGCATGGAGTCAAGCTACAACTTGGAAGGCTGGCAATAGCCTTGAAAAACCTAAGAACCAATAAAGATTTTACCCCAAATGGTAAAGAGAACACACACAAGGCTAAAAAAGCTACGAACATGCATAAAAGCACTTAGAGAAACGAGGAAAAATCAAGAAAACTATGCACATAACAAGAGAAGGTTGGTGATAATGTTTAAGATATATCCCATTGATTGGGATATTTAGCTCTTCACCATCCAACCTGGAGAGTTGAAATGCATTATGTTGCTTGCATTGGGTGATGACATATGGACCACTCCACAAGGCATCAAACTTCATATGCCTTCTAGGTTTATCTTGGTCTTCATCCCATTTCAAGACAATGTCACCTTCTGAGAAGTCTTTTGATGAAGATTTCTTGTCAAAATGCTTATTTGTTTGCTACTGGCGGCTAGTCATGGCATCCATGACTTGGTCTCTTGCCTCTTGAAGCTCCATTAGTTCACAAAATTTGACTTGCAGGCTGTTGCTCTCCACCAATTATAGCTGATGGGAAAGATCCAAGGTTGGTAACTCAAGTTAAATAGAAAGTCTAGCTTCCCTTCCATACACAAGTGTGTATGGCGAATTACCAACTGCCCTCTTTGGAGTGATCATGTCTACCCACAGGGTTGTCTTCAGCTTGGCATGCCAAGTCCTTTGATTTTCCTCCATTGTACTTTTAATGATCTTGATTAGGTTCTTATTGGTGGACTCAGCCAGCCCATTCCCTTGTAGGTAGTAGTTGGAGGAAGTACTAAGATAGATGTCATATCTTAATGCCCACTCACTTGTCTTTGTTCCCAAGAGAGCCAATGTGTTGTCTAAAATGATTGTGGCTAGGACCCCAAATCTCATCTCCAAGCCTTCATAGAAGTCTAGGACCGCACTCTCATTAGATTCCTTCAAAGCGATGGCTTCTACCCATCTCGTGAAATAATATGTAGCGGTCAAGACCCACTTGTGTCCAGCACTAGAAGGAGGGTTGATCATCCCTATGAAGTCCAAACCCCATTGCATGAACGACTGTTCCACTTGAATAGGTTGTAGAGGCATTACAACCAACCATTGTTTTCCATCAAAGAGAGCACATTTGTGGCATCTCCTCACCCAAGCATGAGTGTCTCTGAACAAGGTGGGCCAAAAGTATCCAGCCTTCATAATCCTTGCAGTTGTAGCCTTGGAAGCAAAGTGACCACCAACTGATCCATCATAAAATTTGGACAGTACTCTGTCAACCTGATCTGAATTGATGTATCTCAAGAGTACCCCTAAAAAGTCCTTTCTAAACAACACTCCATCAACTAAGACATAAGAAAGAGATTGGAGCCTGAAATATCTCTTCTTAGTTCTATCAAGACCTTATAGACACTCATCAGTTCGAAGGAAATGAACTATATCTTGTGTCTAGCTTTTGGTGGTTGTGGCCATTTCTGCTGCAGCTCCATCATTGAGTATCAAAATGCTCTCTTTTGATTCTTTGAATTATGTAGCTAGGTACTCACATAATGCTCTTCCCCTCACCAGCTTGGTGGTCTTGATCTCACTCCATCACCTTGGTGATCCATCTTGCCCTTTTTTTATTCAAGTCACGGCTTAACAAGAAGTCTTTGACACTAAAATGTGGTACCATGATGTGAATCTTGCTATTTGACAACATATGTCTGAATTTATTCAGGTTTCATATGACTACAAGTGCTTGCTTCTCAACATAAGTGTACCTAATCTCATAGCCCTCTAAGCCCTAGGTAAAAAATGTGAGAGGTTGCTCGAGATTTTCACCATTCGTTTGAGTGAACATAACAAAGATTACCTCTTCATTGCCAAAGGTGTAGAGGTTGAAGTCCTTGGAAAAGTCAGGAGTAATCAAGGTGGGAGCTTGGGCGATAGCTTGTTTGATGCCTTCAAAACTATCTCTCATTTGTGCTATCCATGTGAACGTCTTGTCCTTCCTCAGCATGGAAGTTAGTGGCTTGACCAGTTCAACAAAATTAGGGATGAATCTCCTAATAAAGTTTATTTTGCCAAAAAAACTTTGCAGGCCCTTTTTATGTTTAAGCAAGGACAACGCTAAGATGGCATGCACTCTTTCCAGATTAATGGTTAAGCCCCTTTTTGAAATGACATGACCCAGGAGTTTGCCTTCATGGACAACAAACACACATTTCTTAGGGTTGAGAGAGATGCCGAACTCTCTACACCTCTTAAAGATTTTCCTCAGGTGTTTCAGATGTTGTCCTGCCTCTTTGGATAAGACTATCACATCATCAAGATAAACTAGCACGATGTCATTTATCAAACCTTGGAAGGCCATATCCATATCTCATTGGAAAGTAGCTCTGACATTTGACAGTCTGAAAGGCATCGTCCTGTAGGTGAAAGTTCCCCACTTGATGGTGAAGGTTGTTTTGTACTAGTCTCAGTCTTGCACCAGAATTTGATTGTATCCAGAGTACCCATCTAGGAGGGAGAATCATTCACTACCTGTCACCATCTAGAGAATTTGTTCCATGCTTGGTAGAGGATAGTGATCTCTTAATGAGACTCTATTAAGGTCTTTGAAATCAACACACAATTGGATCTCTCCATTTTTCTTCCTAATGGGAACCAAATTGGCCAGCTAAGAAGAGTGTTTAATAGGAAAAATGAGCTTGGACTCAACCAGCTTGGTGAGTTCCTTCCTCATGAGAGGCTCAATCCTTGGATTGATTGGTCTCTATTTTTGCTTGATGGGTTTGGCAACTTCTTCCAGCTCAATGGTGTGTTGGGCCAAGCTTGGGTCAAACCCCTTTAAATCACCATACTCCCAAGCAAAGACATCGGCAAACTCTTGGCATAACAAAATAAAAGAATGCATTTCCTCATTGGTACATACCTTTCCAAGTGCAAGCAGCTTATCCTTGAATATTTTTACCATTTTGTAATTCTCTTTCTTGGTTATCATGATCGCTTTGTCACTTTTGAGTTGGTCATCCTCATTGAAGATGCTCTCAAGAGTGACCAAACCCTTAAGAAGTCTATTGTTCTTTAGCTAAACAATCTGACCTTCATATTGTTGTTGTAGCTTGGATTGATTCCTAGAAGCGAACTCAGCCTCCTCTTGTAAAAAAAGTGTTATCTGATGGTCGTTGTCAAACACCTACCAATTGATGACATTGTCTTGTATGGAGGATCTCACTATCACCTTTAAATGGTGTTGATTGTTGTCTTGACTTATTCCCTTGGGAATATCAAACTGAGCACCAATTGTTGCTAGTCTATATGCATGCTTGTTTTGTTCTATTGGGATGGAAGTGATGTTGAAAGCAGTGAAGCTCTGTATTAGGTCCCACACCCTGTGATTGTAAGACTTGAGCAAGGAGTTCTTGGTCAAGTTTTGACCCTTCACCTGGTTTATGATTAACTTGCTATCTCCAAAAACTTGCAATTCTTTGATTCCTCTTTTTCTTACCCACTCTAAACCATGAATAAGAATTCATATTTTGCTACATTGCAAGTGTAGGAGAACTGGAACCTAAAAGTTGAAAAGTATTTTTCCTTTGAAGGTGAAACCAACATTGCTCCACCACTAGCTCTCAACTTGCTTCTAGATCCTTCAAAGAAAAGTTGCCACAAACCACAACTCTCTTGATTTTTCTTCATTACATTTGGCATGAAAGTATCCTTTTCATGCATGCAATAAACTCCAAGACCTGCCTCTTCGATGAGCTTGTAAGGATCATGTTCAAAATTGTCATTTCCCCATTCATCTAGGAGCAAGTCAGCAACTCCTTCAAGGGAAGATAGTGGGGATTGGTCTACCTAGAATTCTTCTTCATCAATGATGGTGTAGTTGACATTTGCTTCCTTGGATGAGTATGGCTCCAAGTGATCTTTGTGGATAGTCTCTGACTCAATATTCACTTTGGTTCCATACTTCATCCTAAAGACCATGTAAGACCAATTTGCTACCAAATACCCACCTATCTTGGACGTGAAATCCCTAGATAAGCAAAGAGTGAAGTAAAGGGGAACATCTGCCACTACACCTCATGGGGAATGGAGAAGTTCAGATAGGCATGGAGAGTTAGATTCAAGCATCTTACCACTCCCAATGTCTTAGCTGGTGATCCATCCAACTGCAAAACTCCCTTGGTCATTTGCTCATATTTGAGTCCTAGCTTGTCAACTATGCATTTGGGCATCACTGAGGTGCTTGCTCCACTATCAATGATGCAATGGTGGACCAATAAATCACTAATAATCAAGGATAGATAAAAATTAGGGACCTTTTCATCCTTCTTTGCATGACCTCCCATGGGGGGAGCCCCATTCACTATCAACACATTATCAACCTTTGCTAGGATAACTTGTTCACTCAACCCATGTAATTTTTTTTGGAGTATATCCTTTTGTCCTGGCTAAGGAATCGCACAATGAGATGTTCATGTGCAACTTCTTCATTTGGTCCACCACATTGATTGGAGGGTTGCTCCCCTTTGAGTTCTCCTTGGAGACATTTGCAACTTGAGGTGCAACCCGAGAAGTCGAAGTTGCAACTGGCGGTTTGTAATTGGGAAATTTATTATTTACTTATGATAAAAGAGATGTTGTAGATGCTTGAGTAGTTGCTTGAGCTTCCTTCATAGCTCTCTTCTTGGACCTGGTGTTGGCTACAATACAATCATCCTGATTATTTGTGGTCTCCACATAATTGACTGTATAGAACTCTCCTTCCAGGTGGTTCATAAGAGTGGAATCAGATTGAGCCTACCTATTGTCTACCCAGATTGTGTTGACGCCTCAAAACTTGAGAACTGGGTTGTTTGATCACCTTGTGTGGGCATACATTGATTTGGTAGGTCATGGGAATAAGCAACCTATTCTTGACCATACCCCAGGGGTGGATAACTAGGTTGTTCCTGTACCAAATTATTTTGAGTGGGGACAAGAGCCTTGGATGATGAAGGGGCACTTGGATTATAACTCTGATAAGGCCTGACTTGCGTAATCTGACCCTGCCTTTGATTATAATTCTGGAAAGGAGGTCTATTTATCTGTCCAAACTACTCGTATCCTTGATTCGACTGATAGCTTTGAGCTTATTGCCTCTTGAGGGCCACTAATTCATTGGTAACACTCTGCAATAAACTCTTAACCTCATGGAGGTCATTTGCAGGGGTAGCAGCTGGTCTTTCTACACTAGGCAAAGGAGCTAAAGTGGGCACGGTAGGCTAAGTTGAGGGCTGTAAATCAAGAAAGAGCGACATATGAGGTCTAGGAGCTATCTTTCCTACTTGCACCAAACAATTTTTGGCAGCTATGACTATTTCATAAGCAGCGGGTAAAACTTGTCCACCCATAGACTGTATCATGACAACAATGTCACTATTCAAGGCTCTTAAGTAATAAAAGTAAGAATAGCTTGGGGTCGGCCTCACTAAAATGGGGATTCTATCCCAAGTCTTTTGGAACCTAGTGTTAAAATCTTGCATAAATTAATGCGGAGCTCTCTTCATAGTGGTCAATTACTCAGCTAGAGATAGATGGTCACTCTTCTCTCCAAACTTATTTGTCAGGAGGGTGCCTAATTTATTCCATGAGCCAACTGAATCCATAGGCAAGGTCCCATACCATTCCAAAACTTTACCTTTAAAGGACAAGGCCAGCACCCTGATGGCTACATTTTCTTCAGTGACATGGATATTGCAGTGGTTGGCTATGTTTCTGATATGTTCAATAGCAATGATTGGCCATTCTCCACTAAAGGGAGGAACACTCTTAAGGGTTGTCCCTAGAATTGGGTCATACTGAAGAAGGTTCAAAGGAATCTGACCATTGAAGGCCACAAAAGGTAAAGCCATGGCTGTGACAGGGTTTAACCTGGGTCTCCTTGTGTAGGTATATCTTATGGCAGGTTTGGAAAATTGGTTTGTCGTGTAAGGATGAGTTGTTGAAAACCTTAACCTCTTTGTTGAGTTCAAAGGCAGCTCAACAAATTCAAAGGGGACACCCTTAGAAGAAGATCTTGTGGTGACCTTAGGCATGGGGTGCTAGGCTGATCAGTAACCAAAGACTGAATTCTTAAAATGGAGTTGTTAGATGCTGGATTATAACTCTCGCTTTTAGATTTTTTATAGTAACACAACCAACACCATCCTTAAAATCATCGGACATAAATTGTGTCTCACCAGTCTTGCCAAAAACTGTTGACACAGTGGATTGCATCCTTTGAAAAAGAAGTTAAGCTCCTTTCTTCCACTTGGCACAATAGAGACACTCCTCTTGCTGTGGGTAGCAAAATTGAGGAGTGAATCTCTAGAGAAGGGGTTAGCTCCCCTTGATGCACCTTAAATTCCTAAATTTCTACTACTAATAATGGAGGGGGTGAAAAGAGAGAGGGATGCTATGAAAACAAAACCTAACTAAAGTGGTGATGCACCAAAATTGATTGGTCTACTCATTTTTTATCTATCCTTTGTACCAAAAGGAGTGACAAACACTTCATTTGAATAAGAAACTAGACTACATTAATGTTTTAACAAGGGGTTTGATGGAGGTATAATGAAGAACCTACTAGAGGTGCTCTAGAGGCACACTATTGGATGGTTTCTCACCTACACCTATACTTCAACCTAGATGCTTCTTGTTAATCTATAGAAGATCTTGGATACACTAGATACACTGGCATCAACTTATGAAAGCATTAAAATGAATGACTAAACATAAGGCAATACGCAGACATATGCAAAAGTGTAAAAAATTATATGGAGATAAAACACTTCTTTTGATTAAAGGCAAATTTTGTCAGGTCTTCGCCATACAAAACTAAGAGATCTTTTTCCAAACTGAGAGGTTACAATATAGAGAGGAAATTGGGAAAGATCTTTGACCCATCCAAGGGCAAGTGACCCATACTAAATTAAACACCTCTGCAAGAAGAATTCACACATGTTGTCATCTTTCCTTAAACGCGTCTGTAAAAGCCATGTTGTAGCTGTCCCAGATATTGACTTTGCTACCCAGGCTATATTAAAAACTCCTGCAAGGGCATGGGTCACTTTGCTCCTCAACTGATAAGGCCACCTCTCCTCACGTTCTAGGCCATGCTTTTTCTTGAATGCTCCCGCAACTCCCCTTAATGGCTATTCATTGATGTCAAACACAAGGAAAATTGGGCCGCCCTCTTGAAAGCTTGCACAACCCTCTTAATGGTTATTCATGGATACTATTCCATCTGCAAGCATCTACTTCTCCTACCACCGCCTCCTGTGCCACCTAGACTGGTCTAGTTCGCTCCTGCACTTGATTGGTTGTGTCACTTGGAATGTTCCAAGTGTTTGTCTTATATGTGTATGGTTATGTTCTAGGCTATGCTCTCTCTCTTCTCTTTTCTCATTAGTTCTTGTCTTTTCCTGATAGTTCAGGCTCTTGGGGGCTATCTTTTCTCTTTCGGGCTCCTTTCTCAGTGGGTCGCTGAGTCTTGCTTTAGGCTTCTAGGCCTTTTGAATTTCTTCAGGCGAAATGCCCGAAGGAATTTCCTTCATTATGCTCGCCACTTTGACACCCACCTTTGATGACACTTAGGGCCTGCGCTCATGAGTTCTTTCAGACATTTTGTTTGAAAGAATTGTTCTTTGGTCCCTCTCCAATAGCTAACCCATCCTTTTAAATTTGACATTCGCAGCCCTATCATCAAACATTTGAAAACCAATGGCTATCTTGCTACCTTGAATTTGACGTTCGTGGCCCTGTCACCAGACATTTGAAAACCAACGGCTAGCTTATCACCATAAAATTGGCGTTTGTGGGCCTGTCATCCCTATTTGGCAATTTCTTCGGCCTTTTGCAAATGGACTCTTCTGAAGGGAAAGTGACCCTTTGAAAAAATGGAAAAGTCCTCTTTTGATGACCAAGTGTCCTCCGGAAGGGCACTTACCCTTCAGACTCTTGTCTTCTGAATTCCTTCGGATTTCCTCACTTGCTGAATTTTTTCGGATAAAATGTCTAAAGGAATTCCTTCAGACATTTTGTCTGAAGAAATTCATTCTTTGGGCTTCTTCATTGGATTTTCTTCGGACATTTTGTCTGATATAAATCTCTCTTTGGCTTGTCACTTTTCCCGAAGGAATTCTTCCTTTACGAGCTTTCTGGCCTGGCCTTTTGCAAGCAAATTTTTTGCCCTCCAGAAGGACACTTGGGCCCAAGGTTGCCCTTTGGGCTCTTTGAAAAGGTCCATTTTCTGATTTCTTGCCCTCCGCAAGGACACTTTGTCCTCTGAGTAGTCTTTTGGAAGAACTCGCAAAGGCCCTGTTTGGCACCTGAGTGCCCTCCGTAAGGGTACCTACCCTTCGGACCTTTTATAAAAGACCTCTGCCCCTTTGAACCTGGGACATTTTGTCGATAAAAAGCTCGCTCGAAGTACCTTTTTTTCCTTGTTTTTCCATGGAAAGAGGCTTGTCACAGAGAAAACCCATAAAGCGACTGTGGGATGAACTCTTAAAAAATCGATAAAAGACCCTACAAAGAAAAGGAAAAGGGGGGTGCTCAATTTTGCCCTGTAGGACCAAAATTGGTCAACATTATGTACATTTTTGCTATTATACAGATTTGTACCACATGATCATGCATACTTTCATTTTTAGCTTTCCTAGTTTAGACTTGATTCTGTCTCTTTGCTTCTACATCTATTCGAGAGCATTTGAATATGCCATTGTTCTACGACTCTGTGCCACTTTATTTCATTGTATGTATGCTTTAGACATGTGCCCATGTCTTTTTATGTGTCTTCTTGATTGTGTATGCAGACATTTGAACATGTCCTTCCATGTGGCTCTAAGTTAACCTTGCTTGTTGTTTGCGTATGTGGTCATTTGAACATGTCCTTGTATGTATTGTTTTCTCAAATTTAGTGACATGTGCCCATGTCCCTTGTATTATGGCCCCTTGGCCTACTTTGCATGTTTCATGTGTGTTGTATGTATGCCTTCATGTTTGCATCATGGCCATGACACTTGCCTCTTGCTTGTTTCTTGCACACCCAGTTTTTAATGCCATGAGTGCCCTCATGCATATCTTGTTCCTCATTGGATGCCTTAATGTACATCATGCCCCATCCCTCTAGGTAGTTACTCAGACTATTATCGGATTATGTAGTTCATATGCATGTTTACAGTGTTATATCTATCTTGACAACCTTGTGGATGCTAAATCAAACATACATCGTACGTTACCAACTCATGCTTATATTAGTTTACATTTCAATGTCATGTATATATATTATATTGGTTTACCATGCATATATCATATGTTTTCAACGTAACACACATCATATAGAGCTTTTCTTTTGAGGACAATTATTGCCTAGGTACAACTCCCCTCAAAAGAGGGGGCATTTACAATGGTTTGTCATCGAGATCAGGGCATTCGAGTGCACTCATAGTACAATTTTCAACACATAGACACAAAATCACATAAGTCAGAATCAAGGAAACACAGTGGAGAAAGGTAGACAGAGATCAGAGTCAATTTGGTAGAAAAATAGCACAGAGGACACTAGCACAGTGCACTACTATCCAAGGAACCACACTACTATCCAGTAGCCCCATAATCAAGAAAATCCAGATTTGACAGAAGAACACAGTAGTTATAGTCTAGATTTTCACAATTTCAATCACAAGGTATCATATTTGATCAGTTTATGCTAAATTTTACATAAAATCATATCAAGTTTGCTTGAGTTAGGGGTGTCATGTGCGGCATGATCACTCTCATTTCAATTTCAGATATACACAGACATAGATTGCTACAACTTAGTCCATAATTCATATGCACATATATCAAAATTGGGGGCATGTGCACGACACATTGTTTCCACATGATCTATTTTTCACCAACTCATCTCAGATGGAATGACAAATCCATGTCATTCTCTGTGTTTTATACTTCAAACACCATTTGCCCTCGGTTTCACACCAAATTGATACTTTATTCTACCTGCAGCTATTGGCATTTCCATGTAGTCCCTGAGCTACATTCCTGAGAGGCCCCTTGGTTGTTTTACATTTTAGAGTTTTTGAGTGGCCCTAGAGCCATATGCATCTACTACACATGGGTAGATAATGATGGGGTCACATTTTACTTGAGTTCTTGAGCCACCTACATAGGAGGGTTGGACAAGCCATCAATCCAATCCAAGTTATTCATAGTGTATGATCCACCGAGTAGTGGTGGGCAATGATGGAGTTCTTGAGCCACCCACACATGGAGATTGAGCAAATTATCAACTCAGTCCAAGCTATTCATAGATTTGATCACTAGTTACACACACAGGATGTCACCAAGTTTTTGCATTGGTTCACATACCTAGTGAGGTGTATTCATTCATTTCCCCTCTCTCTTATCTCTTTACTCAATTTTGTCTTTGATTTTGATATTCCTTATTTACGAATTGATTCATCCATGTTTCATTTGCAAGATATGCAATGGAGCATGCTTCACACACTCAGACCCAAATTCATTGGCTTCACCTCACAGGTCAGTCTAGGTACACTTCTTTTTCCTTTATCCTAGTCATTTCATTTTGTTGTATATCTAGAATAAAAGGGGGGATGTAATTATATAAAATGTCACTTGAGTGTAATGAGTGCCATTTGAGACCACCCATCCCTAACTTAGCCCTAAACCTATCTTAGGGCCTCGTTCAAGTCTTATCCAGCTTTCATGTAGGCATTACACATCCCTAAACATCCCAAAATCAGTCCCAGACCTTCTCCTAGGGATCCAGAGCCCTAATGCCCCAGGCTTTGCCACTTGGACACTAGCACGATTCTTTGGACACTAGCGCACCATGCTAGTGACCAAGGGACTGCGCTAGTGTCCCTTGCCTAATTTCAACCCCAACAGATATATTTTCAATTCCTAAGACATCTAGGGTTGGCCTAGACTTATTTCACCCCACAAAAGCACCAGATCAATATATATACATGACTTTTAGCCCTTTATCTACTAGATAGAAATTAGATGCAATATACACAAATAAGATCAAAACAAATAGTACACAATCAATGCTATTGATCCCTATTCTTCCCTACTTCTGCATACAGTCATCTACAACCACCCTAAGCTCAGAATACACATATTTCCAGTCTCAAGCCTCATTCAAAGCACTCAAGTCGACACTCATACTAACATTCACTTGCACTTGCACATGCACTAGCACTTAGATTGGGAGAACTACATTAGGATTGATCTCCTCTCGAGGTATTGGTATGTAGGTAACACTCAACATAACAAGGTGTTGAGGACGCTTGTCTTACCCAACTAAAATCACACTTTTGCTACTTGTGTTTATCAAATACCTTAACAACATAAAGATCTAAGGTTTGCATACAAAATCAGTGCAAAATAGGTCACATATAATGAAGCAGGTTCATCTGCACAGGAACAAGCCTATCAGACTCACACACATATGCTCCTAGAAGTTTCAAACCAGTCCTTGCATAAGGACTCAAGTGCTAAGCATGAGAACAGTAGTGCGGTGCACTATTGTCCAATGTACTGCGCTACTATCCAAGAGGATTTCTGACACCTAGATCCTATTCACGACACCCTGGTCAACTTTTCTGCTAGTTTTCATCCTCCAAATCATCCGTCTTAGTTGGTTTCCATCTAATTACTTATTTGTGTCATTTATTACTATTTTTAGAAATATCAATTATGTCAACTCTTATACAAATCAGTGGTTGTATTTATTGCATATCTCTCCCCTGATTTACTGTACTTAGACCCTTTAACAACCTAGGGTTTACATTCCATAATCTCTTAAAAGTTAAATTGCCTTCTTTGTTTTCAGATACTAGACCATTTTATTTGCATTTTCCTAACCTTTTACTGCACAATCCAACAATTTTTTTAAGAAAATTGTAGTGTTTTGAAATGTCTTCATTTCACAACACATTTATCAAATTGAGCAATTCTGTGAGAATGGCGTACACACTTTCTTGCTAGAAAATTCAAATGATTTGACCATAGACTTGTGTTTTAGTGTCTGTAACATTAGCAGTGCTCCCATCCCTTTATTTGATTGACCGCAGTAACTCAATGGTTTCATTCATGAACATCTTCTCCTTGTTAGAATCTAGATATTTATTCTCTTGCATTTTCCAAATCTAGGCTTATGTGGCCATCTCCAAGGGACCAAGTCCTTGTTCCTTGTGTTGCATCCTTGTCATTCCCTGAACATATGAAGGTTCTTTTGGATAGGTGTTAACCATATTTTCATTTTGTACCTACTTGTCCTTGAGCTACTTCTCTAGTGCTGGACAATCTTTAGTATTGTGTTGACCAGAGACTCTACAATAAGCACAATATGTTTCCCTTTGTGGATTGTTTGGACAATTGCAAGCAAAATGATTCATCTCCCTATGTAGATGGTAGACTATTGGTTGTCTTTTTTTCCTTGGTCCATGCCTATGAGATTGGTACCCTCCTTGGTATTCACCTTATCTTTGTGAGAGTCCCCATCCTTGTGGGTTTTAGAATCCTCTATATTGTCTTTGTGAGGAGAGAGGTGCCCAATTTGGATGATATTATGGAGAAGGTGGAGTCCATCCTTGTTAATGTTGAGAGGGTGGTGCCAATCCTCCTTGTAGGGGACATCTATGTATCTTGTGATGCTTGATGTTATTGTCGTCATTGTGAAGACACTTCTCATGATATCTAATGTAAGTTTTGTAGAGTCATGCAACTCTTATCATCACGAGTAGTTGATTTACAAAAAATACAACTCACACTCTAATTATCACACATAATGTTGTACCAAGTGAAATTTAGAAGTTGGGTGGTCCCAATTATGTCGAATATCACATAATTATTTTTGGATGCGAGGGTATTCATTGTGAGGACAACCTTCTTTGCCACACTCTATACACCATATCAAAAGCTTTTACTTTATCCCTGCTTGTATTTCGTCCATTATTCACAATACAATATATATCTTAGCATCATTTTTTGCACTTACTAACTAGTTATCCCCGCAGTCCTCAATCTACTCTACTCTTATTGCAATTGTAATGGCTTCCACCTTATTCATGAATCATGTATGTGTTATGGAAAACCATATTCAACTTTGTAATCCTTCCACAAACTAGGTTGCCATATCCTTGTGTTCAAATGCAAAATTCATCTTATTCATGACATCTATGAATCTTCTATCATACTCCAAAATTAATTCCTTCAACTTTTATTTGATTTCTTTAAGATCCTGAATGGTCTAACTCATACATTTATGCATTTTAAATTGTGCAATCAATCTACTCTTTACACCAATCAAATCCAAATTTGTGCCTCCACACTTGTACATAACCTCTAAGGCACACAACTAGTTAAAGCCCCTATGAATTCACACAATATGGTCTCATCATATTTCACTCTTTTGATTTCTCATTTCATTTCACAAGTTAGGAGGTATTGCTATGGATCAATAGACTCGTCATTTTGTAAAGTAACAAGAGTTCTTGTAGGATATGCCATAGCTTCTACAATAGGAACTTTGATCACTAGTTTATTGGGTGTAAAAATGTATAGCTACCAAACTACTAATTACGTGATAGGCTATGTACTGGGTTGTACTCTTCCACAGGCTAATATTTCTCTGATTTATGTAGACCACATTCTATCTTCTACATTTCTTTTGTAAAACTATGGATTTCTTCCTTCTACCTTATGATCTAATTGTGTTGGCATGGGGGATGAGTTCCTCAAGGGTGAATGAGACGTTTCCATTTCTTAATTGGGCCTTTCTCCATATAGCTCGTTACAAAGGTGTTTCTCTTCCAATTCAATCCAAATGTTCTGAAGATCAAGTTGCTTCCTAAAACTATCACTACACTACTCTATTTGGTCACCTATCTCAGTTATTGTGATTATGCGAGCACTCTCTCACTCCCATTATGGGATGTGCTCTTCTTCTCGGTGTCCTCCTCCTATTTCTCTGTGTTCATCTAGCTCACTCTGAGTCTTAATCACTATCAATTCTCTGTGAACTCCCTTTTACATTCCTACTTAGAGGCTTCTTTAGACATTTTGCATCTATAAGATTATGTTGTCCCCACTGAGCTACTTAGTTTCGTAATACTATAAGTTTAAACTTTATTAAAAAAAAGTATATCTTTCATGTGATTATTGTTGTAAAGATGCTCTAAACCAAAAATATCACATTGGTTATGTTTCATGTTCAAATAGGGACTATGAATGCCAAAGCTCATACGTTTATTTGCGTTACCTAATTATTTTTAGGTATGGTGATTATGGGACAACAAATTGAACACCTTATAATGAAAAGTATGGTTTGGTTGTATTTCTTGTATATTATTTAAATAAATGTTAGATGGGTAACTTGATTTGATATTCTAAGATCCAAACATAATATCTAAGATGCTAACAAGGCTAAAGAATTTTGTGGCATTATATTTTATCCATCGGGTTTACTACTAGCTAGTCAAGTTCTACAATAAAACATAGAGCTTACTTGCAACTGTACAAAACAGTTCAAGATCAATAGATGTGCATTTTTTCTAGTCTTACATTCTTTTTATTTTGATTTTGGACAACCATGCAATTCATCTAGATCATGCATGTCATTGTATATAGTTATAGTAGCATAAACCTATACATTATCAACCTTGACACTTTATGTTTTAAATAATTAAATAGCGAGACCTTCCATCTTACATTGATCCATCTCTCTTTGTTGGGAGTACAATGGTGCACACTTTCTTGTGCAGAAAAGGAATGGCATGATTAAATAAAATAATTGTATAATAACATTCACCTTTCATTTTTGATGACCAAGCCATTTTCAAGGCATTAACATAATTTCATGTCTCATCATTACCCAAGGAATTCAAGATAGCCATGTGGACAAAACAACTGGGATGGAAGCAAACATAGTACATTAATAAGTTTAACCCCACATGGAAGCCTGGATAAAAGACATACATTGGGGCATAAATCAAATGGAAAGCAAAGATGTTGATTGCACAGTTGAGGACCAGCTCACATTATCTTAGGTGTGAAACCGATAAAGGGACAATACCCAAGGAAGAATGGGAAACAAGAACATGTTTATTTTGTGACAAGGGAGTAATGGAGACAGAATAACACTTCATTATGAAGTGTGTAACCTATAGTGACATCCGTATCAAATATAAAGGCAACTTGAGGGTTGACAACTTAACTGAGTTGTTTGAAGAGAAAAGGTTAAACAGTACAAGTTTTCTAATCAAGATCCATAGTAGAAGAGTTAGCGTCAAGAAATGATTAAAATTTTTGCAATAATAGTAGGGTAGCTCTTGTGTCAAAAAGTTGTGATATCAAGGACAACTTTAATGCAGCTCTCAGTCCCATAGACTGCTTGGTCTCGTGGATGTTATTAAAATCTTTCATTCATTCATTCATTACACTTTTTCAGTATTGCAGGATAGAGCGAGGTGGTAACCATACCCGCGACAATAATGGCACAACCTAGAAACTCTATTAATTATGAGGCCTTGTCGATAATTATTTTGCTGAAAAATGAATCGTAAACAGGAACAACCAGGCCAAGAAGCTAAGTGTTATGATTAGGAAATTTGAGGTTAGTTCAGAAATTGGGTTGGTTTCATTTTTTGGTTTTTTGGTAATGGGAGCTGGAAGTGCATGGTCAAGAAGCCGGGGCCATCTTGATGTGCAGCTAGATCTGCTTGAATGTGGTGTCTCTGCATTAAAACATTATTTCTACACCATATTTACTGCTAATGCGATGCTTTTTATTTTTTATTTTTTTTATCAGTCAATTTTCCACTGTGTATATTGTCTTTGTAGACCTGAGATTCCTCTGATTTTAGTATATGTTGTGAACAATTGCCAAGTATTGTTATTTATTTTTGCCATGCTTGCAGCTACATTACCCGTATAAGCTCCACATTGTGCTTATCAGTTCACATTGTCAAAAGGAATGGAAGTCTGGTCCAACGTATCCCATTATGTGAGCAAGTAGCATCAGATGAACCTCTTTGGCATCAATTGTAAGCTCCTTTGTCCTTGATATTAAATGAATAGGGCATTGGGCTTCAACAATCCACCGCTGACTGGAGGATGCTCTAATACAGTGGTTTGCTGCTGGGTTCACGTTCAGATTTTATTTTCACAAGTTGTTCTCATTTGTTGTTAGCCTTTTAAACCTTGACTTTTTGTTGTAGGTATTACATTTTTGGGGCAAAGGACTGAGGCCAGAATTTACAACTTCACTAGTTTATAAACAGAACACAACCACAAGGTAACAACTGATCATTTTTCAAATTTACTGATTTTTCTTGTGGTTTGAGTTTTTTTGCGGGACAGTTTTGTTTAGACAGTATTGTTACAAACAGGGGATTTCTAGACTGCGTGAGCAATTAGAATGAGAGAAGCAAGCAAAATTGTTGTCTTAAAGATTTAAGCTAATATTCATAACATTTTTGAAGGAGTAATAGTCTCACTAATCTGATATACAATTTTTTTTATGTGTGCAATATTAGTTAAATTATTGGATGCTCAGTTCCAATTTTATCATTAGCTCGCAATCTGACCTCTGATTTAATTTTTTAGATGCATAAATCTGTGGCTATGGTCAGAGTATAGTACTTAAGGAATTGTTTTGTCAGGGATTATGTATTGATTGAGATCTACATGTTTTATCTAGGGGTATATTATTTTTTACCCAATTAAAGATGCAAATTGTTTTGCAGGCCTGAGAAGATGGAAAGCACAGATGTACAGAATGCCACAAAAGCCTAAGAAGATAGCAACAACAGATGTACAAAATGCCACAGAGGCCCCGAGGATTACCCTCCACAAAGGATTCAGCACACCGCACACACCCATTTACATTTATGTCTGGATTGATTTGGTGGTAATAATATTACAGTAAATATTGGAAACAAGTGTGTAACCTTGTGATCCAGAGCCAACGACGAAGCTCAGATAAATAACTGCTAAGCATCCATGGTAAATCCCAACATCAAATTCTCTTCTTTACCATTAACGTTCCCATGCCAAGTTTTCATGCTCTGAAGCATTTGGCTTTCTTTTTTTCCTCTGTTTTTTTACAGGAACTTGACGACTACATCGTTAGACGGGTCAATTTCTGAATTTGATGTTGACCATGGCAAGCACCCACAGGCCTACAAATTCTCTAATGCAGAAATGAACAATCAGCATGAAATAATGTTAGATGAGGAAGCCCTTGCTGATATCATCGGTGACATGGATGGCTCTGTTAGATCCACTCCCAAGAAGTCTCCTGGAAGGAATAGTTCTACTGAGGATGTCAAGGAATCCATTGTGTATACAAAGAAGAACAGTAACACAGTGGATTCAGTCCTTGCATTTGGGAAGAGCAACAACAACTATTGGCGCTCAAGATTAAAAACTTCATGGTTTTTCTCTAGGATGGCTACAATAATTTTTTTGAATACCTTTTTCAATGATGTGAATGACCAAGTGGCTTTAAATGGCAATGTTGGTCATCCATCCCTTTTTTTTTGGGAGGGTATGGAAGTAAATGCTTACACATTATTGAAATGGCCTCAGATTCTAGGATACTGTTTCCCCTTACTGTATCTATGCCAAGCCATACACTGAGTGAGGCGGGGGAAGAATTTTGACTTTGATAAACATTTGTTCGTCTTAACTCAAGGTTATGACATTTTAAGGCTTTATTCTCAAAGTTTTACAGAGGGCCCAGGGTTAAAATTTTATAAATGCAAAGATTATAGAGCAAAGTAAAATTACAAGACATTCTGGGAATTCTTTTACAAATTTGGTAGCAATTGCTATTATGTCTCCATTATTTTCTTTCTGATTGTGAGCTTAATATACTGGGTAGAGGATAATGGGTTTTCTTGTTGGGTTGAATTTTTTTTTTAAGTGTGTTTATCTGAAAAAATGAGAGACGTCAGTGGGTGATCATCCTTTCTGTGAGAGAGTGAAAGATG
This sequence comes from Torreya grandis, assembly GCA_037957365.1. NCBI lineage: Eukaryota > Viridiplantae > Streptophyta > Pinopsida > Cupressales > Taxaceae > Torreya > Torreya grandis. Next base: position 7,022,389 of record JARHVA010000085.1, read on the forward strand.
AGGGGTGGTGTACTACACTTTGATTGTCTGTATATGGACAGAGTCTTCCAATGACCATAGTTTTCCTTGTGACGGCATTCAAAGACATAACTGGAAACTTATGTCTGAGATTTCCCAACAATATCATTTTCTGATTTTAGACTCCATTGCTTGTTTCAATCAGTCCTTCCAGAGTAAGATTGTGGAGGTCCACAACTGCTTGCCTTCGTAGATGAGTAACTCTACTCAAGTGGAGCATGTCGAGGTGAGGCAACAAAAGATTCATTTTAAACCAACTACATTAAGCTGTCACGTGTTGCAGGAAGTCACTTCTGCTCTTCACAGGGCATACGAAAAAGGTATAAACACATTGGGAGTTTAAACCCGAAGCACAACAGTAATTCAGTGATTTGTAGTCTACAACTTGAGAGCTCATAGATTATACCAATGGAAATATACTTGGAAATATGTTCTAAAGACTTTTATAGATATTCCTCAAAACTCTAGGGCGGCTTATGTATTATTCTGTTGCTTGAAAATTATTAAGTCCATATCTTATGAAGAAAGCAGCACAGGCTGTTCAAAATCTTTCAATAATAAAATAGTATGCAAAGATGTAAAGTGACAATTGTAAGCAAGTGATGCTGTTGATTTTTTTATTAATGATAAGCAATTTAATATTAGTCACATTGGGGTTGTCAATTGTCTACTAATAAATTTGTTCATAAAAGCAGTTACAAACATTCTCCTGTTGCATATAAAAAGAAAGGTTTTATTGACGATAAGTTTAGAAAACAAAATATGTGAATGGTAGTTTGGAATGAGAATATGGACTCTTAGTTTGGAAGACCCAAGTTCAAATATCATCAATGACGTGTTGAAGGGGGCTCACCCTGTCATGTTCCTTTCAGCCATAGACCACCATTCACTTGATCTCATCAGTTGCATCCTCACCCATGCCCTCACGCCATTCATTCTCCTCACCATCTTGAGAGGTGTGAACACACAAAGGCAGAAGATACAATTACATCATCATGGTCGACACCAATTTCTATTCGTTTTGAAAAAGGACTGGAGGACACATCCCACTCTTCCACTCAAATTTGACAATGTGGAATGCTCCCATCCATGGTTTGAAATTTACTAAAATTTCAAGAGTCTGGTCACTGAAAGAGCTTCGCATCTCCCATGGATTTTCTTTCCAAAAAAATGTACAAATGCAAGACAGTGCATATTTTCAAATCTGAAAGTAGGAACAACGAAGACTCCGTTCCATATCATCACCAACAATTGTCTTCCCATGCGTCCAATGGAGTTTCCCATTGTAGCAATCTACCACTATCCAATAAGCCCATTGTATGCATCCCCTTCACGTGAGATCATGCACTCCCCGTGACACAAGATTTGTCTCCTTCATGCTCATTGATCAAACCTAGTATTGCTTTTTTTTTAACAATTTCTAATTACAATAGTTTGTTTTCCGTGCATGGTTGTTCATCCATTTCCTCCATTGTTAACTTGTGAAATCATTCTCCGTTTCCCTATCAGCCTGCCCATTGCACCTTTGAGGGAAATTGCTAGTAAATATTTGCATTGTCCGTTGTAGCACCATTGTTTTTCTATGGTGGTGTATGGTGTAATGCTTGCAGAAATATTCCAATTTAAATTATATGTAGCTAGGAGTATGAAAGAAGAAAATAAAAAAATACACTGGATATGCTCAATCATATATTAAATGAAATGAAAAATGTCAATCAAATATATTGTATCAACCTTAAAAATCAAGATGAAAGAGATTAATTATATATTGGATTAAATCATCTTAAATTCCACAAATAACGTGATTAGCATATTTTACAAGGCACTATAATAATTTACCATTAAAATATGATAGAGAGTAAGATCTGGATACATCTTATTATCACTCAAATGACATCTGCCAAACCCATTCCAAAAGCATGTATTTAGACAACTTTTATAGAAATTCTATGTGGTCACTCAATTTTTCTTTGCACAAATCACATTTTTCTCATGGGAAACATCAACATTGATCGTATCAATGGCAAAACTATACATTTTTTTCATATTTCTTGAGGTAGAATTGAACATTGATTAGTTGGAGGGAAAAAATGAAATAAATTTCTCTTGGATTAGTCTGTGCCATATAAAAATTGAATCATTCCCATGCTACTTACCATTGTCGCACGCATAGAATACAAGGCACATGTTAGGGAATGGTGCTTCAATGCTGAATGCTACATATATTGATCTTATCATGCTTAAATGTTTAATATGCATTCTTGGTGACAATATAAATGAGGAGCACATGCACCTACATTCTATTTATAACGAATTTTGATAGAAAGAAAGATCAGAAAATCTCATTGGCTTTGGCTATCATTGCCTCTAGAAAATGAAATACAATGGCCTGCAATAATGAGTACTTGTGTGAGAATTTAACTATCCTCATGAACATGATAGATTTGAGTTATCGCCCATCGAAGACAAAATTTTAATCTATCATGTAATACATTTTAGTTTAATGGCAGCATCAGGAGAAATGGAAATTATTCTTAGATAAGAATAACTAAATCTCACTAATTTTCAGTTGACTCTGGATTTGCTTTTTGGGGTAGTTTTAATACAATGACTGAAATGTCATCAGTTGTCCCTCGATCTTGTGCAACTTTCACAAGGTGCTTGGCAACATCCTCCAGTGATTTATTTAATCTGCAATTCATTTCATATTAGATCTAAAGAATTTATGGAAAACCCATTCAAATAAAGTTGACATAAAGAAATGCACCTTATTGAAGTGGTTCAATTGAACCATCTGTGTGATGAAAGATTAAAGTTATAAAATGAACTGATTAGTCAATGATACTTACCCAAATGATGAGCAGATATCAATTACTTCTTGGTTTTCTATCTTTTCCCATAGTCCATCAGTTCCCACAACAACAAAATCATCCTCTGTGAATTTGAACAGTAATTATAACCACGTGAGAGATTGAAATGGCATATTATTGGAAACACATGTTAAAGAGTTTAGTTCATCACCATAGGATATAGTTTCGATTGTTACATTAGGATCTGCAATAAGTCCATATCCACCTTGTGCTCCATCAATCCTCCCATCCGACCAGCTTCATAATTACAAAAATTATAGAGAACATGAGTTTTATGGGTTTTTATGAATTACACAAAGCACTGAAAATAATGGATATTGGCACTTTCTGGGTGGGATAACAATTCAGATACCAAAAGCAGGTTTCCATTCTGCCGGAAATAGTTTCTGGGATTTGGAGCAAATAATGTTAGCAGTACATGTGCTTGTTATGATTTCACTGCTCATTTCGAACTCAAAATCATGCGAGCAAGAAAATGATGTACAAAATTTGCTTTTCCTAATTTAGGTGTAATTGAACCAATTAATAATAAATTCTACTCAAAATTAGGTACATATGTTATAACCATGCAGATTCTGAAGACATTAACATATGTTACAAGAAAATTTATAGACATCTTAAATGATTTGATTGATTTGCAAAATCCCATCCTAACCAAGATTGGCAATTATCTTTCCGTCTTCTGTATTAATAAAAACCATATACATGTGCATTAATGATGTAGTAATATGAGCAACAAAGAATATGGACCAAACACAAGATTATGAACAGTTAAAGATGTATTCCACTAGAAAATGGTTACATATATACAGTACATCCTATAGATACAAACAATTCTAATTTGATAAGTTAAATGCTAAACAGAACACAGATCATGTTCATGTTTCTTCCTGCAAAGAATAAAGATAATGACAGAATAAGTTAAAGAAAATATGCTAATTGGCAAATATTTAGGAATATTTCCTCATCATTTTTTCCTACTCATAGAAGCATTAGAATCCAATGCTTGTAATAAACTCGGAAACTTTTTTTTCATTTGATCATGAGAAGTCCACTAGGTCTGATAAGGAAAATATCCTTGGTAAAAAAAGGGGATGCCTGGAACCATGCTAAGTAGTGCGTCTTTTGTGCCATGGCTCAGATGACTATTGTCTCCAAGGTAGGGTTTTCACAAGGCTTGAGAAGGTTGAAACTGATTCCATCACAAATACCCAGCTGCACAGGGAGATCAAGATGGAATACATTCTCTATAACTGATTGAATGCTAGTGTAATGCCCATACCTAATTGGTTTGATTTTATGATGTATTTTGTCTTTAAACCTACATTTTTCCAAGAGAAAACACACTATGTCAAGAACTTCAAAGTAGTTTGGTGTCTTGCAACCAATAAGTTGCTTCTTCTTGGCTTAAGTCCCAGTGAGAATATCAAATGACGTTGGAATAGATTGATGTGAATGTTGAAAGAAAAAATATGATTTTTGTACCCTTTTGCTGTGAGAAGTAGCAGGCAAGAGTGAATACAAAGGTAACTCATTAGCAGTCAACCTGGTATGGAATCCCAAAAGTTATTCGTAGAGGAAATGAGACAGAAAAATAGACATGTTCAATATGACAAACTCAGAGCCAATTTAGAAGGAGACGACTGATTGAAGGAACTGAAAGTTTGATTAAGGTGGTTGTTATCCCCTTTGTTCTGATCATAAAACTGACAATACAGAACATTAGAGAAATTAGGTTGTGTACCAGTATTTTCCACAAGGAGATCCAGAAATGAACAACAAAACAAGTCTCTATAGGACTCAATGCTTTTGGGAAGACCAAAATATGTCAAACTGATCTGCAAATAGTTCATAAAATATTTAAAAAGAAAAAAAAAAGGTCTAACATCATGAAAAGAGAAAAAACAGTCAGCATCAGGAAAAGAAAAGAAAAAGTCCAATATAAAGAAAATACAAAAAAGTAGTCCAGCATAAGGAAAAGAGAAAAAAAAGTCTTAACAAAAATAAAAGGACAAAAGCTCAACCCTAACCAACACCAAGGTTGAAAAATGAAAGGTTGGAAGCCCAACCAACACCAAGGTTCATTAAAAGCACATCTGATCCAGCACACTGAGGGAGGAGAATGAGACTGCAGCAGAAAGTTAAACACTCCATAGTGAGTGTGAGCTGCAGTCCAAGGTAAGAGAGGCAAGGGTTGATTCCATAGAGGAGTTTCACTTGTGTCTTATTCCATTAGAGCCATGTCTACTATATGATTGTATTGAAGCTCAATGCAAAGCCCAAGAGGTGGCCATTTCCATGCTGGAGTTTTCATACAAAGGGTTTATCTAGAATAAATCCTTGTGTGAGTCTCTTTATATATGTGTGCGCATTTAAACTTATTATTTTCATTATTTGCTAAATGAACATTGAATGAATGGAATGTTGGAATGACACAGAACTTAAAGTAATTCATACTAAAGTAGTGTCTGTAGTTGTTCAACAAATGAGTGTGGGAAATGTATGAGCACATTCACACATTCCACTTCCACATAAAGAATTTTTGGGGCAGCTATTAGTTGTATCTCACATCTATAATCAGCTTTGAATTTTGAATTTCAGTAGAAAAACCACTGAATCAGAAAAACAGCTATTTTTGTAAATTTATCATGGCAAAGACTTCACAAACTTTATAGATCATTTTGGTATCAAAGAAACAAGTTCTCTGCAGCTTGTAAGGCATTTTCATCGGGGTTTGTGTGTACTAGCAAGGTTGCATGCCAATTGTCTGACAAAAATATTGCAAAATTTTGTGGATGCACAGACCAGCCATAACCAGGAGAGAAAAACTTGAAGAGCTTCAATCTTGCAATATGCAAATACAAGAGAATAATCAAGAGCTAAGAAGCATGCTCCAGCACTTTGACAAGGATGGAGAACTCAAAGGTAAATTGTCTCACAACACACATTTCCTTGTTGATATAATGCAAGAGATGGAAAAGTGGAGGGCCAATTGCTTGCATATGGAGATTCTATTTTTGATGAGATAGGAAAAATAGAGACAATAAAATCTCAATTTATGGAGAAGTTGCAACAAGATTTGGTTGCAAAAGAGGAAATTTTGTCCAAGCTTCAAGAAGCATGTGCGCATGCAAAAAGGAAAGAGGAGTACTATGTTGCAAATAAGTTCACCTATAAACAAGAATATCCATCAATGAAAGAGGTAAGCAAAATAAACACTACAGTTACAAAACTGTTGATTTTCACAATAAGCCGCAATGCGAATCCCTTGGTAGCTTTGAAAAATACACTAAAGGAATTGGCTCTAAGTTATTTTTGAAGATGGCATTTAGCGGTAAAGTTCTTGGCAAGGATGGCCAAAGAATTTGAGATCCCATTGAGGTTAAGGAAATACCACAATATGCAGGCCTAGGGTTTGCTAGTGACAATACAGGAGAATGCTTCTAATGCAGCCCAAGCAAGATTATCTTCCAAAGAGGACGAGTCCAGGCCACCTTTCCACCCCAGTTGACCAGTTATTTCTTAATATTTTCAATCGATCTTGAAATATTTTATTGAAAATAAAAAATTTTGAGGCTAAATTTTAAGCAAAATCTAAACAACCGTTGACCAATTCTTTTTCCATTCAGCATCTACTTACATCAAATTGCATACAATAGTGAAACGAAATGGAGAAAATACACATATCCTAACCAGAAATAAAAGGGTTCAATGAATTTTTATTTTGTAAGTTAAGAGGAGGAAAAATCTCAACAGGGCACTTCACAATCAATCCTAATGAATGAAACTGACAGGAACCGAACAAAGCAATTGAGGCATTTCAAATGAACCTCAAAAAAAAACCATGCAACCAATAAGACAGGAAACTTATGTAACTAGATCCAATAAATTAATTCAGATCTGTATCAAACATTTTACATAATTCTGAATTACAGGAAAGTACCAGAACCTCAAATTGCAAGGTGGCCTCTGGGATTTAAATAACAAAAATATAAATCTTATTCTAATCAAAATAAACTCTGGTCTTCTTGGTTCTTGGTTGCTGCTCTAGACTCAACTCGAAATCAGAAAACAATGTGGGCGAGAAGATGGACGCTAGGATAAAGACAATCAATTAAGAAAATGAGTCCGTTGGGAAAATTATCAGTCAAAAGCATCCATAATTCAATGATTTTCTCCCTTTTATAAGCACCTCCATGCTTTCATTTCTTTAGTTGCAAAAAAAACATGAGTGGATGTCCCTTGCATGTTCCTTAAAAATGAAGTTATTTTTGCTATAAATAGGAAGAATGTTATTCAAACCCAACAATGCTTTTCTTCATGCAAAAGTTTCCAAAAATACAAAAGCTCATGCCACATCAGATTACTTGGTTGGAACGAAGGCTTGTGTTATCCTGGGTATCTCTCATGTCTGCCAGAACTAAAGTCATTACTTATGATAAAACACCTATTCTCTTCGCATGCCATTCCAAGAACCTCTCAATCTTGGAGTTAAGGTCTAATCTAGCATATAAATATTCAATCGCTTTCTTGCTGCCCTGATTAAATAAGCTTTACACATCTTCAACTATTTGATCCTCAACTCTAAATACTTCTCCAGCACCCCAAGGATTTGGCATGCCTTTGTTAACAAGATGGAATACCTGGTCCTTCAACTCTCACAATCCCTTCAACACTAATCATATTTAACCTTGTACTGATTGCAAGCTTCTTCCTTTCTTTGGAAACTGGTGGCCCCCCATAGGGAGCTTTGTCATCCACTTTCCCAATTTCTTCTTTAACTCATCCTTAGAGAATAAATAGCATATCGGCCTCAGCCCTCAAACAAACCAGATCTTTATTGTACAATGTTGCTATTGTGGTCTGAATTTTATCAATTTGAAAATGTGTGCATGCAATGTTTCCAATTGTTTTTTCATAGTTTGAATAAAAACATTCTAAACTAACACATTGTAGTTTTCCTTTTCCTTATGTAACTTCTCAATATAAGGCTTTATTCAAGTCATTCACTGTCTTAGGATTTGGAACATGAATAATGGATGTTGACTTACCTTTTGAACAAGAATGTGAATCTCCTAATCCTTCCTTGCCAATTGTTCTTTCCATAGTTTGCATACTAGGACTCGGCAAACCAAAAAAAAATTGACTCGGCAAATACTCACCAATACTTGTCAACTTAATAAAATATTGTATCAAATGAGTCTGTAAAATGTTGGGTAAGTGTTGTCTATTAGATTTGAATACAAATTGAGTACAAAATCGCATCATCATGCAAATACAAACTGATAATTATAAATTTATGATGATTGTCGTTGAAAACCATCATCATAAATTACATAGCGATGCAAGTTACAAATTACAAGAATCTATAATTTTCTCTTCATTGTTTTAGTGAAAATTATGGAAGACTGAGAGGGTCTAATCCTCAAAATCTGTTGCAGCTCCTCGCTTTGCTTAGAAGGCTACACTTGTGGCTCCACCCTGGTACCAAATGGCAATGACTACTCCTCTACCTCATGTTCAACAACATCTACAAGGATGTCATCAAATCCAATCCCTCACTGCTTCTATTGTACCACTACCTACACCCTTCATAGCTTGCCTCTCGAAATCAGCAATCTCATCCTCTATGAACAAGGGGGTCTTCCTCATCTTGCACAGTCTAGCCAATGTAGGGATCAATTTCATCTAAATCAATAGGCTTCTATGATGTGTCCACCTTTTTTGTGTGAAGCTAAATGTTTTATTACACAAAAACTAGGTCATTGAGGCGTCATTGAGTCAACTTATTTCACTTTGTGTGAATGACATCAAATAAGCTCTAGTTGCGCTCACATCCAAAAGCACTACAAGTTTGAGATAAAATTTGGAGGGCTAGCTTTTGAAAATTTGGGGTACATCCACCCCAATCTTCCAACCACGAACTTGCAAACAAGATATTCAAAAGTTTGTAAGTAATTTATAATTGTAAATTTGTAACTTGTAAATCATAAGTAAAGACTTCAATTTTTATTACCTGGCATTTGGGTGGATTTCCCTCGGATAGCTAGTGTTGAAGAAAAGAGCCTCGCCCTAGCCTGCTTGTAATTCTGTAACTCTGAAACAATAAAGTCCCTCACCTCAACCTCAAGTGTCATCCTCTCAATAACCTCTCCCTTAACATCTGTGAAGCAATCGGAGTAGAAAAAAATGGGATTAAGGTAGTGCCCCGCTACATGAATGGGTTGGTAGAGTTGATTGTTCCACCTTCGATCAATTATCTCCCAAACAAGATCAAATCTATCTCTATCCCCCTATAAATTTTTTGGATGGCCTCTTTGGCCCTATTCATGGCCTCATAAATATATCCCATTGGATTTTGCTCCCCATCCACCAAGCATAAAACCCTCACCAACAACTCTGACAACTACAAAGTTACAAACTTACAATTAAAGTAAAGACTTTAAAATTTTGAAAATAAAAGAATCGACTTGAAATTTAAATTGAATTTTGAAGTTACCTTGACGATCTCTATAGCTCTCTTTGCAAAGGCATCATCAAAAATTGTCTTTGTGGTCCTCTCTCCATCAACTTTTTTTGAATATGTTGAGTCTGGCCATACTTAACTCACAAACATTTGCTTCAATGGTGTCAACAAACTACAAATAATTTGCAACGTAAGAAAGTTAGTTGCAAACCTTTTGACATCTGCGCACACAAGCTCTCCCCCCTTGTTGCGATCTCTCATCAAGCTAAGAATCAAAGGGTGATTATAAATGTATTTGGTGACATTTCTGGCATATTATACAACCGATCTCACCTAGACAATTTAATGTATGTCCTCCAAAATAAGGTCAAAGCAATGGACCGTGCAAGGAGTCTAAAAGAGTGATGGATGCCTCTCTTTAAAGAGTCTACCAACTGCCACATATTTTGTTGCATTGTCAATGACAACTTGAACAATATTTTTGATGCCCACCTCTGAGACAACTTCCTCGAGCATCAGACTCAAAGTTTCTATATTCTTTACTTTGTTAGAGGCATCAATTGACTTAATAAAACCCATCACAGCATTTGAAGCCCTTAAAAAATTGATGAGGTTTTGGTTTCTTCCATTCGTCCACCCATCTGAAAGAATGGTGCATCCAAACTTTTGACATTGCTTTTGATCTTTCATAATTGACTTTGCATATTCAACAACATCTTGGAGCAACATCCTACTTAAGTTTTTTGGAGAGGGTGCCTTGTACCCTTTCCCTGCAAATGTCAATGTCGTCACAAAATACTCCAAGTATGGACTCTTTGCCACATTGAAGGGAAGGTGGTTGTAGACTTGTAGTGCCATAAATTTTTACATAACTTATCTGCTTCCATGTGCATCTCCTTGTTCCACCCTGTACTTTGCACCAAAGGTTGTGTCCCAGGTATGTTTCTAAGTACAAAAAAACTATGTGACTAGCTTTGTTCAAACTAGATGAGGTGGATGTGCCTCGCATGCGTGGACCAAGAGTAAATCTTACAATCTTTGTCATATCTATCTCAATTTTTGTTGCCAATGCGCGAGTAATGTCTGTTGCTATGGCTACTTGTACCATTGCCCTCTCTAGTTTCTTCTCATCCAACAATGCAAGCTATGCGTTCATCTCTCATTTTTCCTCTTTTGTGGTATTGGGACATGATGCAACATCACAACAAGGAATACGTGCGATATGGTATTGAGGTGATTGATGCCTCCAAAAACCTTTTTCAAGCAAAACATGCAAATCACACTCCCCTGGTATGGTCCAGCTTGTATGGCATACTTCCAAGCAACGATATGACCTTTTCATGTCCCTCTTTTGATCAGGACATCTTTCAAGACCCTTAGCCTTAATCCGTTCCCAGGGGCTGAAAAGAGAGTAAAGAAGGGGAACAATTGGTTTTTCAAAGAACACTTGTAAAAAAGTGCTTTATGTTATAAAGTTCTTTGGGCCTTTTACGAGTCATGGGCGCCAATCCACTTAAGTGGATTTGTAAAAGGTGTTCTTTCTTATATTTTTGAAAAGGTATTTTCCTCCTTTTTGGGCGTACACCTTGGGGATGGTGTATAAAATCAAAGAAGGGGATCATTTGAATGGATGTTAATTTTGATATTCAAATCTTGGACTTTGAGCACGAAACACTTGAGCCATTTGCCTTGAAGACAAAAACCTTGAAGCGAAAAAATTGAGGACGCAAACCGTCATTCGTCCATTGGGCAACTTCACCTATCATCAATTTTAGAAAAAAGACACAAAAAGCAAGGTTTCAATTTAAATGACATGCTTGTGGAGGTTGGTGATTTGATTTGGGGAGTGATTTGCTAGTGTGTGAGGGTTATTTCTAGCGCTAATGATATTATGAATTTTATTGTAATGTTTTCCAGCTTGGTCGACTTGGAATTGGGAGTATTTGCTAGGGTTTGAGGGTTTTTTCATGCCCAAACCCCAATTTGATTTTTATATGAATTTTCCAGCATTTGTTTAAAATTTTCCGAGGTATTTTAGAGGGTCCTAGGGCCTCAAATATATTGGATATTTTCTTATAATTTATGCTCTATGTTTGGAGAATTTTGCCAATATTTATTGCTTCATAAATGGCTGGAAAATAGGCATTAATTCTTGATATTACTCAGTAATTTTGAACTGATTATTTGGTCATAAATTGACATAATTTGAAGTTTAGAAACAAATAATTATTTATGCAATTTTATTCCATCTTTGGTGTCTAGGGTTTGAAGGAAGACTCTCCTTTCCTTGCCTTATTTATTGAAAAGTAGTCAAATTGTTGTTAGGGTTTTAGTTGGATTATTGTAGCCTTGTTGTGATCTTTTGGCACTAGAGTTTGATGAAAATCAAAAAAATCAAAATTGATATTTTACCTAGGATTTTGCAGAAATTTCAGGATTTAGAAAATATCCTATTTTGGGATATTTTAGTGGTATTAGAGCCATATCTTGGCTAGCCGTGGGTTTCCAAAGTAATTCATGCACAAGGGCGACAAAGAACTAAGATACTACCTTAGAAGCAATAAGGTTGAGGAAAATCAACAAGAACCAATGGCTCACTTGGATCAACCAAGGGATGATGCTAAAAATAGAGAGGAGCAAAGGTTTAATAGGTACACACAAGCTCAAGAACAGATGACAAAAACGATGGTGGAATTTGTCATCACTATGAAGGAAATGAGGAGTGACAAACCATCCAATGGGGATGGTAGTGCTTCTTGGAGTCACAACCTCACAGATCAGCCCCCAAAGAGGAATGGAGGAGCCACGCGTAAGCCTAACTAGCCTACTTTTTTGCAAGAAAAAGTTGTCATTCGGGAAAGGAAGGAGCAACCCACCTTAAGAGATAGCTTATTGAAGGATTATGATGAGTACATGACTTATCCTGCTCCTTTCAAGGATCAAATAGATTTTTTCACAGTCACATCTTGGAAGCATGGGCAACATGGAGGCAATAGGGCAGGTCAAAGGCATAGGGGCAGCCAAGGAGAACTCAATCATGCATTGGGAAAGCTTTCATTTTCCAACTTTGATGGTTCTTCCAAAAGCTCCGCTAAAGCTTGGATGAATAAAGTAGACACCTACTTTTCACTTAGACCTACAATGGAAAAGGAGGCTATTCAGTTTGCCATCTTGCATTTAGAAGGGGCTGTCCATGAAGGGTGGTATCATGGGTTAATCACCCAAGGGTATCAACTCATTCAATAATTCAGTACAAGGATCATTGAGAGGTTTGATAGGGCTGATCCGGAGTTACATTTCAAAGAATGGGTTCAATTAAGACAAAGGGGCACGATAGAGGAATATGTGACATAATTTCAGAGGTTTTCGGTCATGGTAACAAATGTTTCAAAGAGGAGATTGGTAGTTTTGTTCATGGAAGGGTTGGCTGATTCCATTTGGGGTTTGGTCAAGGCTTTTGACCCACCTTCTCTTCAAGGAGCCATTCAAAGGGCCCTTGACCTTGAGTCTTCAACACCTCCAGGTAAAATTATGTCCTTTATTCAACAAAAAACTAATTCTTTCGGACCTTTTGGGCAGCAAAAGGACAATAGATGGGGGCAACCACGGGGAAACTCTTCCGGCCCACAAAAACCAGCTCCTTTGGCCTAGCTTGGTAGTCCAAATCAGCAAGGTTTGGGGCAGTTTGGTAAGCCAAACCAGCAGGGTTTGGGGCAGCAAAGGGAGCGGCCAAGATGGAACAATGAGACAAGGAACGAGCTAAGAAGAAAAAAACTTTGTTTTGATTGTAGAGACCCTTGGACACCGGGTCACCATTGCCATGAGAAGGGGCAAGTGCATTACATTGAGGTGCATTCAAATGGAAAAGAAGAGGAAGAAAAGGAAGGGGTAGCCACCTATGAGAAAGAGCATTTGGAGATCCTTGGAGGAGAGGACATGAATAACACCTTTGCTTCATTATCGGGGACTCCTAGATACTACCCCTTTCTTGTGAAGGGAAAATTGAAAGGTAAGGATGTTACTATTCTCATTGATAGTAGGGCCACCCACAATTCCATTGATAAGAGCTTGATTGTTGCATGTGGGCTTCAACCTATTGAATTCAAGGGTTTCCATATCACCGTAGCGGATGGCTTCACCATCCCTTGCACCACCAAGGTTCCCAAGCTTAGCACATGTTGGAAACACACTCCATTGATGATGAATTTTATGTGGTTGGCATTAGAAAGACCAACCTTTTCCTAGGCATCCAATGGTTGCACTCACTTGAAGAGTACACAGAAAATTACCAAACTATGGATCCTAAATTCGAAATAGATGGAAAAAAAGTAAATTTGCATGGTTTGAGTGATAAGGTACCTTTGGAGATGACCTCAAAAGCAATGGAAAAAATTCGGTAGGGGCAGCAAGAAAGAACATTTTTTCTCATTTGGAGCAGCCACCTTCGCCTATGCAATTTGGTCATTCATACGGTTGGGTGAAGGAATCAAAGTTGGGGAAATATTGTCCTTGAAAAGAGGTCAACCAAGTGACCAAGGGACAACCACTAAGGTATGCAAAAAAATATTTATTTACTTGTTTTTTGGGCTTAATAAATTCTAAAAATGAAGATGCTAAGCAAGTCTATTGTAATGTCCCCATTTTAGCGGCTGGGCTCACTCAGTTTCCAACACACTTACTATTTTTAGTAAGCTATTAGGACGCAACGGAGGCCAGTTTTGATGATTGGTTTTGGTGCTCCTTGTTGAGAGCTTTCCGGCAAGCTATCACTCGCACCATTCGGAGTCCGGTTGCTAGTATTTTTGGGGACCTGAAGTGCTGCAAAAAGGGTAACTTTTAACCTAGTTGAAAGACATTGAGTGTCACTTTAAACATTTACTTTATGAGGGACTGTTGCACATCCTTTATCCCACATTGCTCAAGTGAGTTGAATTGCCCCTTGGAGAAAATGATATAGGGGAGTGCTTGTGGCTTCTTTGGGCAGGTTGGATAAGAAGAAAAGAATTGTTGCACTTGCAGCTTATTTGGGCATTTGAGAACGTCCTTCTCATTTGTAGCACTCTAGACATCAATCCTTGGGATTGGTCTTTAGAGTTTTTTGCTCTCAGCCACTGTAGCAACCGCGCCACTGTAGCAGACATACTACTGTAGCAATTGTGCCACTGTAGCAGTCGTACTACTGTAGCAGTCGTGCCATTGTAGCAGCCATACTACTATAGCAGCCGTGCCACTGTAGCAGCCGTACTCCTGTAGCAGCCGTATGCAGTCGGGTGAGTCCGTAGTTTTTTGCCTTCAGAGTCCGTAGTTTCCTGCCTGCAGAGTCTGTAGATTTTTGCCTGCAGAGTCCATAGCTTCCGTCTGCAATGTCCATAGTTTTCAACCTGCAGAGTCCATAGTTTCTAGCCTGTAGAGTCCGTAGTTTCCAGCCTGCAGAGTCCGTAGATTTAAACCTGCAGAGTCTGTAGTTTCCAGCCTGCAGAGTCCGTAGATTTCAGACTGCAGAGTCAGTAGATTTCAAGCCTGGTGGAGTCCGTAGATTTCAGACTGCAGAGTCAGTAGATTTCCAGCCTGGTGGAGTCCATAGATCTAAGCCTGCAGAGTCCGTAGTTTTGACTGTAGAGTCCGTAGAAGCTTCTGCAGAGTCCGTAGTTCCGGGGGGTCAAAGAACAAATGAAGCACCTTCAGCACATGCTGGGATATATGCTTGAAATAATGTTTGTACGATCACCAGGGGATCCAATGAGTCACCACGTGACCGGCATTGTACTCGTTTGCTCATTTTGCAATTAATACAAAAACAGTGTGTTGGTTATTTTAGTTGTGTGTATCTATGCTTGCAATTCTATATTTATGTTACATATATTGGTCTTTGTAAAACAAAAAAAGAAATTCCAGCAAAACTACCGGAGTCATAAAGAGTCCCTACTGGGTTAGTTTTGGGTGCAACTGGGGTGCCCATTACAGTGGTATCAGACCCTGTTATTCCTGCCATCCTGTGAGGTTTCATGCATCCCACACATCAGTACTACTTGAGGAGAAACCGGACAAGCCCAGACTTACAAGTTTTTTTAGAAATTGAGGAGGGTGAGCCCTTTGCAGCACCAACCATGGGTGACCCAGATGAGGAGAGGGGAGAACCCAGCACCAGGATGATGCTTAGTGATCTTGTCAGCGGGCAAAGGGAGCTATAGACCACATTGCAGCAAATGGCCCTAGCAATTACACAACACCTGACTAGAGCAGATCAAGGCAACAATGCCAACCAAGGTAATAATGCTAACCAGGTAGGTGGACCGGGTAATGGTGGTAATGGAGATGCATCGATTAATAGGGGAGCCCGAACATACGCTAGAGCAGGTTCTTCTACAAGGCCACTCATGCCAGAATTCCCTCCAATACAGAATGACCAGGATAACGCTGGTCATACACAGCAGGAGATACAGGACCAAATACTAGAGGATTGGAGAAATGCTGGACCAGATTTTCAGGGTGAAATGTCCTTCAGGGAGTATATGGATGTTAGACTCAAGCACATGCCCATGAGAGGGAACAGGCAACAGAATTATGAGATGAGGAAAAAGTTAGGAAATTTGTCCATTCCATACTATGACGGTACAGGGAAGACTTCAACGCGAACATGGGTCCAAAAATTAGACACTTATTCCCAGCTTAATCCCATGCTTGAGGGGGACACAATTAAGTACGTTGCATTGCACTTGGATGGAAGTGCCCACGAGTGGTGGCACCACGGTATGGTCACGCTTGGCCATAACCAGGTAGATACTTATGTAGAGTTTACCGAGAGACTCATTGACAGGTTTGATACTAAGGACCCAGAATTGCATTTCAAGGAGCTAGCTCAGCTTAAACAGTGGGGTTTTGTGGAGGCCTATATCACTGAGTTCCAAAAGCTGGTAGCATTGGTGACGGATATATCGGAAAGAAGATTGGTTGTTCTTTTCATGGATGGGCTTTCCGACCCCTTGCGAGGATGGGTAAAGGGACACAACCCCTCTTCACTACAAGAGGCCATTAAGAAAACTAGAGACCTAGCATCTTCTTCCTACAGGAGTAAACTCCACTCTAAGGACTCTCATTTTAGGAAGGATAAGGAAAGGAAGACGGTTCAGAAGGACCCTCAGAGGCCTAAGGGGGAAACAAAAGGGTTGGACAGCGAGACCCTCAACGAACTCAGGAAGGAAAAACTATGTTTTCATTGTAGGGAGCCATGGAACCTTTCCCATGAATGTCTGCTTAAAGCGAAGGCTAAGCCCATGGAGTATTTCTCAGCAGACGAATCACCTTCCGAAGACAAGGGGCAGCATTCAGATTCAGAATCTAGTCAGGGCGATAGCGTTGCTGAGGAGAGTACGGATGATGAGAAGTCTCTTGCTCAGCTGACAGGTGTCCAAAAGGCC
This sequence comes from Torreya grandis, assembly GCA_037957365.1. Lineage (NCBI taxonomy): Eukaryota > Viridiplantae > Streptophyta > Pinopsida > Cupressales > Taxaceae > Torreya > Torreya grandis. The sequence continues at coordinate 7,039,161 of JARHVA010000085.1, forward strand.
ATGACCTTTAAGGTAAGAGGGCTGATTCAGGGGCAACGCATAATTTCATCGATGCAAAACTGGTGGCCAAGAGGGGTCTTCAGACCGAAGAGCACGCAGGGTTCAGAGTCATGGTGGCCAATGGCCACAAGTTATTATGCACCCGGAAGATTTCAAAACTTCGCATCAAGTTGGGAGGAGATTATGAGTTGGAGGACGATTTCTATGTAGTTGACATGGGCGATTATGATGTCATCTTGGGAATGGTGTGGATGACTTCTCTGGTAGAGTTCACCTTCAACTTGGCTAAGCTGGAGATGAGGTTTCAGCATCAGGGCAGAAAGGTGGTGCTCTGAGGCTTACCTAATGGGGGGCTCAGGGCGGTCTCCTTGAAAAGGATGGAACGGTTGTTCAGACATGACGATGTCGAGTGGGCAGCTGAATGTTTGATCATGCCTACGCCTCCAGAGCAACAGGTAAAGAGACATCACCCAGATATACAGGGGATCATTTCTAGGCATGATAAGGTGTTTGGTAGCATTCCACATGGGGTCCCTCCCGAGAGGGGTGTAGAGCATGTTATTGAGCTGGAGGAGGGGGCTAAACTAGTCATCATCACCCCCTACCGCCATCCAAAAAAGCATAAGGATGAAATAGAGAAGTCAATAAAGGAGCTATTGGAGATGGGGCATATTAGGCCTAGCAAAAGCCCCTTTGCTTCAGCGGTGGTTTTGGTGAAGGATGGGACAATGCGTATGTGCATTGACTATAGAGCTCTCAATAAGAAGACAATTAAAAACAGGTACCCCATCCCCAGGATTGACGAGCTGATTGATGAGTTGCATGGAGCACGATTTTTCTCTAAGATAGACCTACCTTCAAGATACCATCAGATCAGGATGCGAGCGGAAGACATAGAAAAAACTGCCTTTCGGTGTCACTACGGGCACTTTGAGTTTTTGGTTATGCTGTTTGGGCTAACCAACGCTCCAGCTACCTTCCAGAGTTGCATGAATCAGGTGTTTAGAGGGCAGCTCCGAAGATTTGTATTAATCTTCTTTGATGACATCCTAGTTTTCAGTAGGACGTGGGATGAGCACCTACAACAATTAGAGGAGGTGCTGGTCATATTGGAGGAGTCACTATATGCCAAGGAATCAAAGTGCGAGTTCGGCATGACCAAATTGCTCTACCTCGGCCATATTATCAGTGCTGAAGGAGTTCGGGTGGATCCAGAAAAGATCAAGGCGGTGGTTGATTGGCCCACTCCAACCAGCCTTACACAACTCAAAGGCTTTTTTGGATTGTGTGGTTTTTATAGGAGATTTGTGAAGGGCTTTTCATAGATTGCAGCACCATTAACAGACCTCACCAAGAAGGGTGCTTTTGTATGGACAGTGGCAGCGCAACAGTGTTTTGAACATTTCAAGCGGGTGATGTCTTCATGTCCGGTTCTAGCTCTACCCAACTTCACGAAGCCTTTTGAGCTTCATTGTGATGCATCGGGTGACGTGGTTGGAGCAGTATTGATGCAAGAGAAGCACCCCATTGCTTTTGAGAGTAGCAAGCTCCAAGGGGTGGAGAGGAGCTATTTTATTGATGATCGGGAGATGTTAGCCATTATGCATGCCTTGGCCAAATTCCGATCCTACTTGGTTGGAGGAAAGTTTGTGATCAAGACTGATCACAACAGCATAAAGTATTTCATGGGTCAGCGAGACTTGAATGACAGGCAGTAGAAGTGGGTCACTAAATTGCAAGCCTATGACTTTGACATTGAGTTTGTCAAAGGGAAGAAGAATGTAGTGGCTGATGCCTTATCCAGAAGACCTCACATTTGTGCTCTTGCAGAGATTTCAGGAGACTGGCAGGCTAAGATTATAGCAGAATATGCTGGGGACACTTGGGCATCGGGACTAGTTTCAGGCACTATATAGGATGGTCGCTATGAGGTGATTGATGGGTTGATCAGGTTTCAGGACAGAATCTATTTAATTCCGTCATCACCCTTAAGAGAGACGATATTGAGGGCGTTTCATGATGCACCTACGTCCGGGCATCCGGGGGTCTTCAAGACCTACAGGCAGATCCGAGAGCGGTTCTCATGGAAAGGGCTCAAGGACGATGTTTAGAGGCATGTCAGGGAGTGTGCAGTTTGTCAGCAGAATAAGGAAGAGCACACGTTTCCTGCTAGTTTACTACAGCCCTTACCTATTCCAGACAGGAAGTGGGAGAGCATTTCTATGGACTTCATCACTGGCCTACCTCAAGTGCAGGGAAGAGATTGCATTTATGTGGTGGTGGACAGATTGACGAAATTTGCTCACTTCTTTGCTATTCCCTCTACTTATACAGCAGCTTAGGTGGCAGATGTGTTCTTCAGGGAGGTCTTTAGGCTCCATGGGTTACCAAGATTTATTGTCAGTGACAGGGATAGCAAGTTCATGAGCGCTTTTTGGCGAGAGTTGTTCAGGTTGTGCGGTACAGACCTTACACCTAGTACGAGCTACCATCCCCAGACTGATGGGCAGACTGAGATAGTAAATAAGTGGGTGGAGGGTTATTTGCGAAACTATGTGACCGCACAACAGAGAGCCTGGGTTAAATGGTTACACATGGGGGAGTATTGTTACAATACCACGCATCACATGACCATCAGGATGACTCCATTTATGGCATTGTACAGGTATGAAGCTCCAAGATTCATAGATATGGCTTTGGGGGACAGCAGAGTGCCCAAAGCTAAAGACCTGTTGAAGGATAGCCAAGATATCTTGAGAGCGCTCAAAGAGAATATACGGCAGGCCCAAAATCAGCAGAAGTTGTATGCTGATCAGCATAGGGTAGAGCGCAGTTTCGAGGTAGGGGACATGGTGTATTTGAGGCTACAGCCATATAGGCAGTCATCGCTCAAGAAGAGTGGAGCAGAGAAGCTTAAGCCTAGATTTTACGGCCCCTACAGAGTGATTAGAAGAGTGGGTGAAGTCACCTATGAACTTGAGCTTCTAGAGGGCAGTTGAGTGCACAATGTATTCCATGTGTCTAGGCTTAAGAGGGCCATTGGTCAGGGTGTAGTGCCTACTGCAGATCTACCCCCTTTGGATGAGGAAGGGAGGCTCATGTTAGAGCCTGAGACTATTCTGGACACTAGAGAGAGGAAACTCAGAAACAGGATAGTGAAGGAGTATTTGGTCAGATGGAAAGACCTGTGGGAGGAGGATGCTACATGGGAAAGTGAGCAAGTTATCCAGCAGACTGGGCTGAGATTGCTTGAGGACAAGCAAATTCAAGGGGGGCGGACTGTAATGTCCCCATTTTAGCGGCTGGGCTCACTCAGTTTCCAACACACTTACTATTTTTAGTAAGCTATTAGAACGCAATGGAGGCCAGTTTTGATGATTGGTTTTGGTGCTCCTTGTTGAGAGCTTTCCGGCAAGCTATCACTCGCACCATTCGAAGTCTAGTTGCTAGTATTTTTGGGGACCTGAAGTGCTACAAAAAGGGTAACTTTTAACCCAGTTGAAAGACATTGAGTGTCACTTTAAACATTTACTTTATGAGGGACTGTTGCACATCCTTTATCCCACATTGCTCAAGTGAGTTGAGTTGCCCCTTGGAGAAAAGAATATAGGGGAATGCTTGTGGCTTCTTTGGGCACGTTGGATAAGAAGAAAAGAATTGTTGCACTTGCAGCTTATTTGGGCATTTGAGAACGTCCTTCTCATTTGTAGCACTCTAGACATCAATCCTTGGGATTGGTCTTTAGAATTTTGTGCTCTCAGCCACTGTAGCAGCTGTACTACTGTAGCAGTCATGCCACTGTAGCAGCCGTACTACTGTAGCAGCCGTATGCAGTCGAGTGAGTCCGTAGTTTTCTGCCTGCAGAGTTCGTAGTTTCCTGCCTGCAGAGTCTGTAGATTTCTGCCTGCAGAGTCCGTAGCTTCCGTCTGCAGAGTCCGTAGTTTCCAGCCTGCAGAGTCCGTAGATTTAAGCTTGCAGAGTCCGTAGTTTCCAGCCTGCAGAGTCCATAGATTTCAGACTGCAGAGTCAGTAGATTTCAAGCCTGGTGGAATCCGTAGATTTCAGACTGTAGAGTCAGTAGATTTCCAGCCTGGTGGAGTCCGTAGATCTAAGCCTGCAGAGTCCGTAGTTTTGGCTGTAGAGTCCGTAGAAGTAAGCCTGCAGAGTCCGTAGTTTTGGCTGTAGAGTCCGTAGAAGCTTCTACAGAGTCCATAGTTTCGGGGGGTCAAAGAACAAATGAAGCACCTTCGGCACATGCTGGGATATCTGCTTGAAATAATGTTTGTACGATCACCAGGGGATCTAATGAGTCACCATGTGACCGGCATTGTACTCGTTTGCTCATTTTGCAATTAATACAAATACAGTGTGTTGGTTATTTCAGTTGTGTGTATCTATGCTTGCAATTCTATATTTATGTTACATATATTGGTCTTTGTAAAACAAAAAAAGAAATTCCAGCAAAACTACCGGAGTCATAAAGAGTCCCTACTGGGTTAGTTTTGGGTGCAACTGGGGTGCCCATTACATCTATGGAGAGGGTAATTTTTAGTTTATAAGAGAAGTAGGTCTGAATTATGTATTGAGAAATGACCTAGGTTACAATTGGCAGTTTTAGACCCCACAGGCCAAAAATGCCACCCTTACCATTTGAAACTTTGCACTTCATGTGAATTTTGCCTTGAAGGTTTTTTTCATGTTGCTCAGAGCAGTTCAAAGAAGCAAGAAAAGGGACTTCGGGTTTCCCCCCAATCGATGACTTCGGGTTTTCTTAGGAGGGAGACTTCATGTTTCTCAAATCAGTTGCAAGAAGTCGCAAGTCCAAAGTAGTCAAGTGTGGAAAACCCGATCAAGCAGAAGCTAAGCGCAAAATCTCATTTTCAGCTAAGTCTGTACTTACTTTTTTTGGACTTTTAGTGTTGGAATTCTTTCAGAGTTTTGTTCAAAAGAAAAGTTTTAAAAGCTTGTTTTCTTTGGAGAAGTGTCCAAGCAAAGTTTTCCGAAGGATCTTTTTCAAGCAAAATGCTCTATACAACTTTCCCGGAAGGTTCATTTCTCGGGAAAGTGATCCTTTTCAAGAGATTCCGAAGGGCACTTGTGAAAGGAAATGGTCCTTTACAACTTTTTCAAAGGGACATTTTTGGGAAGAAAGTCATTTTCAAGAAAGCAAAAGGTTCACTTCAAAAAACACAAAGGGTGCATATCCTTCGGAAAAGGTTCATTTTTAAGTTTGCCAAAGGGTACTTTTCCTTCGGAAAGACCATTCCAAAGATTCCCAAAGGGTAGTTACCCTTCGGAAAAGTTCATTTGCACAAGTCGAAGGGTATTTTTCTCGAGGAGCGGTCCATCACAACTCTTCCGAAAGGTATTTTTTCTCAAGGAAAAGGGCACTTGAACTTTTTCGAAAGGCCATTTTTCACTTTTTCAAAAGGCATTTTCAAAAGAAGTGGTCCTCTTCAAAATTTTTGAAAGGTACTTTTCAACTTTTCCGAAGGGTATGTTCCTTTCGGAAGGGCCATTTTCAAAAAGTTTTGAAGGGCATTTTCACAAAGGAAAAGGGTACTTTTCAAGTTTCCCGAAGGGTATGTTCCTTTCGAGAAGCTCTCTTTCAAAATGCCGAAGGATTTTTTTTGGAAAAGTACCCCAAGCAAAAGTCCGAAGAAATTGAGTAGACAAAAAGTCCGAAGGAATTCCTTCGGGTGAAAGTGCCGAGACAAAAGTCTGCAAAAATTGCCCGAAAGGAAATGTTTGAAGGAAATAACTCAAGGAATTGATGGGCCCGCAAGCATCAAGTTTGAGCCTCAGCGAATAAATGTTGGGGTTCAAATATTCCATGACTTGCCCGCAAACGTCAAATTTGAGCCCCTGCAAGTAGCTGTTTGTATTTGAAAACCTTGGGACGTTTGTGTAGAAGTCAAAGATAGGTCTCATAAAGTAGTCGTTGGTATTCAAAAGATCAAAGGGTTTGTCAAGATTGCCGCGAGCTTGACACTTGTCAAGATCTCATGATAAAAGATCAACGGCACGAGTGATAGTCAAATAGTCAGCAAATCTGGAGGGCTAATCAGTCAGGGACAAATGGCATAAGCCCGTCCAACTAGCAAGGAGATCAACAGTGCGTGGGATATCAACAGCCAATCATTCAGACTTGGCGGGAACATGCAGCTACCTCCGACATGGCTATGTCAGTCCCAAAGAGATACTTTAATGCAAAAGGGAGCTCAAGTAGACCCGAGTTGGACCAGATGCATCAAAAGAACCAGACCCCATCATTAAAGCTCCTAAAGGAAACAAAAGAGTTGTTCACACCCACTTGTACAAAGTGGGTGACTTGAATAAAGATGTGGAGCCATGCTTTCGGCCATACCGTCGACAAATAGATGCCCAGAACAAGTTCAATCATGATGCTGCGCAAGCATAGAGGTCTCATCCTCACAAAAAAAATAATCAACGCAGTCAATGGCTCGAAAAAGAAAAGGATCTTCAGTCATTATGAACCCCTTTCCATCCTCTCATGCAATGTCCCCTCTTCTCTCATCCTTTTCTGCTATATATACAGACGTTTAAACCTTAAAAAGGACCCCTCGACTAGTGATAGAGTGCCTCTGTCAAAATTTTCTTGTAACACTCTTTGAAGCAATACAAGACAACTTTCTGATTTTCATTGAAGTCAAGTGTGCATTGTTGGAGTTTAACTTGCAGAATGTATGTTTTTCTCTCATCACCTATGATCTCTCTACGCACCCCGCTTTAGTTTTCCTTATTTCTTGCAAGTTGTGTGATGTGTTAGCCTTTGGTGCCATTCTGAAGCATTACAAGTTATAGTGTCTCTCCTGCAGACCTATTCCTTCCTTCCCTTCAAAGTGCATCCTCCCCTTTGACCTCCACACAACTACTCATGCTTGTGGCTTTGAAATAGGATCAACTAGACTGTGTCTTGTTTAAGTTCAGTAGTAGTCATTAAGGTTCCTAGTCTAAATGTGGATCACTCTCTATTTGGTGCATCACTTTCCTTAGCTCAGATTTTATTTTTATGTTATCCTCCTATCCCTTTTCTTTAGTCAACAGTAGATTTTAACATGGAAAATAAGCGCTGAAGTGAAGCATTTGAGGAACTAGCATCATTAAAAAGCCTAGAGGTTCAACCTCACTACAGGATATCCATAGCCTGAGGTTGTCCCAACGCTTGTAGCTAGGAGTGAGAGAGCCTGAGAAACTCTCCCACAAAGGGTGCAATTATACGCTACAATAGTTTCTAGCACGCCCGGTGAATCACTTTCAAGGAAGATTGGTCAAGTTTGATGTTGGTTTGATCAATTTGCAGCGGTTATAGCTTTCATCTTTCAGTATCTGGCGGCTCCGAAGAACACTCAGCAATCTGGTGGTAGAACATTAACTATCTTTCATGCCAAAGGTGAATACAAGATCAACGTCTGGAGGTATTCTTTTTGAATTTGTTGAATTACCTTTACACTCAGCAAGAAGGTTAAGGTTCACCCATACTCACCCATACGTAGAAAACTATTTTCCTAAACCAATTGTGAGGTATACCTACACAAGAAGACCTTTGTTAGCCCCTTTTGTTACCATGATTCCCCAAAGAGCTTTTGTAGATTTCAGCAGCCAAAGTCCTTTGAATTTGCCATAATATGATCCTATGTCAGTAGCAGCCCTCAAAAGCATCCCATATTTCATAGGAGACCAAGCCGTAACTCCTACTGAACACATCACAGACATAGCCAATTTTTGCAATATCCATAATGTCACAGTAGAAAATGTAGCTATCAAACTATTGGCTGTATCCTTTAAGGGAAAGGTTTTAGATTGGTATACGGGTTTAGCTCCTAACTCTATTCAATCATGAGATCAGCTGGGAACAGCCTTATGTAAGAGATTTGCAAACAAGAGTGATCATTTGTCACTAGCAGAACAGTTGACCACAATCAAAAAAGCTTCTCATGAAGTTATGCAAGACTTCAACACAAGATTCCAAAAAGCTTAGGACAAAATTCTAGCCCCTGTTAGACCATCCCCTAACTTTGCATTCTTATACTATTTTAAGGCTCTAAACAGCGACAAAGCAGTAAATCCAATCCATGGGAGGAGATATATTACCAGACGCTTATGAGGTGGCTATCAAAACTGAAAATTGTCTAGTTCAGGCCAATAAGCTTACTCCTAGGCCCCCAATGCCTCTTTTCCTGAGATCAAACCACCTCCTGCAATTGTTCCCCCACTTGATGTTATTCTTCCAACACCAACGATTGCCGCTATACCTTCACCCAATAAAGAGAAGGCCTCCACTAGTGGATCTAGCGATTCCCAAGAGCAAAAGAACTACTTAGAACTTAAGAGCATGCTCCAATCCTTGGGGAATGATGTGGTCAACGTCAAGAGACAAAAAGCTTACAACAAGTCATAGAAGGCTCCATATCAGCCTCAACAACAATCTTATCAAGGTAATAGACCACCCTTCAAGGGAAACTTCCAAGGTTAGAATAGAGAGCAAGGGCTAGGACAACCCGGTTATAATAAACAAAAAAAACTACAATCCAAATGCTGCAGGCTCTTCCAACACCTTGGTTCCTGTTCAAAACAATATGGCTCAAGAGGCAGAAGGAACCATGCCTTGGGATCAATCTTTTGGGCAATCCATTGTCCCAACTAGTGGTTTTAGCTGGGCATTTAATGACCAATGGCAGCAAGTTGTTGCTTATGGATATAATCAATCCTTAATGGCTCAAAGCACGAAGACTCCCATGATGACAAAGCCAGAGTAGTCTCCACAAGAACGAGGATCGGATTAGGTACCAAACCAATCGGATGCTACAATGGTCATCAGTGAGCAAAAAGAGTGCTATGCATCCAATCAACAGGCCAGCTCTAGTCAAGCTCATGTCCCAGTGGTAGCAAATACAAGATTCAAAAGAAGGAATATGGGTGACAACCAGGGGGCATTCAAGGAACCTCCTGCACCACTCCTTCATTGTCTAAGCCTAATGAGCCTGATGTCACTCGAAATGTCTCAACACCTCTACAAAGCTCACAGATTCAACAAACAGCAGCAATGGCTCCCAAAGTAGAAACAGAGGTTAGTAGTACACCAATCAACATTGTTGAACAAATGAAGAAATCCAACGCGAGCGTACTAATGTGGGACATGCTTTCCATGCCCGGTCAAGTGGATATCCTTCAAGAAGGTTTGTCCAAGATAGGTGTTACAACAACTGCAGGTAAACAACCAAGCAAAGACGCTGAGGTCCTCACTAATGCAGTCAAGGGTCCTATGGGAGAAAGGTCAAGTAATGTGATCAAACCTCCTCCCTTCTACATTTAATTAATCATTGGTGACTCCTTGGTGCATAATTGCTTGGTAGATAGTGGAGCTAGCACTTCGGTAATGCCAAAGTCCATAGCTGATCAACTAAACCTCAAATATGAGCCGCATACCAAGGGGGTTCTACAGCTTGATGGTTCTTCCACAAAGCCATCTGGTATCATCAAGGATTTGAGTATGACCCCACATGCTTGACCTAGTGTCTCAGTGTTTCAAGAAGTGTTGATCCTTGATGTAACTCTTCACTTTGCATTATGCCTTTCTAGAGAATTCATAGCAAAGATACAAGGCTACCTCTCAGCAGATTGGTCATACATGGCATTCAGAACAAGGTATGGAATGAAGGTATCCATCAACGCTGAGCCCATGGCACAATTTCACATTGAGCCCCATCAACCAGATAACACAAACTTCAATTGCACTATTCTTGATGAAGATGATTTCGCAACTGGTCAAGAGCTGAATACTCATCTTGAGGAGATTCCATAATTGTTCTTAGATGAGCTATGGGGGATAACAAATTTCTCAACCCTTTGGAGGGTGTTGAAGAAAGAGACATGGGTGTCTATCTACTACATGAAAAAAATCAACCCATGCTTTCCCTCATTGGACCTAAAAAAGACTTCAATGGCATGTGGAAGTTGTTCTTTGATGGTTCAAGGAGCAAAAATGAAGCAGGTGCAGGGGCAATGTTGGTTTCCCCTTCAGGTAATAAGCATTTCTCTTCCTATAGGTTCTATTTCAGTTGCTCTTCTAATGCAGTAGAATATGAAGGCTTGATCCATGGTCTCTAATGGGCCAATAAAAGAGGAATCAAAATGTTGCAAGCATATGGAGACAGTAAGCTTATAGTGAACCAAGTCAGAGGCTTGAACACTACAAAGAATCATTTGATGAGGTCTTACAAAAATAGAGTGTGGGACCTAATTGAAAATTTTGAAGCCTTCAACATCCAAGTAGTGCCAAGGAACCAGAATCAGCATGCTGACAAGTTGGTAACTGTGGGAGCTATTGACGCTGTGAATTGCACCCTTGAGAGAAAGCTCGGCTTCTCCCTTCCACGTGACACAATGGAGACTCCCCTCTTGCTGTGGATCTGGCAAAACTAAGGGGAGAATCTCTAGATAAGGGCTAGCTCCCTTTGATGCATCTCTGAGGATTTTCACTACTACTGCTAATACTGGGGGGGGATGAAAAGGGAGGAGGATAACCAAAGCAAAAACTAATCTAAGTGGTGATGCACCAAACAATTTTGATATACTCAGTTATTCACACTTCAGACCAGAAGAGGGTAGACATACACTTTATCTGATGAAAAGACCAGACTGTAGGGAGCTTTAACAATAGGCTTAATGAAGACACACACAGAAAATGAACTTACCACAGGCATTGTAGAAAACACACTGTCTGATAACCCTTTTCTGTCTCTATGCTCTAGATACAACACTTCCTATTAACCTGCAGAAATGGTGCTTTGTCTACACTAGGTGTGTTGGTGTCAATTTGTGAAAGCTTCAAGCTAAAAAGACTGAACACAGAATTGATACACAACTACACTCAAAAGCATAACTAGTCAGATAGAGGTAAAACACATTCTTATTGATCAAAGTGAAATTTTGGCAGGGCTTCGCCTTACAAAATGAGAGATATATATTTTCTCCCCTTGAAAGGTTACAATATATAGCATGAAAAAGTAGAGTATGGCGCCTCTTTCAACAAGTGGCCCATGCTGCGTTGAATACATTGGAAAGAGGAAGTCGGGTGAAGGAAACATGTTGGGGTAGTCACAAGCCTTGACTTTGGCGTTTAAATCATATTAAATGTCTCTTCAAAAGCATGGGTTGCTTGATCCTTTGAATGCTGAGGCCGCTCCTCTTTATGAAACTTATGCGACTGTCCGCTTATCCATGCTCAAATGAAGAAAAACAGGCCGCGCCAGTGAATGTTTATGCTCTTTGATAACCACTTGGTGGAGATTGTTTCATCCGCAACAATAACTTCTCTTGCCGACACCTTTTGCCACCTGGGTTGCTAAATTTGTGTCTGTGCTTGGCTAGGTGCGCCTTTTGGAACATTTCAAATGTTGTCGTATGTGTGCGTGGCCGTGTTCTGGATTCTCTATTTTGTTCCCCTTTTCCTTGCTATTTTTGTCGCTTTCCAGCAATTTGAGCTCTCTCGGGCCATTCTTCTCGTCCTTTGCTGGCTCTTGGGCTCCTTTCTCACCGGCTAATGCATCTCGTTGAAGTTGACGTCTACGGGCCTGTCACCTATTTGAAAAGCAACGACTATCTCACCGCCTTGAATTTGACATTCGCGCGCCCGTCACCAGATGTTCAAACTCCAACGGCTAGTTCACTACGTTGACTTTGATGTTCTCGGGCCTGTCACCCCTTTGGCAATTTCTTCGGCCTTTGTATTCCTTTGGCCCTTGTATTCCTTCAGCCCTAGGTAATTGAACCTTCCCGAAAGGGAAGGTGACCTTTTGGAAGAGAGGAGAGGGTCCCTTTTCGGCAGCCGAGAGTCCCCCGCAAGGGTACTTACCCTTCAGGCTCCTTCGGACTGCCTTGTCATTTCAATTTCTTCAGGCAAAATGTCCGAAGGAATTTTGGGCTGCCTTGTCATTTCAATTTCTTCGAACAAAATGTCCAAAGGAATTTCTTCAAACATTTTGCCCGAAGGAAACCTTTCTTCATGCCTTGGCCCTTTCTTTCTTTCGAGTCCCCTTTTCTTCGAGAAATTCCTCCGACAAATGCCTTCGGACAAAAGTCCGAAGGAATTCCTTCGGGCCTTTGTCCAAAGGAATTCATCGGAGTCTTTCGCTTGTGGATTTCTTCGGACAAAATGTCCGAAGGAATTCATACTTTGGATTTTCTTGTCTTTTCCTTCGGACATTTCGTCCGAAGGACCTTTGACCTTTGCCTTTTGCCGTGGATTTCCTTCGGACAAAAGTCCGAAGAAATCCTTTGCCTTGTTCATTTTTCCGAAGGAAAACTCTGCCCTCCGCAAAGGTACTTGGGGCTCATAATTGCCCTCTGCAACCTGCTGGAACGGTCTAGTTTGCACCTGACTACCCTTCGCAAGGGTACTTTGCCCTCGGAGCTTTGTAAAAGACTTTCGTTCTTGTTGGCCCATTCCCTTGCCAAAAGGCTTGTCTAAGGCATTTGCTCAAAGCGAAATAAGCTCCATATTGAACTGAAACCTACAGGTCTTAAATCTATCAATTCTTTATAAGAACAGGACTTATTTCAAAGGGAAATTGAGCATTTGCAGAAGGTGGATACATCCAAGACTGACGGTTCAGAACATCAGGGAAAGGAGACCGACTTTTGGCCTACAGGACCAAAAAGTGGTCAACAGGAGCTCAGTTCAACATCCCAAGTAAGTTGAAAGAGGTCAAGGTTCAGCCACACATCAAGGTGGTGATGAGACCATCAGTGCCAGATAATGAAGTCCATTGGCAAGTTTTTGAAAATGACAAACAAATTGCTTGTTTCTTATAGCAAGAAGCTGAGTTTTCCTCCGCCAATTAGGGGAAGTTTCAACAACAGTATGGGGAGCAAATTGTTCGATTAAAATCTAACAAGCTTCCCAAATGACTGATTACACTTGAGGGCCTTTTCCATGAGGGAGACCATATGAGAAAAGAAAAGGCGGTAATGTCAACCAATGAAGAAAACTATGAGAGTCCTCATCTTCAAAGACAAACTTCTCTAGCTCGGGAAGGTAAGCAGCAAGGTTGAGAGGCATGCTTTAATAACACTCTGTTGAGAATATGCAAACATCTTTGCTTGGGAATACAGTGACCTGAAAGGTTTTGATCCAAAGTTAGCCCATCATACCATAGAGCTAGAGGCTAATGCTAACCCTGTGAGGCAAAAGCAGAGGCCTGTCAACCCCAAAATAGAAGAGCCTATGAGGAAAGAGCTAACCAAGTTGATTGAATCCAAGATTATCTTTCCCATCAAACACTCATCATATGTAGCCAATTTGGTGTCATAAGGAAGAAGAGTGGGGAGATTAGGCCGTGTGTTGACTTCAGAGATTTGAACAAAGTCTCCTTGAAGGATCATTACCCTCTACCATCCTGGCGCAACTTCTTCAAATAGTTGCAGGGTCAGAACGTTTTTATCTTTTGGATGGATATTCAGATTATAACCAAGTATTGGTAAAAGATCGGTACAAGATTGCCTTCACCACCAAATGGGGCACGTATGCATACCAAAAGATGTCCTTTGGTTTGTCAAATGCTGGGGCAACTTTCCAAAGAGCCATGGGCATGGCTTTCCAAGGATTGCTAAATCAAATGGTGCCGGTCTACTTGGATGACATCATGGTTTTCTCCAAGAATGCCAAGGAACACATGGACCACCTGAGGTTGATCTTTGAAAGATGCAGGGAGTATGGGATTTCGTTAAATCCCAAGAAGTGTGTGTTTGCCATACATGAAGGTTAGCTGTTGGGCCACATCGTTTCAAAACAAGGGCTGTCTATTGACCCTGAAAGGGTAGACGCCATCTTAGCACTCTCTCTCCCCAAGCATAAGAAAGGATTTCAGAGCTTCCTTGGCAAAATAAACTTTGCAAGAAGGTTCATATCGGGTTTTGCAAGCTTGGTCAAGCCTATTACTGCCATGTTAAAGAAAAGTCAAGTTTTTTCTTGGCCAAGGGAAGGAAAAGATGCTTTTGAAGCCATCAAACAGGCCATTGCCCAAGCACCCTTGCTCATAAATCCTGATTTCTCCAAAGATTTCATGATATACACCTTTGCCAACGTTGACGGCTTGTTAGCTATGCTGATACAAAAGAATGGTGAGGGAATGGAGCAGCCAATTACCTTTTTTAGTCAAGGGTTGGAATGATATGAGGTGAGGTACACTTTTATAGAGATGCAGATCCTTGTAGCAGTGAGGAGTCTTAAGAAGTTCAGGCCAATGCTCTCCAACAACAAGATTTATCTCATGGTACTGTTATAGCACGGAGTTGCACCCCTGTGGGAGAGATTTTCAGGGTCTCCCACATCCGACTATAAGCATAGGAACAACCTCGGGATGTGGGTGTCCTATGGTGAGGTTGAGCCTCTAGGATTTTTAAAGAGGCTAATTCCTCTTGGTGGATCACCTAAAACTAATGCTGAAATGAAACTTCATGGGAAAAAGGGTTAGAAGGAAGATAAGGGCTCCTAAGAAAGCTAAACAGGTGATGCACCAGATATAAATGGACACTCATCTACGCTTGAACCCACACTAGATCAGTCATGAGGCGACTTGCACTTGCACGATCTCAGGGTCAAGCTAACACACGCTGGGAGAGGTTCGGTCAAAACACTAATTCAGATATGCAAAACTTGAAAATACTTCAAAGAGGCAAGCAATAGGCTAATGGACTAGGAATAAACACATTCACAAACCCACCAAGCAACAAGCATACTAAAGCACTAATTGAAGACATGAAATAGACAAGGAAATCGAGTCTCATTACATTCAAGAGGTAGTTCTTACAATATATCGATAAGGTTTAACTTGGTCGAAGGAGCACACTTTTGCAAACATCTCAATGAGCATCCATCTCCCAACAAGATGACAAAACACTAAAACTGAGAACCATTTTAAATGGCTTGAAAGCCCGTATATATAGAGAAGGGAAGAGAGAGAGAGAGGTCTACGTGGCAAGAGAAGAAGTCGTTGATTGCTGCTTTTGTCCTCCTTTCCATGAAAATGCATCGTTCAAGATCTTCTCGAGCCCTCCCCATGCATTGAAGTCTCCCTTTGGCGCATTCGAAGGAGCCATGTCGTGAGTAGCTGGATGTCGCTTCTGGCGTGGTTGAAATGATCTTTGCATTAAAAACATGGCGATCCTCCCCTTTTGCATGTCCTGCTGAAAAGGATGCGGGTCTCGATGTGTGGAAACTCAAGCCGACCCATGTTGCATTCAAGTCGGATGGCTGTTTGTCGGAGACGATGGCCATTACTTTCACCTACCAGCTCCTCACACCTAGACTAGACCTTTCTTATAGACGGAAAACCAATCTAAAGACATTGGTTTTCCCGTATCCATTTAACTCGGGTCTATTTGAGCTTTACTTCCATGAACCGTCGATTTTCTACCAGCTGAAAATGCTCTTGGATCGTCCTCCATCTGTTCCTTTGAAAGGTCAACCCCTGTTCCAACTTATGCCATGTGGCACCCTTTTATTCATCTGACCAGGCTTGATGTCTTCGGGTTCCTTCGACTTGATGACTTCAGGCTTTCGGAGGCCATCTACTTCGAACTTTTGTCACTCCAAGTCTTCGAACTTTTTTGTCTGCCCTCCTTTCTACAAGCTTTCCTCAAACAATTTTCCCAAAGGAATTCCTTCGGAGGAATTCTTTTGGGTTTCTTTTTTACGTTCTTTGTCCTTCGGGATTATTTTCCTGAAGGAATTTCCCTTTGCTTATTTCCTTATTTCTTCGGCCCTTTTCTTTCACCATTTCCTGCGGGTAAAATGTCTGTGGGAATTCCCTTTAACTTTTCTGAAAGTGCCCTTCGGCAAATTGTCAAGTGGTCCTCCCGAAGGCAAAGATACCCTTCAAGAATTTTGAAATGGTCCTCCTGTCGAGAAAAGTGCCCTTCGGCGCCTAAAAATGGTCCTTTGGAATTTTTGAAAAGGTCCTTCCTGAAGGGCAACAGACCCTTCAACAAACATGAAATGGTCCTCCCGAAGCTTGAAAAGGACCTGTCGAATTTTTTGAAAAGGTCCTTCCTGAAGGGAAAGAGACCCTTCGACAAACACGAAATGGTCCTCCCGAAGCTTGAAAAGGTCCTCTCCAATTTTTTGAAAGTGTCCTTCGGAACCTTTCTTTTGGACAATTGTCCGAAAGAAATTTATCACTTGGAGACAGAAAAAACCCGAAAAAGACTGGGCCAAAAGAATGAACAAGGAAAAGACTTGGCCGAAAGAAAAGAACTCGAGGGAAAGAAAACCCTGCTCCTACAAGGCCCGGAAGATGATCAATGACTTATCCCAAAAAAGGAAAGTTGAATAAAAGAACTTTGCACAAGACTTAGTCCTTTGGCTTGCTTTAAAACATTTCTGCTGGCCCCCTGAAGAATTTGCTCAAGATTTATATGTGGGCCAAAAAATTGGCCAACATCTTTGGCAACTCGCAGGGAAGCATTCCTGCTATGCTTGCAGAACCTAGCTCACTTGCCTTGCCTAGTCCATTGGGCATGGAGTTAGTGCTTTCTTTGACAAGGCTGGCTGAAACTAGATACAAGGCTGACCCTTGCTGGAACTCCCTCTTGAAGTAAAAAGGACAACACAAAACAAAACAAAAAAAAGTGCCCAAGACACTTTGAGGAAAGGAAAAATAGAACAGAAAGGAAATGTGCACAAGGCACTTTGAGGAAAGCATGAAATCTATCCTAATATGTACAAGGTTACACTTTACAAGTACTCCCTCTTGAATCAAATGGGAAAGTATGAGTATCATTCACCTGTAACAAATCAAGATGAAAGATACTTTGCTTTAGAGGTACCAGAATTGGTGAACCAGGTAGCTTTATGTTCAAACCTTTTGGTATGCTCTCTAATGGAGGAAATGTAACAAACATGTCCCCAATGTAGACATATTGGTTCATGCCCTCCAAACTTGGTTCACGTTGGACTATGGGGGCTCTTGCAATCTCCTCATTTGATGACTCAATTTGTGCTCTAAATTAAGCACATGTGACGGCTCCTTTGAGTTGGTGCTTGGTTTGTTGTCTAGGTCTAAGCAAAACAACTCTAAGTCATCCCAAAAGGTAGCTTCCTCTTGGTCATCTGAGGCAATGCCAACTTCAACTCCATATGTGTTCGGCTTGCGTTGAAAGGAGTCATATGGCAGTTCGTCAATCCATCTAAGGCCCAACATGTCATATCTTTGTGGCTCTGGATCTGACCATTCCCCTTCATTCTTGAAGACATCGGTACTGCCTTCAATAAACAACTCATCTTGGGATTGGTTAGCTTTCTCAAACTCATTTGCAACTTGATCCTCAGACTCTGGAGGAGGCATAGGCTGGTTTAGAACCTCTACCTAATCCATGAAGTCGTGGTACAGCTGCTGCCATACCTCATCTTGATCCTCTTGCTCATTTGTGCCCTCTTCAACATGGTCAGCCAACTAATTGACTACGTCAATCTGTGCACCTTGATCATCTTCATCCACAACCATGCCAAATGGAAGCTCTTGGGACCAAACAAAACCCTCCTTGCTCTCAGTTGCATTCTGAATACATTTCTTCTTAAGAATGAAGGCATCAGTACTGTCTTCAGGCTCTAATTCCTCAAAGTCAAAGCCATGCCACAGCTAGTCCAAACCTGATTTCTCCTCCCTTGATGGCTCAAACTTGACTACAAGCTCCTCTTCTATTCCTAGCAAAACAGGTTCTTCCTCCACGAGGGAGATGGTGGGAGGGTGAAAAAGTTCACCTTGCTTGCAGCTTGAGAGAGTGCTTTTCCAGCTAGGGAATAGCTTCTTTGGTAGCTCTTGAGGGAGGGAAAAAGAGTCTTGGAACTCTTGTAGGGCAAGCTCATTGAGTTGAGCTAACCTCTTTTTGTTACTTTCTTCAACCACTGACTCCTCTTGACTTGGCTCTTGGATCACCACATCCGACATCTCTTCTTGAAACTTTGCTTCTTGAATGGCTCTCCATGAAGGAAAGGCTCTAGGCTTTTGAAGGGAAAGGAGTGGAGGCTGCAAGGCTCCTTGTCTAACTTCAGGTTTCACCACCTTTTTCGGCCCACGGCTCTGAATGGATTTCCAAGATGGAAAAGATAGAGGCTCTTGAGGAGGGAGGGATGGAGGCTAAATGACCTTGGATTTATCTGGCTGCGTAACTTGGCTCCAAGATGGGAAAGTTAGTGGTTCTGCTTTCATCTTCTGATTTTGCCTTTCCTTTTCCTTCCTTGCCTTCAGCGCCAACTCTCTGATCTGCTTTGCTATGTTCTCTTGAAATAGCTCCTCCTTAAGGTGGTCAGAAACAAAAGAAGGCTCTTGGAAAGGGATGAAGTCTTGGACCCAAACAACAAGTTGTTCCACAACAGGCACTTCATTTTTGTGACAGCCCCCTTGGATAGATTTTCAAGAAGGAAAATCCTGCGGAACATATGAGGAACTTGGAAGATTTGAAGGAGCACTTGAAATAGTCACTTGGGGAGGAATGGGCGACACATAAGGCTGAGGCCATGTATACGTAGGCACCAAAGGTTGGCGGGGCCGGCCCTATTATTCCTCAAGTCCCTCTAGCTTGTCTTCAACGCTCTGAATGTAACTGCATATATCCATCATGTCATTAGTGAGGTTGTTCCAATTTTCTCTCTTAACAGGGTCCCATTCTGATTTTATTTGCTGCAATGAATCCCTCACATAATGAATCTAGTGAGTAGGGACATTTTGGCCATAACACTTTTGTGAGCGCAACTCTAGTGCATGCTTGTCAAGGCTCACTAAAGTTTGCCTAAGTGTTGGTATAGATGGCTCATGATAGGGCTGATAGGTCGTTTGAGGGCCAATTGGAGGGAACACATAAACATTATTAGCTTGATAAGTGTGCTGCTGAGGTAGGGAATACACATGTTGGTCAAAAAATCGCTGATTATACATACCAAATATGTTGATTAGGCACTTGGACTGCTCAAACCAGCTAATAAATACTCAGAATCACCATTGATGTTTATAGAATGCCTCCAAACGCTGATAAGTAGGACAACATCAAAATCCCTTCCACTACTTTGGACCTTAGTCCCACCGGGCATGCCAAAAACTGTTATAGCACGGAATTGCACCCCTGTGGGAGAGTTTTTCAGGCTCTCCCACTTCTGGCTATAAGCATGGGAACAACCTTAGGATGTGGGTGTCCTATGGTGAGGTTGAGCCTCTAGGATTTTTAAAGAGGCTAGTTCCTCTTGGTGGATCACCTAAAACTAATGCTGAAATGAAACTTCAGGGGAAAAAGGGTTAGAAGGGAGATAAAGGCTTCTAAGAGGGCTAACAGGCGATGCACCAGAAATAAATGGACACTCATCTACGCTTGAACCTACACTAGATCAGTCATGAGGTGACTTGGGCTTGCACAATCTCAGGGTCAAACTAACACATGCTGACAAGGTTTAGTCAGAACACTAATCCGGACTTGCAAAACTTGAAAATACTTCAAAGAGGTAAGCAACAGGGTAATGGACTAGGAATAAATGCATTCACAAACCCACCAAGCAACCAGCATACTAAATCACTAATTGAAGATAGGAAATAGGCAAGGAAATTGATTCTCATTACATTAAAGAGGTAGTTCTTACAATACTTCGGCAGGGTTTAGCCTGGTCGAAGGAGCACGCTTTTGCAAACGTCTCAATGGGCATCCGTCTCCTAGCAAGATGACAAAACTCTAAAAATTGGGAACCATTTTCAATGGCTTGAAAGCCCGTATATATAGAGAAGGGAAGAGAGAGAGAGAGAGGTCTGCGTGGAAAGAGAAGTCTTTGATTGCTGCGTTCGTCCTCCTTTCCATGAAAATGTGCCGTTCAAGATCTCCTAGAGCCCTCCCCATGCATTGAAGTCTCTCTTTGGCACATTCGAAGGAGCCATGTCGTGAGCAGCTGGATGTCACTTCTAGCGTGGCTGAAATGATCTTTGCATTAAAAACAACATGGCGATTCTCCCCTTTTGCATGTCTTGCGGAAAAGGACGCGGGTCTCCATGTGTGGAAACTCAAGCCGACCCATGTTGCATTCAAGTTGGATGGTTGTTTGTCGGAGACGATGGCCATTACTTTCACCTACCAACTCCTGCTTATGCCTGGACTAGACCTTTCTTATAGATGGAAAACCAATCTAAAGACATTGGTTTTCTCATATCCATTTAACTCAGGTCTATTTGAGCTTTACTTCCATGAACCGTCGATTTTCTGCCAGTTGGAAATGCTCTTGGATCGCCCTCCATCTATTCCTTTGAAAGGTCAACCCCTGCTCCAATTTACGTCACGTGGCACCCTTTTATTCATTTGACCAGGCCTGATGTCTTCGGGTTCCTCCAGTGTGACGACTTTGGGATTTTGGAGGCCAGCTCCTTCGGACTTTTGTCACTCCAAGTCTTCGGACTTTTTTGTCAGGCCTCCTTTGTATGGGCTTTCTTTGGACAATTTTCCCAAAGGAATTCCTTCGGAGGAATTCTTTGGGGTTTTTTTTGTGTTCTTTGTCCTTCGGGATTATTTTCCCGAAGGAATTTCCCTGTGCTTATTTCCTTATTTCTTTGGCCCTTTTCTTTCACCATTTCCCACAAGCAAAATGTCCGCGGGAATTCCCTTTAACTTTTTCGAAAGTGCCCTTCGACAAATTGTCAAATGGTCCTCCCGAAGGGAAAGATACCCTTCAAAAATTTTGAAATGGTCCTCCCATTGAGAAAAGTGTCCTTCAGCACCTGAAAATGGTCCTTCGGAGTTTTTGAAAAGGTCCTTCTCGAAGGGCAAGAGAACCTTCGGCAAACATGAAATGGTCCTCCCGAAGCTTGAAAAGGTCCTCTCGGATTTTTTGAAAAGGTCCTTCCCGAAGGGCAAGAAACCCTTCAACAAACATGAAATGGTCCTCCCGAAGCTTGAAAAGGTCCTCTCGGATTTTTTGAAAGTGTCATTCGGAACCTTTCTTTCAGACAATTTGTCTGAAAGAAATTTCACTTGGAGACAGAAAAAACCCGAAAAAGATTTGGCCGAAAGAATGAACAAGGAAAAGACTTGGTCGAAAGAAAAGATCTCGAGGGAAAGAAATGCTTGCTCCTACAAGGCCCGGAAGATGATCAATGACTTAGCCCAAAAAGGGGAAGCTGAATTAAAGAACTTTGCACAAAGCTTAGTCCTTTGGCTTTCTTTAAAACATCTCTGCTGGCCCCCTGAAGAATTTGCTCAAGCTTTATATGTGGGCCAAAAAATTGGCCAACAGGTACCCCATCCTGGAGTTAGGGATTTTCACCTTACAAAGATCTGAATGAGAAAAGAGCCGACTGGATCACCAAAATCATGGAGTTTGATGTGAAAATCAAAGTGACCAAGTTGGTCAGAGGTAAAGGTATGTGTGAGCACATGGTGGAAGATCTTGAAAAAGACAAAGGAGTTGCCATGGTGATTCAAGACAACTCACAGGCGGAGGCACCACTACTTCATAAGAGCTGGCTCCATGATATGGCACATTTTATACTAACAGGAGAATGCCTCCAAGGTCTAGACAAGGTGTAAAGAAGGTATTTCAGATTTCAGTTCATACCTTCTACATCGGTTGATGGGGTTTTATTCAAAAAGGATCTCAATGGAGTGCTCCTAAGGTGCATAGATGATGACCAAGTGACAAGGCTCTTAGAGCAATTCCATGATGGGCTTGTAGGAGGCTATTTTGCTCCAAGGACTACAGCAACAAAGATAATGAGGGCTGGTTATTATTGGCCTAGCCTCTTCAAATATGCTTATGCATGGATAAGAAAGTGTCAAAAATGTGCCTTCTTTACGGGTAAGCAAAGATTAGCAGCTTTTCCTCTCAACCCAATTCAGGTAGAGCAACCGTTCATGCAGTGGGGTTTGAATTTCATAAGAGTGATCAACCCTCCATCAAGTGTGGGGCATAAGTGGGGGCTTACTGCAACTAAGTACTTCACTAGATGGGTGGAAGCCATTGCATTGAAAGAAGCTAATGAAAGTGCAGTTCTAGACTTCTATGATAGCATTGTGACCAGGGCTGATGTTCCATCCACTATCATTTCTGACAATGCATTGGCATTCCTTGGTCTAAAAACAAGTGAATGGGCTCTCAAGATGGGCATCTACCTCAACACCTCTTCCAATTATTATCCTCAAGAAAATGGACTGGTTGAGTTCACAAATAAGAATTTGCTGAGAATCATCAGGAAAACTATGGAAGAGAATTAGAAGACATGGCATACCAAATTAAAGACAGCCTTGTGGGCTGATAGGGTGACTCCTAAAGCTGCCATTCGCAATTCTCCATATGTTTTAGTATATGGAAGGGAGGCCAAGTTGCCCATTTCTCTTGAGCTGCCTGCATTAGAACTAGCCCATCAGTTGGAGTTGCTAGAAGATGAGCCCATGAATGTGAGATTGACAGAACTCATGGAGCTTGAAGAAACAAGAGACCTTGTAATGAAGATGCTAGAGTCACATCAAACTCAAGTCAAGAAAGCCTTTGACAGGAGAGCCATAGCAAGGGACTTCAAAGAGGGGGATCTAGTCCTCAAATGGGATTCAAATAAGGCCAAGCCAGACAATCATACCAAGTTTGACAGCATGTGGAGTGGCCCTTATTTGATCCATGGATGCAAACAACATAACGTTTTTCAGCTTGCCCAACTAGATGGAGAGGTATTACCCATCCCAGTCAATGAGATACATCTAAAGCCTTGCTATTAAAAGAGTTTGCAGCCATTGTATATATTGTACATTTTGTATAGTTTTTCATGTTTTCTTCTAAGTGCCTTGTGTACATCCTTTTCAATTGTGTGTTTCCCTTCCCTAAGTGCCTTGCACACAATATTGTTTTGTTCTTGTTGTTCTTGTTGTTTCAAGGGGAGTTTTCAGATAGAGCCAGCATTGTCAAAGAAAACAGTAACTCCATGCCCAATGGATCGGATGAGGCAATGAGTTGAGGTCTTCAAGCATAGCAGGCATGCTTCCCTGCGAGTCGCCAAAAATGTTGGCAGTTTTTGACCTCACAGGCCAAAAATGTCACCCTTACCATTTGAAACTTTGCACTTCATGCTAATTTTGCCTTGAAGGTTTTTTTCATGTTGCTCAGAGTAGTTCAAAGAAGCAAGAAAACGGACTTCGGGTTTTCTTAGGAGGGAAACTTTATTTTTCTCAAATCAGTTGCAAGAAGTCGCAAGTCCAAAGTAGGAAAGTGTGGAAAACCTGATCAAGCAGAAGCTAAGTGCAAAATCTCATTTTCAGCTAAGTCTTTACTTACTTTTTTCGGACTTTTAGTGTCGGAATTCTTTCAGACTTTTGTCCAAAAGAAAAGTTCCGAAAGCTTGTTTTCTTCGGAGAAGTGTCCAAGCAAAGTTTTTCGAAGGATCTTTTTCAAGCAAAATGCTCTATACAACTTTCCCGAAAGGTTCATTTCTCGGGAAAGTGGTCATTTTCAAGAGATTCCTAAGGGCACTTGTGAAAGGAAATGGTTCTTTACAACTTTTATGAAGGGACATTTTCGGGAAGAAAGTCATTTTCAAGAAGGCAAAAGGTTCACTTCAAAACATCCGAAGGGTGCATATCCTTCGAAAAAGGTTCGTTTTCAAGTTTGCCAAAGGGTACTTTCCCTTCAGAAAGACCATTCCAAAGATTCCCGAAGGGTAGTTACCCTTCGGAAAAGTTCATTTGCATAAGTCAAAGGGTCTTTTTCTCGAGGAGCAGTCCATCACAACTCTTTCGAAAGGTGTTTTTTCTCAAGAAAAAGGACACTTGAACTTTTCCAAAAGGCATTTTCAAAAGAAGTGGTCCTCTTCAAAATTTCCAAAAGGTACTTTTCAACTTTTCCGAAGGGTATGTTCCTTTTGGAAGGGCCATTTTCAAAAAGTTCCGAAGGGCATTTTCGCAAAGGAAAAGGGTACTTTTCAAGTTTCCCGAAGAGTATGTTCCTTTTGGGAAGCTCTCTTTCAAAAAGCTGAAGGATTTTTTTGGAAAAGTACCCCAAGCAAAAGTCTGAATAAATTGAGCAGACAAAAAGTCTAAAGGAATTCCTTCGGGAGAAAGCGCTGAGACAAAAGTCCGCGGAAATTGCTCGAAAGGAAATGTTCGAAGGAAATAACTCAAGCAATTGATGGGCCCACAAGCGTCAAGTTTGAGCCTCAACAAATCGTTGTTGGGGTTCAAATATTCCATGACTTGCCCGCAAATGTCAAATTTGAGCCCTTGCAAGTAGCCGTTTGGATTTGAAAAGCCAGGGACATTTGTGCAGACGTCAAAGATAGGTCTCATAAAGTAGCCGTTGGTATTCAAAATATCAAAGGGTTCATCAAGATCGCTGCGAGCTTGACACTTGTCAAGATCTCACGATTAAAGATCAATGGCACAAGGGATAGTCAAATAGTCAACAAATTCGAAGGGCTAATTAGTCAGGGACAAATGGCATAAGTCCGTCCAACTAGCAAGGAGATCAACAATTAGTGGGATATCAACAACCAATCATTCAAACTTGGTGGGAACATGCAACTACTTCCGACATGGCTCTATCAGTCCCAAAGAGAGACTTTAATGCAAAAGGGAGCTCAAGTAGACTCCAGTTGGACCAGATGCATCAAAAGAACCAGACCCCATCATTAAAGCTCCTGAAGGAAACAAAAGAGTTGTTCACACCCACTTGTACAAAGTGGGTGAGCGACTTGAATAAAGACGTGGAGCCATGCTTCCGGCCATACTGTCAACAAATAGCCACCCAAAACAGGTTCAATCATGACACTGTGCAAGCATAGAGGTCTCGTCCTCACAAAAAAATAGAATCAATGCAATCAGGGGCTCAAAAAAGAAAAGGATCTTTGGTCATTATGACCCCTCTCCGTCCTCTCACACAATGTCCCCTCTTCTCTCCTCCCTTTCTGCTATATATACAGATGTTTAAACCTTAAAAAGGATCCCTCGACTGGTGATAGAGTGACTCTATCAAAATTTCCTTGTAACACTCTCTGAAGCAATACAAGACAATTTTCTGATTTTCGTTGAAGTCAAGTGTGCATTATTGGAGTTTAACTTGCAGAATGTATGTTTTTCTCTCATCACCTGTGATCTCTCTACGCACCTCACTTTAGTTTTCTTGGTTTCTTGCAAGTCGTGTGATGTGTTAGCCTTTGGTGCCTTTTTGAAGCGTTACAAGTTATAGTGTCTCTCCTGCAAACCTATTCCTTCCTTCCCTTCAAAGTGCATCCTCCCCTTTGACCTCCACACAACTACTCATGCTTGCGGTTTTGAAATAAGATCAGCTATACTGTGTCTTGTTTAAGTTCAGTAGTAGTCATTAAGGTTCCTAGTCTAAATGTGGATCACTCTCTATTTGGTGCATCACCTCTCTTACCTCAAATTTCCTATGTTATCCTCCTATCCCTTTTTTTTAGTCAGCAGTAGATTTTAACATGGGGAATAAGAGCTCAAGTGAAGCATCTGAAGAAATAGCCTCATTAAAAGGCCTAGAGGTTCAACCTCACTACAGGATACCCACAGCCTGAGGTTATCCCAACGCTTGTAGCTAGGAGTGAGAGAGCCTGAGAAACTCTACCACAAAGGGTGCAATTCTACACTACAACAGTTACCCTTAGAAAAATAAGAACTTTGGTGCTCGAAACAATCAAAATTTCATGTGAAAAATCAGATTCGTTTGTGCTCAAAAAAGTTAGAAAATTGCATGAAAAATCAGAATTGTTGATGCTCAGAAAAATCAAAAATTTGTGTAGGTAATCAGCATTGTTTATACTCAAATTTTTTTGAATCTTTCATGCTAAATCTGAATATGGCACACTTAGAAAATTTGGGGGAAAAAGGTACGTTAGAGCTCCTAATAAATTCTGGAAATGCAAAGGAGAGCAGGCTCTTTCTTTGTGATAGGGAGTTGAAGTTTGCAAAAGAAGAGCAGACCTTCCAAGGGCCTACAACGGAAGGGAGAATTCTGAAATGTGAAGGGAAGAGTGATAAATGGGTTACAAATAATCTTCAATACATGAGACAAAAAAGACTTGAATGGGACAGCACTATGGAAGGAGAAATCCTTCAAACTTTATGCACTTGTGATGCATATTGGAGACCTTTTTGGAGAGGGCAGCATGAGGTTAAGCAATGGACTTTCATGTGGGCATCAAGGCAAAGTTTCTCACTTCACCGTATTCTCTACACAAAAGGTATGTACCCAATGTTGTTCAAAGTTGTCCTAATTCAAAACACTGAGCCCTACATTTGGTTTGGTAAACAAGTGTCAAGACGCATTGCGAGCCCTAAAGGGAATTGAGATGCAACACAAGGGAATCCACATCCCAAGGTACACTTGCCATGGAGAATAACCATAAGGGGCAGCTTTAGTACATTTTCTTGTCATGTTTTTTATGACAGTTTCAACTATTATAAGGTGATTCATAGCTTCACTTTGACTCCCTTTGGGATTGTGAATATGATGGGTTCATCAAGGAGCATGTTGGTAGTGAAAAGTTTGATTTTTTGGGGCACTTGCAAGGCTGTAATGCACAAATACAGCCCTCAAAACATAAGGTACAGGTCTCCTTTTAAAGTGATCCCCTCTAAGATAAGGGAACATGTGAACTTGAGGGCCAAGGTTTTAACTATAATCCTATTAAGGAAGTTTCCAACCCACAGAAGGCATGAAATGATGAGTTTGAAGGTTTTTGGAAGGTTGGGGAAAATTGATTGCATGATGTTACCTCTTAAGGGTGAGTTGTGGAGGATTGAATTCATATTTTGGAGTCATAAGAGGTCTAAAATTTGCACACACAACCAAGTAATCAAGAGGGAAGTGGCTGGTTCTACTTTTCTTTTGGCATATATGGACATGTGTTGGTGGTCTTTTGATGAAAGGTGGATTTCAAGCATGGTGAGGAGACTTCCAGCTCCTCTACTAAGAAGATTTTTGAGTTTTAAGGTCACTTTGGAGAATGGGGGCAACATAGACATCTTTCATATGCTCTCAAAGGCATCCCCACATTTGCTTCCAGCCACTTGTGGAAGAAAGGCGGAAAATATTTTTTGGGTTAATGTGTTTGTGTCTTGTGCAAGAGTTGATATAGGGGAAATCAAGGCCCAAATGGTTGAAGACTTCCTTGTTGGAATGCACTTTCCCATCCACTGTAATGCTACAAATTCAGTAAATTTTCACTCTTCATCTTTTTGACACATCTAAGGTATGAGGCCCCAAGGAGGTGGGAGGAAAGGACTAAAGGCTGCTGTTTTTTCATTTTTAGTTTGCACAAACAGCAGAATATTTTCATGTACAGCATTGAGGGGCTTCATCATGAGGACTTTTACCTATGGAAGGAACAAAGAGCAAGTTTTGCATAAGGTCTATGGTGGGGACAGCTCTTTGGTTGCTTTAATTGCTTGAGGACAAGCAATTTTGGGTGGGAAGGATTGTCATTTCCCTCTTTTGATCGGGACATATTTGAAGACCCTTAGCTTTAATCCGTTCCTAAGGGCTAAGGGAAAAGAGAGTAAAGAAGGGGAACAATTGGTTTCTTAAAGAACACTTGTAAAAAGTACTTTATGTTATAAAGTTCGCTTCAAGCTCTTTAAGGGTCATGGGCACCAATCCACTTAAGTGAATTTGTAAAAGGTTTCTTTCTTATATTTTTTGAAAAGGTATTTCTCTCCTTTTTGGGCATACCCCTTGGGGATGGTGTATAAAAGAAAAGGAGGGGATCATTTAAATGGATGCTAATTTTGATAATTAAATCATGGGCTTTAAGCACAAAACGCTTGAGCCATTTGTCTTGAAGACGAAAACCTTCTAAGAAAAGATATTGAGGACACAAACCCTCATTCTTCCATGGGGCAACTTCACCTAGGCGCTGCCATAGAACATCAATTTTAAAAAAAGACAAAAAAAAGGGTTTCAAATTGGGCGAATTGCTTGTGGAGGTTGGTGATTTGATTTGGGAAGTTATTTGCTAGTGTGTGAGGGTTATTTCTTGCCCTAATGATATTCTGAATTTTATTTTAATATTTCCCAGCTTGGGCAACTTGGAATTGGTAGTATTTGCTAGGGTTTAAAGTTTTTCATGCCCAAACCCCAATCTGAATTTTATAGCATTTGTTTAAAATTTTCTGAGGTATTTTGGAGGGTCCTAGGGCCTCAAATATATTGGATATTTTCTTATAATTTATTCTCTATTTTTGGGGAATTTTGCCAACATTTATTGCTTCATAAATTGCTGGAAAATAGGTATTAATTCCATATATATGCTCAATAATTTTGAACTGATTATTTGGTCATAAATTGACATTATTTGAAGTGAAGAAGCAAGTAATTAATTCTGCAATTTTATTCCATCTTTGGCATCTAGGGTTTGAAGGGAGACTCTCCTTTATTTGCCTTATTTATTCATTGGAAAGTGGTCAAATTGTTGTTAGGGTTTCAGTTGGATTATTGCAGCCTTGTGATCTTTTGGCACGAGGGTTTGCTAGAAATAAAAAAATCCGAATTGATATTTTACCTAGGGTTTTGCAAAAATTTCAGAATTTAAAAAATATCATATTTTGAAATATTTCAGACTTTTAGCGAGACAACTACCATTTGTTGATGTCGATCCCGATGTGGCATTGGATGCCACTGTATCCTAACGGTTAACTTGCAATACATTTAATGCAAAAAAAATTAAAAAAAATTAAACCGTAAAATTATAAATGTAAACACTAAACCCTATGAATACGAAAAAATACAAAAAAACTAAAAAACATCTAAAAAAAGCCTAAACCATAAATTTGTAAAACTAAACCTTATAAATAGAAAAAAAAACTAACAATGTTATTCATAAATTATAAAAAATTATCATAAATCATGAACAAGAATTATAGAATTCAATGAAATGCATGTAAATTTGTCAAACATGTTTAGAAACCTAATATTACTGATTACAAAGAATTTAATCTAGAAATTGAATTTTCTCAAATTTTACCTACAAATCCGCTACATGGTCCCTCCAATTCACTCAAAAGATTGTCAAATGTTGTGTGATGAAAGTGTGGGGGCATGTGTAATGTCCTCAAATTGAGACAATAATGCAAAAGAGGGTTTTCAAACAAACCCCTAAACAAATCTGAAATAAAATATGAGTTCTAAAAATAAAACCAGCTAACCCTAGGGTTGTATTTGCACCACCAAACTAAAATTATTATACCTCCAATCACCCAACAAATAAATATAAAAATACCTTGTAAAGTTTAGCCAATCCATGGCTCACATCGTATGAAGAAAGGTGTTGAATTGGTATGTTTTTCACTCCCAAACCCTCAATGCCACCAAGCTGAATTTTTAAGCCCTCTTTTTGTCACCAAATCCTACTCAAAATTCCTCCACAACTCAAGCTAAAATTCAAATAAATTACAGAATGCATATCATATATAAATTAGCCCAAGTTGGGACCTCAAACATGATCAAACCTTCTCCAAACCAAGTTGTCAAAATTAGAAATAATTACTATTGAATAATTCAAAAAATCAGACTTAAAAACCTGCCAAACTTACTAAAAATAGGTTATAAATTCTACTAGTATTTACAACAATAATTGCTCAATTGTTTAGATCCAATCAAGGCCCCAAAACCCTTGCCACACTTCCTCCAAGTGAATCGCCAAACTCAAAAATTTCAGAATTAAACGCTTGCTTTAACCCTCAAATCCTTTAAACCCCTATGATTTATTATTAAATAAATAAAAAATAATAATATAAATTTACCTTATCGAATTAGAGTCTAAAATCCTTCCAAAAGATTCACTATCTCCTCAAACTAGTTTGCCCCACCTCAGAAATAAATATAAAATATTTGTGAATATTTTATCCACCAATTGACCACCAAAATAGCCTTTTGTGATGCCCTAGGCAAGTCGTCCAAGTAGAATAAATTCACTAATTGATCATTCAAACCCTCAAGGGCCTCCGTGTAACACAACCCTCTCCAAAGGGGTCTTCTACTCCACCCAAACAAGTTGCCACCCAAGGAAATGGCCTTCAACACTACAACAAACTCCCAATGTAAGTCGCCACTCTTCAAGACCTACAAATTCACCGAAAACCAGCCTTCTATAGAGTTTGCAATATTCCTCACTATAGGTGGTGTCCAAAAACACCTTTGTAGATCCACTTGCATGTAAACATACAAATTTGAAGCTCAATTATAGCGCTTGAATAGAACTGTCCAAGTAATCGGAGTGGAGGTTTTCGTCCCCAAACCTTTGACACTTCTTAAAGGTTTTCGTCCTTAAGATGTGGTAATCAAACATGACATACTCGATCAAATATTCTAATTCAATTTTCAGCATACCTTCTAAATAGCAATTTATTTTCCTTTTATATCCGTTTTAGAAGATAACTCTCACTCTCAAAACTTTAAAAGGATATTCTTTATAATTTTCCACTTGATCCTTAAGCGCCCATGACCCTCAAAAGAGCCCCAACTTAAGTGGAACTCAAATTAGATTAATATTATTACTCTATATTTAAGTATTTAAAAATACTTTTAGTTTAACAATAATATTATTTTAATTTCAAAAATGGGGACATTACAGTGTGCTCAAAAAGGAGACATTTTTGTGTTTTCACTTGTTTTTTACCTATTTTTACGCATTTTCCCCACGATTGCATGTTTCGAATCGCAACAAGTTTATGCACAATACTCGCCAAGTACTAGGCAAAACTTGGCATAGACTCGACATTTAAAACCCACAAGTATAAATGAAGTATAATTGCAGGGCAAGATTTTTGGTGAGTACTTGCATACTCGCAAAGTACTTGCCGAGTATGCTAACTATGGTTCTTTCAAATAAACAACCTTTTCCAATGTTTAAGTCCCCAACTTATTTTGTTGTATATCCAAGTAGAATTTGTGGCTCTCCTATTCGACAACCTTTGCAATATTTCTTTTGAAATTTCTCACAAGGTCAAGTAAAATTTATTTTGGCAAAAATCGAAGGGATGTGCATATTTTGTTGGCCAAATGTTAAATTTACTAATGGAATAAGGGAGAGAGTTAAATCACTAAGACTAAAACAACCATTGACTATTCCTAGTCAATGCTAGGAGGATGTATCTATGGACTTCATGTTCTTACCTAAATTAGAAGGTATGAATGTTATTCTATTAGGGGTTGACATACTAAATATGCCCACTTCTTTTCATCTAGTCATCTACTCTTAACAAGCACAATGGCAACAATGTTTATGGAGCATGTCCTTAGACTTCATAGAAATACAAAAAACAGCCACTGGGTTTTCACCATCAATTCATGGATGGACTTGTTTTCAATTATTGGAACTAAATGGATCTCAACTCTTCATGTCATCCTCAATTAATGCTCGGAGGCAATTAGTTAATCTAGCAAGTTATGGCCACGGTCCACAATAGAGTCAATGTAAAGCCTTAAACTATAAATTAAAGTCTCACATTGTAAATATTTGCACTTAGTGAAAAAAAACTTTTTTCTTGAAGTAATTTAGTTCTCCCAATGATAATGGCATTGCACTAACCCACGAACCCATATCAGATATTTTTAACAACACATCTTGTTATATAACATGACACAAAAGGGGTATTTGATGTAAACATCTTCTAATGAAGAGTCTTCAACAAGAAAATAAGACACTCTTAGTATCACTAATATTACCACTTTAATATAGTTAGGGCTAGTATGGAACATGATGGAAATTTAACCACTATGATACCAATATTTTTTCGCTTGTCAAGTTGACCAGCATATTTTATGGAAATTTAACCTTGCTCTGCTACCAAAGTTGTTTCTCTTGTCAAGTGGACTTCTACCCTTTTGAAACAATCTTATTAAGTCATCTAGCCTATGTATATATCATTTATTATAATTTTATCTTTTGAAATTTTATTTTGTTTAGTTGGCTAGTTTGATGCCATAACATTATCTTTCTTGTTTTGCAAGCAAATACCCTTGATGGAGGAATTGCAAATAATTTTCTGTAGACTCGACAAAGACTAAAATAGCCTATATAAAATGAAGGGTGTCATTCAATATGTAAACTGGGGTAAATATTCTATAGTGCAGTCAACACACAATCATACAATGAAATTAAGATAGACTATTTCCTCCCAAAGTTCATGAAAAAACAGACTAAGATGACTACCTTTATACTGGCTACATATACCATACATACTTATCACGTAGAAAAGAAAAACATGTACCACAATTTTAGGACTTGGGTGAAAAAATACTAGGATGAATCTACCTACTTCTTCAAGTAAACATCGCCAAATGCACGAGAAAGTGCGAGAAGACCACCAACCCTCCAAGTTCCTTCAACTTTCACCACCTGTAAAACATAAATTAGACTGCTATCAATGATAAGCTCAATAAAAAACAAATTATACTAGAAAAAAATGTTTAATAATGCATTGAACAATATGAAATTAGTTAAGAGAACATCGTATATAGAGGTTGGGAAGCTATAAATAAAGTGCAAAATGACTAAATGATTATGCGGATAATTATTTAATTTTTTTACTAGAACAAAACAAAAACTGAACATTGTAGATAGCAATCTTGATATTAAGTTTTATCATGTGTATCTGTATGTGTTGTTCATATATAAAAGAAAATTATTTGATATAACTTCGCTACATTACCGGCTACTACTACTCAAGGGGCTGGTACCAGTATGGTACATTCAGGGTACTGGTACCGGTACAAAATGGCATTGGAAATGCCCAAGGTTCTGCTGCACAAGTCTGGGTGCATCCGGGTTTGTCCCAAGATGAACTCAGACATACCTTGACCTGTGTAGAAAGTCTTTGGGCATTTTCGGAATGCACCCAGCCAAAAAACATTTTTTTTTTGTTTCAGTCAACAAAAAGTCAAAAATAGACTTCAAAAAATAATTTAAAAAAAAAATAAAGCAAAGGGAAACCCTAAAAGCAACTCTCACATTCATTTTATTAAAATAAAACAACATATTTACCTCTCATTACACATTTTCTCTCTCGCCTTAATTTTTTCAATTGTTTGGGGCTGAAACTCCTCCCTTTTGCTAATCCTACGCCATTACAGCTGCCCATTTGGTGCCAAAGAGTTTAAGGAGCTTGCAACAAAGAGGATTGTTGATTTAAGGTAATTTTGTGGTTTTTTTAAATTTAAGACTTAAAAATGTTTGTAACTAGTTTTATTATTATTATTATTATTTTTAAACATTCTTTCAACAAATGCCAATTGCCGCAAATTTTAATAACAGTATTATTTTTTTACCTAGGAGTTATAGGGATTTGTTAGGACGACTACCTTTTCAAATGCTACTTCCATGGGCCAAGGGACATCCTTCAAAACCAATTCTTTTCTTGCCTCTTTGGAAGCATGTGACAATGTTAGAACATGTGCGAGGTGGAGGGGTTTGCACTTGAGTTTGCTCATAGTGTAAAGTCAAATATAAGAGCTCATATAGTGGTGGAAAGGCCATTTTTGTGTGATTCCTAAACTTGGAATTAAATATTTGTTGTGGGCCAAACATTAATGGAAAGCCAAGAAAGGGCTTGCCACCTACAAAGATCCTCACATATATCAAAGAGCAAGAAGAAGCAAATGCTACAGTATACCTAAGATCAAAGTATCCTTTGGAAAAGAAAGGATCTACCAAGCCACTTGTTGCTCCATCTCATGCTAATATTATGACCCCATCATTTCTTACTGCATACCCCATGATTGCATCGGATAAGGATTCAACTTAATTGCAAGAGAACAAAAGGTAAAGGGCCATTGGAAAGGGCATCCCAGAATGAATCCAGGGACATAGTGGAGCAACACATTGCATATTTTGTCTATACATATGGGCTGCCATTTAATTTTGTTAGATCATCTATTGACAAGATATGGTGAAATCTATCAATGAAGCCCCTAAAGGGTTCATTGGCCTAGAATATGAAAAGGTGTACACCACCTTGTTGGAAAAATGAAGGAAACATGTTGAAGATGCACTACAACGCATCAAAGAATCATGGGTCGAAACAATGGTGTCCATAGTTTCTGATGGATGGAAAGATATGAAAAATAGGCCATTGATTAATGTGGTCACAATGTGTCCTAAAGGGGCAATGTTTCTGAGGGTCGTTGACTGTGTGGGGTGGGTGAAGGATGCACGATTCCTTACTAACATCCTCATAGACTCCACTGAGGCAATGGGACCTCAAAACGTTGTCCAAGTTATAACAAACAATGCGAAAAATTTCAAAGTTGCAGGGATGTTGGTTGAGGCAAGGTATGGGCACATATTTTGGACACCTTGTGTCGTTCATTCCCTCAACCTTATGTTGCAAAAATTGGGCACCAAAGTTGATTGGATCAAACAAGTGTATGAGGAGGTAAGCAAGATCCAAATGTTCATAAGCAACCATCACATGTTCCAAGGCATCTTCAAGGCCTTCTCAAAGTTGCAGCTAATAAAGGTCATAGTTCAAATACAAGTACTCGTCAATTACTCGATAGACCAAAATTTGAACCGAGACTTGAGACTCGGGAGTTTCTCAACAATTACTCAACATTACTCAACAACTTTATCGTTACTTTAAAAAATATATAAATTCATAAAATAAACTTAAATAACATCTAAAACATTGTTAAATGACATGAGAAAGGAATGTAGATAATGCCACAAGTATATTTTCTATTAATTTTTGACTAAAAAAGAGTACAAACTATAAAGTACAAATTTACAAACTACAATGCTCAGAGAGTCATATAAAGTACAAATTTACAAACTACAATGCATTTGACCCATTTGCTCCAACCATTGAATCCTATCATCATTCACAATATTTTCCTTTTGCTCATCTAAGGTCAATTCAGATTTTTTTCCTTACCCATTTGTATGGGATAATGCAATTATCAACAATAATGATATTGAAATTAGGAACTCTACCTTGTATAGATTTCAAAATATCACCTAGATCCCACACCATTATGCATAAACAATTTTGAGCCAAATAATTTATCTTCACTTTTTTACCCTTCTTTGAATGATGGCACAACTAGAATAGGTATATGCTATCATTCTCATATCTTGTGCTGCAATTATAAGAGTGCTTACCCTCTTTGGCTGAGGTAGGAGCTTTTAAAAGATTTATTTCAGCATTAGAATCAACTAAAACATTTTTTTAATTGCATGTCTATCAACATGATTATCCTGAAATTCAATCTTATGTGGTAGTGGCTCATTCTTCGAAAGATTCTTTTCAATTATAGACATTTGACATTCAATGTGTAATGTCTGCTTCTTCTTGACTTCATTAATACAAACATTTTGTTTCTCAGAAGTCATACTTTTTTCTATTGAGGACTCTTCACCTTCAACTTGCATGGTGGATTCTTTCTGTTCTTGATCACTGGTCTGTTCACTTTCTTGTAGCTTTGGCCCTGGCTTTTCTTCTTCCTTCAGGGATGCATTATTGGGTTCTTGCTCGATGATCTTCTTCTTGGCAATCTTTTGAGGTTTTAGTTCCAACAACTCTTCTTTCTTTTTCAATTTTCTACTTCTATCTTCTTCGAGCATCTTCTAGAATTCTTCAAAGGTAAAGTCATACTTTTCATCATATGTGGGAAGCTTGCTCAGATGATTTTGAGTGATCCTTCTTTTTTGGCTCATGCTTCAAGGCACAAAAATCTAGGAGGGTCATGTCAGCTTGAAATTTAGGCTTAGATTATAATATTCTTCACAGTAGGCCTCATAATCAATTCTGAGTTGTTTTTGCCTTCTTCTGACTCTTGCTTCTTCCACTCTTTTTTGTCCAGCTATATTTTTATTGATGCCACTAGATCTTACATGCTGTTATGATATTCTTCCAAATGCTTGTCCATTTTATCTTGCCTTTGTTTTATCAAATCCATAAAACGATCTCTCTGAGTTTCTACCATAATTCACGGCTAGCTAAATCGTTGCTCTATATCTTACCCTACAAGTTGGCAAGATCATCGCTCTAATACCACTGTAATATCCCTTTCTGAATATTTTATAAACTCTGAAATTTACCATGAATACTTTTCAATACTAAATATCAATCAAATACTAAAACAACCCACATGCAATATTGATATTGAAAAACCCACTTGAAACTTCATTGAAATCTGTATTATATTGAGATGAAAGCATACAATATACTGGTAATGAAGAAACAACATAAAAAATTGCACATGCAATATGGAAATTCCAAATATGATAACAAACCAACTGTAATATTTTATTCAATGTGTTGTCTCCACATTTAACATTAAAGAATACATATAAATAGAGCAGTAAATTCATAACAAACCCTTGTCAAAATTCTAATAAAATCACCATGCACAACAACAATAACCCTGATACAACAATGATTCACCAAGGACAAGGTACATTAGTCTAGGGAAACAGATCATAGGGTTGCAAGGAGGGATGGCACTGAGCTGGAGGGTGGTATGATGGCCCTGAATGTTTTCTAGAACCCCACACAACTTAAATTATGAATTAAACCTTATACAACAGATTGTAGAAAGGAAAAATCCAACACAACCACCAATAGGGTAGAAACCCCAACGCAATAGGGTTGGGCCAGAAGATACTCAACGCAACAATCTGTAAATACTTCGAACCCTCACAAAGTACTAGAATCTGATATTAACCTTTAACCACATTGAAACTAGATTTTAATCATGATTTGTAAGCACAATTATGATTCCTAAATGGATTCACCTCAATGGATTAAAGGGTTTTCATCCTCCAAACCTGTTTATCAAAGAGTTTTCGTCCTCATATGAAAATATTTGAACACAAAGCTCAAACTCTGGAATAGGGTTTTGTTTTCAAAGATGAATAATGAATAATGACTATTTTGAACCCAACTCCTTTTATAACTTTCCCTTTTTTAATTTACCCTAAAAATATTTTAAAATACTTTTAATAAAACATTACTTTTCATCCACTTAATGATAATTAGTTTTTGACCCTCTTAATAATAATGATACATAAGTGTCATTTTTATGTTATAAATTAAAAGTGATTTAGGACAATTTAAAATATTATTATTTATATATTTTTTTAACTTTATCTCTTAGCCGACAGAAAATAAGGAATAAGTCATGGGTCTTCCAATCAGTTAATTCTAAAAAAAGGACATGACAAAGGTGCCTCTCCTCAATAAGTCTCCATGCTACTACATATGTTGCTGCATTGCTTGTCATAACTTGAATAACATTTTTCACACCTACTTTATCATCACCACCTCATCCAATATGTCACACAATATTTGCATTTTTTTATTTGATGGGAGGCATCAATTGACTTCAAAAAGACTAACTTTCTATTTGAAGCCACTTGAAAGTTAAAATAATAATGCATTTTTCCCATCATCCACCTATTAGACAAAATGGTGCACCCCTTTTTTTGTTATTTTACGTTTGCTCTTCTACAAGAGCTTGTGTATGCTTCACAAAATCCTCCAACAACGGGCCACTCAAATCATAAGTAGAATCCTTAAACCTCTTCTCGGAAATGGTCAATGCATTGACCATATTCTTCCAATATAGACTTTTTGTCACAGAATGTTGTTATAGTACCAAAAGTTTGTCACAGCTATCCTTGCTTCATTATGTAGTTCTCGGTTCCAAACAGTACGTTCGAGTGAAGGTTGTGACCTAAAGCTACTTCGAGGAATAAAAAAAAGTAGCCAAAATATCTTCAATGGATGAGCCCCATCCTTGACACTGGCAATAGAAGAGGCCTCAATGTCAAAATCGTCTCTCACTGCAATCCTATTCATTAGGGCTACAAGTGCATCGGATTTCCTCTTTTTTATCTACATAAGCTACAAGGCAAACAACCATCTCTCTTTGAGTCTCAACTAGTGCTTGTCTGCACAATGCCACATCATTCCCTGACAATAATTCGATGTGGTATTTTAGGAAATAAATGCCTCCACTCATCTTCATCTCGCAATCATTGCATATAACACAATTGCCCTCTATTTCTTCTTCACAATGCTTCCAAAAAGGGTCATTGGACTTAGGTTTACAACAAGTTTCTGAACCGGATGCCAATGCCATTCTTAAACAACAAGCTTAAAGCCTATATCAAAAAAAATGTTTTAGCATTTAAACCTAACTATTAATCAAAGGAAGAAGTAGAAGATGAAGTAGATATCAAATTTCAATGATCATGATTCAAATGTCATATTAGAAACTACAAATATAGTGAAAAATAAAAATAAATACCTTTTTTTGTTGTGTGTTGTGTGTTGCAGGGTCTGACTATGTTATTGTTTGCTTTGAGGCTTGAAAACTCGATGTACTTGAAAGTAAAGTTGTAAACAGTAATTTCAAATTTCAAATAAGTATGTATGATCATATCAGACTTGACTATGGCCTCATCAGACTTGAATATGGCTTTCATTCATTTATGTATGACTGTATCAAATTATATCAGACTTGAATATGGCTTTCATTCATTTATATGTCTGTATTAGACTGTATCATGCTTGAATATGGCTTTCATTCATTTATGTATGACCGTATCAGACTTGACAGTCACCTAAGGGCTCGAACTTGAAGCCCTGAAGTGACTGTATTGTGGATTTGTATTTGGGAGAGCAAATGGAAGCCTTGAAGTGACTATACTAGCCACTAGATGCATTGACTCATAAATGCATGTATCAGTATGAAATACTATGAATGAATCATTGATATTCAAATTGCCAATATATCATTGCTGAATTGTTGATACAGATCTATCAGTTACATGAGCACATAATATGCAAAAGAAATAATTGAACAGTGTAACTATGTAACATTATCTCACCATACATGAGTCCCACAACGAGAAATAACACACATAAATCTCGCCTAAAATTGATAAAAAATGCTTTATTTTTTGATTTGGGGTTTTATTAAATCGGTTGGTGATTTGAGGGGATTAGTCAACAATTTTCGCCAAGTAATCACAATTATTAGTAATCGTAATTTCTCGACTCTCAATTTTTTGAAAGATAAATCGTTTTCAATCTTGCTAGCAAGAAATTGCAATTTATCGCTGATTTTTGGCAATTTTTAGATCTATGATAAAGGTAACTATCTTTTTTTTAATCATTCATGTATAATTTATATTAAATTTTGTAACTTTGTAATTTGTAACATTTTGATTTTATAATATTTTATATTTTTAATTTTATTTTTTTTAATTTCATATTAGGTTGTTGCGACTCGGTTTGCCTCACACATACTCATCTTTAAACGACATATAAAGGTGTGCGAGGCATTGAGCAACATGGTTATCAGCCACCTTTGGGGTGTATGAAAGCAGTCAAAGACTGAGAGGGCCACCAAGGTGAAAGGGTTGATCCTCAATGATAGGTGGTGGAAACGTTTGGAGTATTTTCCACATTTTGTTGAGCCCATCGTGAGTATGCTGAGATTTGTTCATATGGATCATCCATGTTTGGGTGAGATCTATGATATAATCGACTCAACAATTGAGAAGATTCAAGTCCATCATAAATGCCAAAGAGCAAGATCCTATAGAGAGGTTCTTCAAGGAAGAGCAATTGCATCTCTTTGATAGGTGAAACAAAATGACCACCCCATTGCATCTTGCTTTTGCCTTGACTCCCAAATGTTGCAACATGGAGATCATTTCTTTGCCCAGGAGTATAAGGCAACATTTTTTAGACTCTTCCCCAATCCAAAAGTAGAAGACAGTTATGGGAGAGTTTGGGCATCTCATGACCTCAACGAATCACTCCCTTGGTGATGCTTGTGACAAGTATAAGAAGGATGCTCATATGTAGTGGTACCTCTATGGGCAAGCATCCACCACCTCTATCTATTTGCAATAAATATTCTATCACAAGTAAGATTTTAATATTTTTTAACTCTACCTTTCTATTCAATGTTTTGTTTTTACTTATTTAAAATTTAATTATTGACTTTGTGGCTTGCCTCAATAGTTTCCTCTTCAGTTGGGTGGAATTGGGGTACATACAACTTTGTCCATTCAGTTAAGCACAACAAGTTGGCAGTGAAAGCAGGAGAGGATTTGGTCAATGTGTATTCCAACCTACGTCTTCTAACACACAAGCAAGATGAGTATAAGAAAATGGCAGCAAAGTGTTGGGATGTAGACACAGAGACTACTGACTTGGTTGCTTCCATTTATTATTTTTCATGGCTCGACATAACATAGAGGGTTCTTCACACAACCTGTATAGCGGAGCTAGTGGGAGTGGCACTACTATTGCTTGTGATTTTAACGAACCAAATGATGATGTTCTTAATGAAGACATTGAAGATGAATATGAATATAATAAATATGTTGATTTGTCTTGATTTTTGTGTATACATTGTAACATTTGCACTATGTACTTGTTTTAAGACTAATATAAGCTCAACCACTCAATATCATGACATTTGGCTGCTTGGCATTGAATTATTAGTATGTTTTGTGGTTATTTAACTTATTTTGGTTACTTTGCATATTATGTGGTTAATTTTGTTTATTTGGCTATATTTTTAATATTTTGTTATATGTTTTTGTATGGCCATACCCATGCCAAAAAATTACTGTACCAACATACCCGTATCTCGTACGGACACCCACACTAGTACCAAGATCGGCTACTTAGGATGAAAGGAATTATTAAATAAAAAGTAATGTGCTCGTTCTCATTTAAATTTTTATTGTATTAGTCACATGTGGTTATTGTGTCCAGTTAACACATCCATTGTGTGGCATCCTATGTGATCCGTATTTAGCATAGATATTCCATAGATGATTCACCAACATGAATCTCATCTTATTTGAAAACAACTTAGTTGATTATGTATGCCACTCTCTTAGTATTTTCTTAAGAAAACAATCATTTTGTGAGTTGTTTCAATTCTCTAGTTATTTTAGATTGTTGTATCCATAAATGAAACAAGCAAGAACTAGAAACACACAAAACAAAGCTTATGACGCAAGGGATTACCCTGATGAAACCCAATGTAGGAAAACTTTAAGAGAGTAATAAGGTCTATGCATTCTCTTGCCACTATCTATTTCAAAAGTACAAGAAAATTTTCCTATTCAAGGCCTTCCAGAATACCAACAACAACAATGATGACAATAGTGCTCTATAGATTGCTATGCTATGCAACTTTCTTCAACACACTCCCATTGCATTCTACATGCTACAACTCCCTAGAACACTCCACCAAGAAGAGAATTACATGATCCTTAAAGGATGAAAAAATACAAATTCGGCAAGAATGAACTGAATAGACAATCAAAATGCCAAATAACTTGGAGAGACATTTTTTCCTACATTAGATTGTTTTCTATCTAATTTGGGCAAAATTGCTACACATATCAGGGGAAGAGTGCCATGTCAAACACAACTTCCATGTCACTGGCGAAATCACCATACCACCAATGTAACTGCTTCAACATGAGAATCCACCATGATATTAACACAACAGCCACCCTACAATATGTGGTGGTTTGTCCCTATGTAGATTGTTCTATGATCTTTCACTGTTTAAGGAACTTTATTTAGTTGGTCATGAC
The DNA here is from genome assembly GCA_037957365.1 of Torreya grandis. Classification (NCBI taxonomy): domain Eukaryota; kingdom Viridiplantae; phylum Streptophyta; class Pinopsida; order Cupressales; family Taxaceae; genus Torreya; species Torreya grandis. Next base: position 7,080,782 of record JARHVA010000085.1, read on the forward strand.
CCCAAGGTGGCTGGATCATATTAGAACCCGTATGCAATCTTTGTATATCCCTACACTGTCCCACGTACTTTGTTTGTGTTGAAAATTTTCATATTATGAGTGATAAGTGTCTTCAAGTTATTTGTCAAAATGACTACTAAATGAGATTAGTGGCTTAGTTAGCTAAAATTACTAACTTTTCACATCAAATTTGGATTAAAACTCCTCAATTAGGAGGTTTTTGGTCCCCAAAAACTTTAAGGACTAAAGAGATGATGAAAAACTTCCCCCACTTTATTCTTAGAATATCACTTGGCTTTGCTTGGCAATTGTCCTTTCAATCCCACTTCCTAGTTTTCATGCTCTCCTCTCCTTGATGACCTCGCCTTATTCTGCAAAACATCCTTGTCCAACTCTTCTTGAGCATTGGGTGCAAGTTCTTTAATGGAAGGAAAAAAGAGTCCTTCATTTAACATAGAAGGCTCAAAGAGACGTAAGTTTTCAACATTCACAACATAATATAACATCATGTATGGAAGCCAATCTAATGTGAGAGCATTAGTACCTACTTATTCAAGAATATCCAATGGACCATAACAAAGTGATTTTAGTTCATCTCAAAATTAAGTGGTGTTGTAACAACTGTTGTAGTTATGTTTGGTTGAATCAACAATTGTTGAGTCTTGTCATACAAATATCATGTATCATGTCAAGATAAGGGTGGTGTGTATCAAGTCTTCCCTATACCAAACAATTTGTATTGAGCACTACTTCTGAAATAATTTTTTTATTATTCTCATGTTCTTCTATGTTGCATTGTGGTATGTATTTACTATTTTGTGATTGATGTTCCTTGGTAGTGTAGTTGGTATAGAAAACACTCAACTCTATGTTGATCATGTCTTTCTTCATAATTAACTTGAGACTCCTTCAACCTCTTGCACTTGGAGGTGCATTTGTTTTAACTTCTCCATGAAGTTTTCAACTTTGTGGATTTCTGAATCCACTCCTTGCTTCCTTTGGGGCTGTCCCATCACAACATCAAATGAACTAAGAGGTAAGTGACAAAAACATGTCTCAAAAGGAAATCTACTAGTAGAACAATGAACTGCCCTATTGTATGAATGTTGTATATATGACATTTTCATCCAAGTCTTAGGATGCTTCCTATTATACCCATCAATAGTTTCACCAATGTTTTAGTGACCACTCCAGTTTAACCATCTAATTGTAGAGAAAAGTACTTGAACATTGTATCCATTCTCTCCTACAATGTGGTCCAAAACTTGCCCAAAAATCTTGAATCCCTTACTGAAATGATAGAACTAGGCAACAAAAAAATGAACCCAGACATTAGTGGAAAAGAAATCATTTGTATCACTTTCCTTACGAGCCTTCTTGCATAGAACGAGAACACACATCTTATTAAACCAATCTATAACAACAAACAAGTAATCATGCCCCTTCTTTGATAAAGTAAAACCTCCCACATAATCCCTAGAAATGCTCTCCCATGGTCTAGAAGGAAATGGTAGTCACATATACAATTCCAACTTTCTATTATTAGGATTTCTTGTTCTATACAAAACACATCCTCTTATGAACTTCAAAACATCATGTTGCATGTTTGTCCAACATAAATATAAGTTTTTCTCACACCAAAGTGACTAGACGACTTTGAAGAACAAGCCTTCCTCATTACTTGAATTCTTCCCTTTTTGGGCATAGAAAGCTTCCTCAACTTGTAGATCAAACCTTGGAGATGGTAGTATTCCTATTACTCAAAACATGCACTTTTTCCCCTTGACAAGGCTGGTATACCTCTCCAAAATCTGAATCATGTTCATATTCTTCATCATAAGCTTCATGGACAAATGGTTCAAGCTGAGTTAAAGTGCCCAAAGCTGAAATCAAAGGTGTTCTTGATAGAAACCCATCCATTTTAGTGCCTTTCTCACTACAATTTTGATTGTGCTTGCAAATATTGGTGCAGTTTGTGATTTGTGTGGGTAATGGTGTCTTTCCCTGTTAGATAGTGCTTCCATTTCTTAAATGCTCAAACAAGAGTATACAATTCCTTATCATATCTGCAATAATTCATATTTCCCCACAAAAAAAATCTTAATGATAACAAATGGGATTACCTCTTGCAATAGGACAACCTCCATAGTACAATCACTTGCATCTATTCCCACCTTAAATGGTAGCTACAAGTTAGGTAGCGCCAAAACTGGTGCATTGCTAATATTTTGCTTCAAATTAGCAAATGAGTCTTTTCTGATTCCTACCCCAACCAAGTAAAGAACTTACTACTAGCTATTACGGAATGCAAAGGTGTTGTTATCATGGAGAATGATTTGACAAATAATTCAAGTATTGAACAGCCCTTAAGAAGCTTCTTGTTTTGGTTACATTAGAAGGCTTGGCCCACTTCAAATTAGCTTCAATTTCTTTTGGGATCAGTTCCAAACTCTCCATCTCCAACCACATGCCCCAAATAGACAAGTGATTGTCATGCAAACCCACATTTCTTCTCATTGGGCAACAACTTATTCTCCTTCAAAATTTGTAAAGCTTGTTCCAAATGCATTAGATGCCCATCATAAGCTTTGAATGATACCAAATTATATCATCCAAGTCGCACAAGAATCTATTGCAGAGAATGATTTGATAAACAATTTCAAGTATTGGACAGCCCCTGCGAAGCTCCTTGTCTTTGTCAGATTGGAAGGCTAAGCCCACTTCAAGTTAGCTTCGATTTTCGTTGGATCAATTCCCAACTCTCTGTCTCTAACCACATGCCCCTAATAGACATGCGGTTGTCATGCAAACTCATGTTTCTTCTCATTGAGAAACAACCTATTCTCTTTCAAAAACTTGCAAAACTTGTTTCAAATGCATTAGATGCCCATCATAAGCTTTGCTAAATACCAATGTTTATCATAAAAGTAACACAAGAATCTATGAATAGTTTCAATACCTCATTCATCAACCTCATTAAAGTAGCAGGAGAGTTACACGCCCTAATAGGAAGTACAAGCCACTAATACAAAAAAATTCATGTCTCAAAATTTTGTTTTACACACATCCTTTTCCCTGATTCTTAGTTGATTACCCCCAAATTTCAAATCCAACTTTGTAAAGTACTTAGCACATTAAAGTAGGTCCCAAAAAACATCAATCCGTGGAAGAGGGTACTTGTTTGTAATGATTATTTAGTCAAGGCCTTATAGTCAATACACATCTTCCATAAAATAGGAGAACCACATGGAGAAGTGCTAGGACGGATTACACCTTGATCCAACAAAGATTGAAGTTGTTTCTTTACCTGTTAGCTTCCATCGATGATTTTTAATAGAGACCAATTTTGGGGAGAGGGCAATCTAGTAGCAATTGGATCTCATGCTCCACCACTCTCTTATGAGTTTATTTTGTATTACAAGAAGTACATTGGCCTTAGATATTAGGGGAGATTCTAGAGGAAGTGCTTTGCTTCCCCCTAGGATCTCCCAACCTAAACCCTCTGACATTGGTTACTCCCTGACAAGCACTATCAAATCTTTTCATAGTGATTGATGATGGGTTAGACAGCTCCTCAACTTTAGGCACAAACAAAGATTTTTGACGAGGTCATCCAGTCCTCATTGGTACATGCTTTTGGGGGCTGTTTTCACCCTTCACTACTATTTGTATTAGTTCCATTACTACTTTTGTTAGTAGCACATTACTTTAATTTGTCTTTTGCACTGGCATTCCTTTTTTTGGCTTCTTGGATTCTATTTTCCTTGAAATTTCTATTGTTAACTATTGTATCCTTGAGTCCCATTGACCTACTTTTGGTCATCTGTGGACATTAATATAATTTCTTTCTTAGGTGGCATACCCTTGGGCTTTTGAAAAGGTTCCCTAAATTGCTATAACAACTCTTCAACTTGTTTTCTTAGGTGGCATACCCTTGGGCTCTTGAAAAAGTTCCCTAAATTGCTGAAACTCTTCAACTTGTTTGTGTTCTTTGTTAACAGGGATTTTAGAAGCCTTATATTCAACTATCTCATTATCTTACTTATCTCTCATAAGAAGCAAAACAAACTTCCCACTAGCATTCAACAATCTTTCGACTTGATTGGCACTTACCATAGATATTTTGTATTTACCTTCATATTCTTTGATGATGTAGCTTTCCCTATCTTTGACCAAATGGTACTTTTTGGTTCTTGTCATATAGATGGCATTTCTCACATATATGTATGGGCTTCCAAAGATCACCACAAACATCAAGAAGAAGAACGTCTACCACAATTTCAATGTAATATTCATTTATACCAAACATAAATTTGCATTGTTTGGTAACCTCTAATTCCACTCCTTGCTTCACCAAACCCAATGAGTAAGGATTAGGATGATCATATGCAACCAACCAAAGGTTGTCTACCAATTCTTTGGAAATCAAATTTGTTTGTGAACAAGAATAGAAAAGAGCATCAAATTTTGTCTTCTTAATTTGTATCTTGAGATGGAAGAATTTGGTAAGTTCACCTTTATCACGAGTCTCATTACCGTCCAAGCATACCTCTCTTTTGACAGAAGTGCATGAAATTCTCTCATCCACATCAGAATTGCTCCCTATTTCCCTTCCTTCAAAGGAATTTTTAACCTTCTTCTTTTTTTTTATAAAGATGCAATTTTGGATGTCATTTCCAACATGCCTCATTTGTATGGCCGTCAACATCACAATGACCACAATGTTTTTTGTTTGTCTTTGAAAAAGTAGTACTAGCATGATGCTTATCTTTCAATATACATTTCCCTTTTGGCTTTGAACCACCATGTTGTTTTTGTGAATAAGAAGAGTATGATGGACTCATTTTATTTTCCATTTCTAGATGATGGGCTTAAAAACATGCATCATCCACATCTTTAGGTTTGGCTAGCAACATGGGCCTCCATATATGGATATGCAGTCCTCCAATGTTCTTCATCTTGATATCATAATCTTGAAAGTATCTACCCATTTGGATACCCTTCTTTCACTATTCGCCTATATATCCTTGCACATTTTGGTCTTGCCTATATTGTTTCCAATTAATAGTCCTTTCCTTTGTTAGAGTTATGATGGTCACACTAATCTTTTTTTTCTTTTTTAAAATGGTCACACTAATCTTAGTGATAGGCTTGGTAATACAGTTCTTTATGAGATTAGTTTTCCTTAGCAAATAATCTAAACATGACTTCATGTACACTCAAGTCACTTTAGGGTTAGGTTTTATGTCATACTTGTATTAGGGTTTATGTTATTGATTTACTATAAAGTGACAATTACCCATTTATTTATCCAAGAAGTATTTTTCTCTTTCAAGTTATATCTTGTGTACTTGCATGTTTTCTTTGTGTGCTCAGTTTTTGTAATATACGATTAGAGCCACAGTGAATAGTAGTTGGGAATTAGTGGGTGAAGGCCTAAGGACTACTCAGATTATGACCGACCGAGGGATTGCTTATGATACACACCAAAAAAACTGAAAGGACTTTTGAGCGAAAAAAACTAGTTTTTTCTTTTTTTTTAAAAGTTTAAACCTCTATCCATTTTTTTAATTTAAATCTAAGTTTATGTTTTACAAAGAAGGATCAGTTTTTTTCACCGAATGTGCCAATAAAAGTATTGTTGTACAAAAAACAAAAATAGTACAAAATAGTGCGTAAATGTGCATTGGAACCAAAAAAATCAAAAGAATGTGTTTGTACATAATAGAATGGAAAAGTACGGTTGTGTGGAACTATGCAGAATAACTAATGCCATTTTTTTTTTAAATTCTAGATTACATATCTTCAGAAATTTTCTGCATTTTTTAAACAATTTTCAGCATTTTCAGGGTTTGTCAGCAAATTCAGCAATTTTGGGCAGGTATTCCTCTTTTTTTCCAATATTTACAGTTTGGGAGAGGAAAATGTAGATTTGTAGATGTAACTCTCTATTTCAGCATCCTTATTAGCATATTGTTTTTAATAAAATGGCTAGTTTGTCCCATATGATGTAGTCGTGGTTAGGGAGTTCAATGAAGAACTGCCTTAGACCATGCAGCCAAACAATGCACACACAAATACACAGATCTGAAGAACAAACGTAAGATTTATAATGATAAGAAATAGAATTGCATATATTCATTCCAAGGCATAAGTTACAGGCTAGGCTTGGATCTCAACTGCAACATGCAAGCTTCTCTCTCTATAATAATGGAGTCTCTCAGACTTCCATGCAAACACTCAAGGAGCTACAAGACTTCCTCTCTCTCTCTCTCTATCTGCAATCCAGCAAAATCTCCCCAAGATCTTAAAGGTAAACAGCTCAAATGCTAGCCTTACACTTCCTTATATAGGCTCTTCATACTGCAACACATCAGAAGGTTCCATGCAAACTATCCCCTGTTAACATCTGCCCCAAGGCTCCTTTTGGTTCCATTCCATGCAATAGTCGACAACTTCATTCAATGTAGTATTGTGTACTGCAATTTGCAAGTCCACTCTAGAAGTATAAGCCCCTATGAAGATTGCGTAGCTAAATATCAACTGTTTGTCAAGATGGGTTTGCGTGCATTTATTTGACCAACTCATGCCCTCTACATTGGCTTGTGCTTCACGCAACTAGTCTAGCGTCTATGTAGGCTTGTTGTAGGTTCATGTGGCTTCACAGTTAAACTTGTATAGTCCTAACCCTATGATAAATGTTTGCACATTAATAGTTTGTTAGGCCTCACTCTAAGGTAATTAATTTTGTGCCTATATAAGCCATTGCATTGTGTCAAATGACTTAGCTTGCGTTGTGCCCACACTCGAAAGTCCTTGCTCAATTGTGCATCTTGCAAACCTTGTGCAAACCAAAACCTTCACATCCCAACAGTCCAACATTGTGCTCATAGACTGCTATTTATTTTCTGGGCACCAACATCTGTGCCCAAAGTATTTGCATGTTCACGCCTTATGCTAACAAGTTGGAACCTTCGCAAAACTGGACTTAGCCATCTCTGGCAATGCAAGATTGCTTTGCACCTGGGATGCTCCTACATCAGACACCCAGGTAAATTAAAATTTGTGAGCTCATGTTCACAAGTTGATATCTTCCAAAGTATGGCCATGGTGACTAATCTCTGCAAGATCCAAGTGATCCTTCCACTTCACCAAATATTGCTTATATTAGTTTCCACATGTCCTCTTCACCACTTTAGAGCCCAATATGGCCTCTATTTATTCCTTATCCTTCTCAGGTATTTGTGCCCTCCAATTGGGGAGACATTGTGTGTTTGTGGCACACTAAATGTAATATTCCAAATCGGAATATTTTACAAGAATTCGGATTACCCGTAATTCTGTTTTAATAAAATATAGATTTTATAATTGAAATGATAATTTAAATAATTATGTTGAATTTAATATAGAGTTTTTGGATCTCAAACAATAAAATATAATTCCACAAAGGGTTTCATCCTTGGGTTTGATAACAAGGGTTTTTGTCCTTGTATCTAGATTACACAGTTTAAGGGGTTTTGTCTTTAAATGTCGTTGTAAAGCAGCTGCTTATACAAGTTATATATTTGAATTCATTATTCGATGCTTCATACTTTCACATCTCTTCTCCTTTATATAGTCTTTAAAAACTTCTCCCAAAGGAGGCGTCCCATCCAAGAGGCACCTCTTCACCAAAAGATGTGACCCTTGACATTTCTGTCGACAATTCCGTTAACGTTTCCGTCGACATTTTCGTTGACATTTCCATTCACTTCCGGCAACAATACTGTTCGACACTTCCGTTCACTTTCGACAACAATTCCGTTTGACATTTCTATTCATATCTGTTTAATGATTGTTGTATTAAATGGCAACGCTGCTCCTTGGCAGCGATTTCTTCATGTGAAGTGGCAACGCTTCTTGAATTCAGTGATCTCCTTCTTGGAGATATTACAGACCTCCCTTCTTCAGATTGTTTGTCCACAAGCAATTGCAAATTGGAATGTTCAAAGAGTACAGCTCCTCTCCACATTGTATCTTCTATTAATAATTCAGAAGTAGGAGGATCATACGAACTCCATACGAGCAAATACTGTATGATAACCTTAGTTCTTATAAAGTTTTGGCCATCATCAAGTACAATTAGAACTTGATCAACCTGTTGTCAATCAGACTTGCATCCTTGTGAAGGTAGTTTCAGGGCTTCACAATCTACTGAAACATGAAAACAATCCTAGAATGTGGGTGACCTAATCGGTGAATTGAATCTCTAGATTATAAGGGCTAGCTCCCTTTGGTGTATCAATTAGGATCTTTGCTCTATGCTACAAACTACCTAGGAAAGAAGAAAGAAAACTTAAAAGAAAATCCTATCTAATGATGGTGATACACCTATATTTTTTGATTGATCCACTCAATTTGAGCTCCTAAAAACACTGATTTAGACAAGAAAAACGATGAACTTTCAACTCCAATTGACCAATATGCATAAGTATTTCATGAAAAGGTTCTATCTTGTGATCAAAGCTTGAGAAAAATGATGGAATAGACTTGATTCAAGGCACTAACCAGCCACTTGCATCCACTGTAAACTCAACCAAAAGACATTAAACACAAGAACATGCCCTGCATAATCTGACCAACTAGTAATTAGGTAAGAATCAAGACTTGACAAGGAAAGAAGCTCTATCACTTATGCAAATTAATGACAAAAATACACTATACCAGCAGCTGGAAATTGAAAACTGTCCTATTAATCTGAAAAAAGGTTACAACTCAGTGTTTAGTAGAATTTTGTCTTGCCAAAAGAGGGATTTAATTCAAGGCTGAAAAGCCAACTTATATAGAAAAATACATAATAGCCAAGAGGTTGGCGTTGAAAATAGAAGAAGACAACTCCCACTTCAACCCAAGTCTAATTTGTGTTATCACAGTGTTTTAAATTTGTCTTTTCTTGTCTTTTGTCTTGCATGAAAACCCTTTGGCATTGAAAATGGACGGTGGGCTCAAGCTTGGACTAATCTTCCAACATGCATAATGCTACGCCAATCTCCAAAAAATGGAACTCTTCTTGAGCTACTTGAAACAAGAGAACAATCTACTTTGCATAAAATCAGCGTTAATGTTGAACTTAGAATTCCATTTGAACTGTTGGAATGTTTGAAAACTTTGGATTAACAAGAGTGCATGCATGAAATTCACGTTAAGCTCTCCAACGTCAAACAACTTGAGTCCATGCAAATGAGTCTCCGTTTTTAGAACTAAAGCTGTCGTGTTGAAACAATTACACCTAGACGTGTCTAATCCTATTTGGACCACTTTGCATGCTGTAGAACGTGTTAACATGTTCATTGGTTGTTAAAACCTCTTGTATTTTCTGGTTTTTTGTTTATGTATGTATTATATTCTTGTGGAGTTTCTTTTGGCTTTTCCTTCGGATTATCTCTTTGTTTATTTCTTCGGCTTCTTTGTCTATCTTTTCTTCCATGGGCCTTTGTTTTGGTCTCTTCCCGACAATTTGCCCCTCTTTCCCATGGACTATTTTTCCTTGGCCACTTTGTTGGACCTTTTCTTCAGGTCATTTCCTTGTTTATTTCCTGTGGAGCTTTTGTGATGATCCTTTTCTTCAGACAATATGTCCGAAGGAAATCTATCTTTGGCCCCTTCTTTCGAATTGCCCCTCGGCATGTTTGGATTGCCCTTTGGAATTTTGTAAATGTCCTTTTCTGAAGGGCGGGTAACCCTTCGGATTTCTTATTTGAACCTTCTCGAAGGATATAAACCCTTCGAGATTTCGTAAAGGACCTTTTCGAAGGGCTAATAACCCTTCGAAATTTTTTGCTCAGTCATTTTCCCGCAGACAAATTGTCCACGGAAATTGTCTCGGACATTGTCTTTTCCTTCTTTCGGACTTTCTTTCCGAGTACTTCCTTTGGATCATTCCTTAACACAAAAAGTCCAAAGGAATTCGGTCTTCGTTTCGAGTAATTTCCTTTCTTTCGAGCAAATTGCCCAAAAGAATTGTTTCTGCCTTCTTGTCTATCACTTTCTTGCAGACAAAAAATTGCCCGAAAGAATTGTTTCTGCCTTCTTATCTATCACTTTCCTGCGGACAAATTGTTCGCGGGAATTCAAGTCTTCGGACTCCTTTGGACAAAAAGTCCGAAGGAATTGTCCCATTTGGACTTCTTGTAATTGCCCCTGAAGATGCCCTTCGGGCTTTTTGAAATGGCCTTTGGGATTCTTGAATTGGTCCACTCGTCCCTTCGAAAAACACTTTTGAAAAAATTGTTTGGTCCCTATTCCTGCAGAAAAATGAAAACTGCCCTTTGAAAAGAACTTCCCGAGTACCCTTCGGGCTTCGGGAAAATGTAAAGGGCCATTTTACCTTCAAAATTACCCTTTTTCGAAAGGCATGTACCCTTCGGATTTATTCGAAATTTCCCTTCGGCTTTTTGTTTTGAATTTTCCCGAAGGGCACATACCCTTTGAGATTTTTATAAAGGACCCTGCAGAAGAAATGAAAGTGCCCCTTTTCGAAATTCGTGAAGTGAACCTTCCCGAAGGGCATATACCCTTTGGGATTCTTGCCAATGTCCTTCAAAAATTTGTAAATGATCCTATTGTAGCGCGGAATTGCACCCTTGTGAGAGAGTTTTTCAGGCTCTCTCACTCCCAGCTACAAAATTGGAGCAACCTCAGGCTGTGGGTATCCTGTAGTGAGGAAGAACCTCTAGGCTTTTTAATGAGGCTAGCTCCTCAGATGCTTCACTTCAGCTATTTCCACACACTAAAACCTACTTTTGACCAAGGAAAAGGGAGAGAAAGGTAACATAAAAAGGAAAAACTGAACTAAGAAAGGTGATGCAACAAATAGAGAATGACCCACATGAGCATGAAATGAACACTAATTCAACATAAGATAATTTTGCTTACACAACCTCACAACCGGTTAATTTGCATCAGTTTCATAAACTAGGCTCACTAAGCCATATATGAAGCAGAGAGGAATTTTAAAATTCACACCAAGGGACCATTAAAGGCAAAAAGTTCAAGTTCAGACCTACAACTAACCAGAAAATACTTGAAAATTGGTAAGAAGAGAGGACAAGGGACATGGAAGAACACTTATTCACAAGGCCATCATGCACAAGCTTTCTAAACATGATTTTTAGACAAGAGATAGGTAAAAATAATCTTTATTGCTTCAAAAGGTCTTTCTTACAAATTTTTGATAGGGTTCTTCCTTGTCAAAATGAGGATATCTTCTTTTGAAAAGAATCGAGACGTATATAGAAAAGGAGAAGACCCAAGGAGGAGGCAAGAAAACATAAGTCAATAAATGAGCCACAACCACCCTCCATGAATTCACACCCACACTTGGGTTAATTTGAACTAATCCTTCTTCAACGAAATAACCGCCATTAGCTCTAAAAGTCTTCCAGCTCTCTCATTGTTCGATAAATGCACTAGTAGATAAAACTTGCTGAGGACAATGATGTCATGGTCTACTAAGAAGGAAAAGTCCAGGAACGTCTTAAATGCTCGAGCTATCTTTTCTAATTGCTTGATCTTTATCATTCATCTTCACGCCATCTTCCACATGTCTGCTTACGTATGAGGACAAAAATCTTACACCTGTAAACCTAATTGAGCCATGCTACTTCTACATTTGTCGACTGTTGGTGGAAGATGATGGCCATGTCAAAGGACGAAAACTTTCATAAATTTCCAGCTACCAGTGTAAGCCAATCGCTTGGACTCCCCCCCCGTGCTCTGATTGCTCGTCCTTGTGCCACTCATCTTTTATTGATTGGCTTTTTCTGCTCCAGCTTATGCCACATGACAGCCTCTCATTCGTCTAATCATGACTTCGGGATTTCGTGGCTGCTCAACTTGCTTCGAGCTTTTTTTTCTCGACCCTTTTTCTGTAGGCTTTTGTAAGGTACCCCTCGGATTTTTGCAAATGATCCTCCTATAGAGAAAAGTGCCCTTTGGCCTTTGAAAATGGTCCTTCCGAAGGGTAACATACCCTTCGGACTTTTGTCTGAGACCTTCGAAAGGATTACTTCGGCCTTTCCTTTCCGCTTTGTTCCTTTGGGCAAAAATCTCGAAGGAATTGTTTCGGACAAATTGTCCAAAGGAATTCCTTCGGACTTTTTTCCGAAGCTTCCATCCCGTTCATTTTTCTTTCGGAATATTTTTTCGAAGGAATTCTTTTGGTTTTCCCTTTGTTCTTTCCTTCGGCCTTTCAAATTTTGCAAAATGGACCTTCCCAAAGAGTAAGAGACCCTTTGAGCCTCGCATAAATGATCCTTCCGGAAGGAGCCTGCCCTTCGGATTTGTTAGTGATCCTTGGAGTATTCTATGGAGAAGACTTGCTCTTTAGAGAACCTGAGAAGCACCTTTTCGAGACCAAATCCGGTTTGTCAAGCCCCTTTACTTATTTTGAGCTTCTGACTGCTCACAACTCATGAAGTAATTAAGTAGTGCTCTTTAGAGAACCCAAAATACACTGTTCATGAGTAATTCGGTTTTGTAAACCCGAATTACTTCTGCTCATAAAACATTTAGAAGTCAAGCACTGCTAGAAACTTGATTTGCAGTGTCCTTAGACACCCGAAGTCTTGCGACTTCAAAAGCCCAAAGACTTCTTCGGAGAACCCAAGGTGGTTTGAACTTGCCACTTTTGCTTGAATGTCCACCTTCTCATACTTGGGCAAAATTTTATATGGGGGCCAAGAAATGGCCAACATTTTTGGCGGCTCACAGGGAAGCATGCCTGCTATGCTTGAGAACCCAACTCATTTGCTTCATTCGATCCATTGGGCATGCCATAGTCACTACTTTTGTACAAAGCTGGCTCTATTTGGAAATTTCTCTTGAAGCAACAAGAACAACCGAAATGAAACAAACTATGCTCAAGGCACTTAGGGAAGGGAAGACACTCAACTGAAATGGATGTGCACAAGGCACTTAGGAAAGAACATGAAAAGCTATACAAAATGTATAATAAATACAATGGCTACAAACTCTTGTAATAACACGAATTTAGATGAATCCCATTGACTGGGATGGATAGTACCTTTCCATCTAGTTGGGTCAGTTGGAAAGCATTATGTTGTTTGCATCCGTGGATCAAATAAGGACCACTCCACATGCTATCAAATTTGGTATGATTTCTTGGCTTGGCCTTATTTGAATCCCACTTAAGGACTAGATCCCCTTCTCTGAAATCCCTTGCTATGGCTCTCTTGTCAAAAGCTTTCTTGACTTGGACTTGATGTGATTCTAGTGTCTTCATTGCAAGGTCTCTTTTTTCTTCAAGCTCCATGAGTTCTGTCAACCTCATATTCATGGGCTCATCTTCTAGCAGCTCCAGCTGATGGGCAAGCTCTAATGCAGGCATCTCAAGAGAAATGGGCAACTTGGCGTCTCTTCCATATACTAAAACATATGGAGAATTGCCAAAAACAGCTTTAGGAGTTACCCTGTCAGCTCACAAGGCTATCTTTAGTTTGGTGTGCCACACTCTCTGGTTCTCCATAGTCCTGATGATTCTCAGCAAAATCTTGTTTGTAGACTCAGTCAGTCCATTTCCTTGAGGATAATAGTTGGAAGAGGTGCTGAGGTAGATGCCCATCTTGAGAGCCCATTCACTCGTTTTTAGACCGAGGAATGCTAGTGCATTATCAGAAATGATAGTGGATGGAACACCAAACCTAGTCACGATGTATCATAGAAGTCTAAGATGGCACTTTCATTAGCTTCTTTCAATGCAATGGCTTCCACCCACCTGGTGAAGTAGTCGGTTGTAGTAAGCACCCACTTATGCCCCACACTTGATAGGGGGTTGATCATTCCTATGAAATCTAGCCTCCATTGCATGAAGGGTTGCTCTACCTGAATTGGGTTGAGAGGAAGGGCTGCCAATCTTTGCTTACCCTTAAAGAGGGCACATTTCTAACACTTTCTCATCCATGCATAAGCATCTTTGAAAAGGTTGGGCCAGTAATAACCTGCCCTCATTAACTTTGTTGTTGTGGTCCTTGGAGCAAAATGGCCTCCCGCAGGTCCATCATGGAAATGCTCCAAAAGCTTGGTCACCTGGTCACCATCCATGCATCTTAGGAGCACTCCATTGAGGTCCTTTTTGAATAGAACCTCACGAACCAATGCATAAGGTATGGACTGAACTCTGAAATACCTTCTCTTTGCTCTATCCATACCTTGTGGGCACTCACCTGTCATCAAGAAACGTGTCATATCCTCGAGCCAATTAGTGTGAGGTAGGAGTGCATCCGTTTGTGAGTTATCTTTTGTTACCAAAATAACCTTTTTGTTTTCATTAAGGTCATCAACCATGTGCTCGCACAAACCTTTGCCTCTCACTAGCTTAGTGATCTTGATCTCTACATCATGCTCCATGACCTTGGTAATCCAGCCATCCCTCTTTTCGTTCAAGTCTTTATTAAGAAGGAAATCTCAATCCAGGATGAGACACCATGATATAGATTTTGCTATTGGAAAGCATGGCCCTAAACCTTTTAAGGCTTCTTGCCGCTGCAAGGACTTGGTTTTCTATGAAAGTATACCTCGCCTCATATCCTTCCAGCCCTTGATTGGAAAAAGCTATTCGTTGTTCAAGTCCTTCACTGTTTTTTTGCATCAGCATAGCTGATATATTATCAATATTAGCAAAGGCATACAATAAGAAATTTTTTGAGAAATCAGGATTCATGTTGATTTACCTTCATTTGACCAAGTGAATGCCTAGTTCTTCTTAAGCATAGTAGTGATGGGTTTGGCCAACCCTGCAAAACCAGGTGTAAACCTCCTCACAAAGTTTATTTTTTCAAGAAAACTTTGGAATCCCTTCTTATGCTTGGGCAAGGATAAGGCCAAGATGGCACTCATTCTATCAGGATCAATAGCTAATTCTTGTTTTGAAACAACATGGCCCAACAACTTACCTTCATGCACAACAAACACACATTTCTTGGGATTCTAAGAGATCCCATACTCTCTGCATCTCTCAAAGATCAACCTCAGGTGGTCCATGTGCTCGTTGGCATCCTTGGAGAAAACTGTAATGTCATCCAAGTAGACCAGCACCATTTGATTTAGTAGCCCTTGGAAAGCCATGTCCATTGCCCTTTGAAAAGTGGCCCCAGCATTTGATAAGCCAAAAGGCATTTTCTGATAAGCATATGTGCCCCACTTGGTGGTGAAGGCAGTCTTGTATTGATCTTCCTCTTTCACCAACCCTTGGTTGTATCCCGAGTATCCATCCAAAAGAGAAAAACGTTCTGAACGTACAACCATTTGAAGAAGTTGCTCCATGGATGGTAGAGGGTAATGGTCCTTCAAAGAGACCCTGTTTAGATCTCTGAAGTCAACACACAAACGGATCTCACCGTTCTTCCTTACAGGCACCAAATTGGCTACCCATGACAAGTGTTTGATGGGAAAGATAATCTTGGATTCGATCAACTTGGTTAGCTCTTTCCTCATAAGCTCTTCTATTTTGGGGTTGACAAGTCTCTGCTTTTGCCTCACAGGGTTAGTATTAGCCTCCAGCTCTATAGTATGCTGGGCTAACTTTGGATCAAAGCCTCTCAGATCGCTATAGTAGGACAAGCATGCAAGGTCAGGCTGAGACCTTTGATAATACTAGTTGGTTTAGTGGAAGATCCATCAAGCTGCAAAACTCCCTTGGATTGAGGTTCATACTTTAAACCAAACTGGTCTGCTATTGATTTTGGCATTACTGAAGTGCTAGCCCCACTATCTACCAAGCAATTGTGCACCAAAGAATCGTCGATGATCAATGAAATGTAGAATGGAGGGGGCTTTGTCACACTACTTGACCTTTCTCCCAAAGGACCCTTGGCTGCATTAGTGAAGACCTCAACTTCCTTGCTTGGTTGTCTGCCCGCAATTGTTGTAAAACTTATCTTGAACAAGCCTTCCTGAAGGATATCCACTTGACCGGGCATGGAAAGCATGTCCCACATTGGTACGCTCATGCTGGATTTCTTCATTTGTTCAACAATGTTGATTGGCGTACCACCAGCGTTTGCCTGGGTTTTGGAAGCTACTGCTGTTGGCTTTGTCAATGAAAGAGTGGTGACAAGAGGTTCATTGAAAGCTTCCTGGTTGTCACCCATATTCCTTATCTTGAATCTTGTGTTTGCTAAGATTGGGACATGAGCTAGACTGGGGATGGCCTACTGATTGGATGCATAACACTCCTCTTGTTCACTGATGACCATTGTGGCCTTCGGCTGGTTTGACACCTAATCCGAGCCTTGTTCTTGTGGAGGCTGCTTCGGCTTTGTCATCATGGGGATCTCCATGCTTTGAGCCACAAGAGCTTGATTATACCCAAAAGCAACAGCCTGCTGCCATCAATCATTGAAACCCTAGTTAGAACCATTAGTTGGGACAATGGGTTGCCCAAAAGATTGATTCCAAGGCATTGTCCCTTCAGCCTCTTGAGCCATATTGTTCTGAACATGAACCAAAGAATTGGAAGGCCCTATAGCGTTTGGATTATAATTGTGTTGTCTAGCATAATTAGGCTGCCCCTGTCCTTGGAAACCTCCTTTGTAGGGTGGCCTATTTGCTTGATAACGCTACTGCTGAGGCTGATATGGAGCTTGGTATGGCTTGTTGTAAGCTTGCTGCCTCTTGACATTGACCACATCATTTACCAAGGATTGGAGCATGCTCTTCAGTTCTAAGTAGTTCTTTTGCTCTTGGGAGTCGTTGGATCCACTAGTGGAGGCCTTCTCTTGCTTTGGTGAAGGCACAACAGTAATAACTGGAGTTGGAAGGATGACATCATGTGGAGGAACAACTTCAAAAGGTGGTCTGATCTTAGGGAAAAGGGGCATTGGGGGTCTAAGAGTAAGCTTGCCAGCCTGAACTAGGCAATTTTCTGTTTTAATAGCCACCTCATAAGTGTTTGGCAATATGTCCCCTCCCATGGATTGGATCATTACAGCTATATCGTTGTTTAGAGCTTTTAAATAATTCAAGAAGGTGAAGTTTGGGGATGGTCTAACAATGGTTGGAATTCTGTCTCAAGCCTTTTGAAATCTCGTATTGAAGGCTTGCATGACTTCATGGGGAGCTCTCGTGATTGTGGTCAACTGTTCTGCAAGTGACAGATGATCACTCTTATCTGCAAACCTCTTACAAAAGGTTGTTCCCAGCTGGTCCCATGATTGGATAGAGTTAAGAGCTAGACCCCTATACCAATCTAATGCCTTTCCCTTGAAGGATACAACCAATAACCTAATGGCTACGTTTTCTACTGTGACATTGTGAATGTTGCAAAAATTGGTTGTCTGTTATGTGTTTAGTAGGAGTTATAACTTGGTCTCCTATGTAATACAAGACGCTTTTCAGGGCTGCTACTGGCATAGGGTCATATTGTGGCAAATTCAAAGGACTTTGGCCACTGAAACCCACAAAAGCTCTTTGGGGGATCATGGTAGCAAGAGGGGCTAACAAGGATCTCACATAGGTATGCCTTATGACTAGTTTAGAAAAGTAGTTTCTTACGTAAGGGTGAGTATGGGTGAACCTTAACCTTCTTGCTGAGTTTAAAGGTAATTCAACAAATTCAAAAGGAATACCTGCAGAAGTCAATCTTGTAGTCACCTTTGACATGAAAGATAGTTATTGCTCTGCCACCAGATTCCTGAGTGTTCTGTGGAGACGCTAGATACTGAAAGATGAAAGCTACAACCACTGTAAATTGATTAAACCAGCATCGAACTTGACCAATCTTTTTGAAAATGTCCCATCAGACGTGGAAAAAACTGTTGTAGCATGGAATTGCACCCTTGTAGGAAAGTTTTTCAGGGTCTCACTCCTAGCTACAAAATTAGAGCAATCTCAGGCTGTGGGTATTCTGTAGTGAGGTTGAACCTCTAGGCTTTATAATGAGGCTAGCTCTTCAGATGTTTCACTTCAGCTGTTCCCACACACTAAAACCTACTTTTGGCCAAGGAAAAGGGAGAGAAAGGTAACATAAAAAGGGAAAACTAAACTAAGAAAGGTGATGCACCAAATAGAGAGTGACCCACATGAGCATGAAATGAACACTAATTCAACATAAGATAATTTTGCTTACACAACCTCACAACCGGTTAATTTGCATCAATTTCATAAACTAGGCTCACTAAGTCATATATGAAGCAGAGAGGAATTTTAAAATTCACACCAAGCGTCCATCAATGGTAGAAAGCTCAAGTTTAGACCTGCAACTAACCAGAAAATACCTGAAAATAGGTAAGAGAGGACAAGGGACATGGAAGAACACTTATTCACAAGGCCATCATGCACAAGCTTGTTAAACACGATTTTCAGACAAGAGACAGGTAAAAAAAAATTTATTGCTTCAAAAGGTCTTTCTTACAAATTTTTGACAGGGTTCTTCCTTGTCAAAATGAGGATATCTTCTTTTGAAAAGAATCAAGAAATATATAGAAAAGGAGAAGACCCAAAGAGAAGAGGTGAGCAAACAGAAGTCAATAAATGAGCCACAACCACCCTCCATGAATTCACACCCACATTTGGGTTAATTTGAACTAATCCTTCTTCAACAAAATAACCACCATTAGCTCTAAAAGTCTTTTAGCCCTCTCATTGGTCGAGAAACGCACTAGAAGACAAAACTTGTTGAGGACGACGATGTAATGGTCTACTAAAAAGAAAAAGTCCAGGAACGTCTTAAATGCCTGAGCTATCTTTTCTAATCGCTTGATCTTTATCTTTCATCTTCATGCCATCCTCCACTTGTCTGCTTATGTATGAGGACAAAAATCTTACCCCTGTAAACCTGACTAAGCCATGATGCTTCTACATTTGTCTGTTGTTGGTCGGAGATGATGGCCATGTCAAAAGATGGAAACCTTCATAAATTCCCAGCTACCAGCTTAAGCCAGTCACGTAGACTCCCCCCCCGTGCTTTGATTGGTCATCCTTGTGCCACTTGTCTTTTATTGATTGGCTTTTTCTGCTCTAGCTTATGCCACGTGGCAACCTCTCATTCATCTGATCATGACTTCGGGCTTTCGTGGCTGCTCAACTTGCTTCGGGCTTTTTCTTCTCGGCCCTTTTTCTGCGGGCTTTTGGAAGGTGCCCTCGGATTTCCGCAAATGATCCTCTCGCCGAGAAAAGTGCCCTTCGGCCTTTGAAAATGGTCCTCCTGAAGGGAAAGATACCCTTTGTGAATTTTGGAATGGTCCTTCTGAAGGGTAACATACCCTTTGAACTTTTGTTTGAGACCTTTGGAAGGATTCTTTCAGCCTTTCCTTTTTGCTTTGTTCCTTTGGGCAAAAATCCCGAAGGAATTCTTTTGGTTTTCCTTTTGTTCTTTCCTTCAGCCTTTCAGATTTTGCAAAAAGGACCTTCCTGAAGGGTAAGAGACCCTTCGGGCCTCTCGTAAATGGTCCTTCCAGAAGGAACTTGCCCTTCGGATTTGTCAATGATCGTTGGAGTATTCTTTGGAGAAGACTTGCTCTTTAGAGAACCTGAGAAGCACTTTTTTGAGACCAAATCGGGTTTGTCAAGCCCCTTTACTTATTTCGGGCTTCTGACTGCTCACAACTCATGAAGTAATTAAGTAGTGCTCCTTGGAGAACCCGAAATACACTATCCATGAGTAAGTCAGGTTTATAAACCCGAATTACTTCTGCTCATAAAACATTTAGAAGTCAAGCACCGTTGGAAACCCAATTTGCATTGTGTCCTCAGAAACCCGAAGTCTTGCGACTTCGAAAGACTAAAGACTTCTTCTTTGGAGAATCTGAGGTTGTCTGAACTTGCCACTTTTGCTTGAATGTCCACCTTCTCATACTTGGGCAAAATTTTATATGGGGGCCAAGAAATGGCCAACAGGCCTCTTCCCCTTTGGATTTATTGGAAATGTCCCTCACTCTTAGTGATCCTTCGAACAAAAAGTCTGAAGGATTTGAACCCTTTGGAACTTTGAAATGATCTTTGGCCCTTTGGAAAACCACAAAAAGTCCTCTTTAGAATTTGCTCCTTGAACTGCTTGAATCAACATCTGTTCTTTCTTGTGGGGCAAAATTGTCAACACAACCCTTAGTCGCATTCTAAGCATCTTGGACAGAGTCTGTAATGGATGTGTTGTCTTTAAGCTTGTCACAACCCTGGTGCATTTGGTATTGACTTTGTGAGGATGAGACCAATTTCTTGTAGAAAAGGTTCTCACAAAACCATTTATGAGGATTAATGTTTCAACGTAAATATCCATTGACTTAAGATTCCCACGTACTAAAAATTCTCTTTGAATTCTTTTACCCATTCTAGTACGGAAAGGTCTAACCAAACCATGCAATTTACGTTCCAACAACTCCTCTGCAAGTCCCAATGTTTTGTTCTTGCAGTAACCTTTGTTTGCAACATGTCTTCATCTAAAATAAGACAATAGTAGACAATTGACCATCTATCCTAAAAAGATGGCTTTTTGTTTGTAATCCACAATATATGGAAAGAAGTATTCTTTTAGGTTCACGTGGCTATGAAACTTCTTGTTGCTGCTGTAAATAATAATTAGCCTGTCTGTTTTTTTAAAGACATGTGTTGTGTTTTCGGAACAAAACATCAAAAGAGTAATAAGTTTTATATCCAATGAAATCTTCTTTCTATTAAGTAAATCTCCTACGACTGCCAACTCATTACACATTGGATTATCACCAATAAGATTCATATCAGGGCAAGATACATCATACTCAATTTTCAAATGTTTGACCTTGGTTAGGAACCCTTCTCCTATTTCCAAATAAACAAGATTTCTCCTTCCCAAGCTTACCTAAAGAAGCTGGTCATGAATGGCATCATGACAAAATAATGATTGAGCATCAGAGGCAAATCCTTCTATTTCAATTTCTTCCAGTTCATCTTTTGATATGGATAGCTGAAAATCATGGCTAAAATTCTTAACTTTTTCAATAGAAAGGGGTTTCAAAAGCATTCTCACATCAAAGAAAATATTGATCTTATTTTGCATATCATCCTCTTTGATTTCGATCAGCTGTCTTGGAGTTTGACCTTGTAATTTTATTTGGCTTCCAACTATATATTCTGCCTTCCAAACCGAGAAGCAATCTGGACATTGCAATAAGCTTCCTATAAACATAGCTGTTGTTACTCTTCTAACAAATGCAATGCACCTTACGTGTTCCCAATCCCCTCCAGCTGTTAGAACAACTTCTTCTTCATTAATATTGTCTTTGACGGACACAAGATTTGTCTTCATCACAGTCAGACCCATCAGCCCTCAAGAGTTTTTCTTCCAATGTTGTCACCGAAATATTCTAACTCTCAATACCAAGATACTTTCCATGTTGACAAGAATCCTTAGTTGCTGAATTTATGAACTCAACACTCATTTCAACTAAAACATGGTTATGATAGGAGAACACTGCTGTCCTATGTAGAGTACCATGCATCTTCTCTAGAGCGTAGTCATTTCTCCATTCATCTCTTATCACCATAACATATACATCTACCCCTGCAATTATAGCTTGGATATTAAATCTGAAGCCAGCCACTTTAATCTGAGTTTGTTTACCCGAATTCTGAGTTGTCACTTTCACTTCAAATGGCTCAGTATCCATTTTCCCTCTCTCTAGATGTTCATCTAGGTCCATTTGATTTCCTGCATTCATTTTATCTGGAAACACATCAACTGGCAACACATTTACTAGCTTACTAGGTTCTGTTAATGACTGTAGATTCCCCATGATTAGAAGTTCGGGCACCCAAACAGTTCCAACACATCCATTCATAGAATGTTTTCTGTTGGGAGCATCACCAAAAAGGTTACTAGAAGATACTATGTTTTCTTGTATCATGCTGACTACCAACTGCTTAGAGGTAGGTATTGTCATTTGGTTCGTTGAACATGGAGGAACCAAACCTTTGTCTTGCTTACAGACTGAATGTGGGTTTTTCTCCTTTTTCGACATGATAACACTTACACTAAAATGGTTTGATAACCTTGAAATGGAAGACGTAATCATTTCCTAGGATATGATTCTGAATGCCATGTTTCTTTTCTCATATTCAGTATTGCATAGCTTGCCTTTGGTATAGGTTTCTGATATTCTTTCTTTGCACTTAGTGGAAGGTGACCGAGTACCCAAATGAGAACCAGGGGACATGAAAAAGTTTTCTCTTGAAAGTTGTGTTGGTTTATTCTCACAATGATTTCTCTAGTCTGCTGTACTTTCCAGCACATTTAGAGTCATGTTTGGATCCCTTTGGCTCAGAGCATTTGCAGCGCCAGTAACTCTGAATTTATCTCTCATTCCCATCATTATCTTTCCTAGAAGGAACTTCTAGATTATGGACAACTCGCATCGCAGATTGAAGATTATCACAAAAATTTTGAGCATCCGAATCCACTAGCAGAGGTGCACCCTTTGATCCCCATATAAAATCTTGAGCTGATTCACAAGGCAAGAAGGCACCATGTGATGTTCTTTGTTGTTCCTTGGAAGGAGAGTAGTTCTCATGGTTCTCCTGTGTCTCCTCGTCATGTAAGGTGAGTTTGCCTTTGCCACATGATTGTGATGCACATACTCCCTTGACAACACTTTCGCTTTCCTCAACCATATGACCGTTCTATCCTTTTTTAGTATGCTTCATTTTGATGCTGAAATTTGAATCAAATGACTGCGGATTCACCTTTCTCCAGGAATGCTGCAAGTCTCCGTGGGTAGCTGGGGGTTTACAGCTTGGTCCAATTCCAACTCGATCTTTCTTCAATTCCATGAAATTGGTAAGTGATAGTTCTTCCCGGATCTCAACTGGAAGAGCTCTATATTCAACATGACTGGAAACAATGTTATCAACTATGGAACGTTGAGTTTCCCTCACTTGAATGGTTTCTTCTCTTGGAAGGAAAGTAGGCAGAAATGAAGAATCACTCATGGTTCTTGATGGCTGAATATTATTGTTTGCCCTTGGAGAGCTTCCTTCACCATTCAAATTTTGTATAGTATGAATCAACCGAGCCATCATATTAACCAATCTCTCTTGCCCTTGTGCAAACTTTTCAAACTTAACATCATCAAAAAATTTGCCCACCATTTTATTTTCTCCACAAGCTAGCAGCAAAATGGCTTTGATACCATTGTCAAAATCCAAATCGGAATATTTTATAAGAATTCAGATTACCTATAATTCCGTTTAAATAAAATATATATTTTATACTTGAAATAATAATTTAAATAATTATGTTTAATTTAATACAGAGTTTTCGGATCTCAAACAATAAAATATAATTCCACAAGGGGTTTCATCGTTGGGTTTGATAACAAGGGTTTTGTCCTTAAATGCCCTTGTAAAGCGGCTGCTTATACAAGTTATATATTTGAATTCATTATTCGATGCTTCATACTTCCACATCTCTTCTCCTTTATATAGTCTTTAAAAATTTCTCCCAAAGGAGACGTCCCATCCAAGAGGCACCTCTTCACCAAAAGATGTGAGCATTGACATTTCCGTTCACTTCCGGTAACAATTCCGTTCGACACTTTTGACCACAATTCCATTCATATCCGTTTAATGATTGTTGTATTAAATGGCAGCGTTGCTCCTTAACAACGATTCTCCTTGGTAGCGATTTCTTCATGTGAAGTGGCAGCGCCTCTCCTCAAATTCAACAATCTTCTTCTTGAGGATATTACACTAAAGTGTGTTAACGTTGTTAGTGGGGTAAAAGCACTTAATGTAAGTAGGCGGTTCTTGCATCTATACAAGTATGCCCCTACACCTGTGCTAAGGGAGACATCTTTTGGGTAGTTTAGATTAGATCTGAGCATTTTACCCTGAGATAGATTACTTGCAATGTCATGTCCCCTTCTCAAATAAGAAAATAATAATAATAATAATAATGTCTAAGTTCATTTCCCCAACGTCATTTTATAATTATAACTTAAAAGGGGACACTTAAGTCATTATTATTAATTGAATGGGGCCAAAAGTGTGTATTAATTATAAGCCCATGTGGAAAATAGAAAAATAAAAGTAATTATTAATTATTTTTTGAGCAAAAATGGAAATTAGAATTAAAAGTAATTTTAAATTGTTTTTGGGGTTTTTAAGTGAAAAGGTAACTATAAGAATGTGGAAAGAAGGAAAGGTATATTCATTCAATCCATTATTACATTTCAATTTCCATAATTCATTGGAGAGTTTGTGTTACTTCCATGTTTTCTACAAAGGACGAAAACCCTCACATGGAGAAGGGTCGAGGACGAAAACCCTCACACCCAAGTGGTAATTCCACCTTGGGATCACATAGGTGCTTTTAGATTTGAAGAAAAATCAGTTTTGCTAGGGTTTTGACTGCAACCACGTAGGGTTTCAATGCCACCCTTGGGAAAGGGAACTTTTGCAAATTTAAGGGTAGTTTTCAATGGGGGGAAACTAGGGTTTGCAGCACACACCAATAGGAAACCCAATCACTGCACATTAAAGGAAATTTTGAGCAAAAATAGAATTCTATTGCAAGAAATACAGCGAAAAACCCTATTTTTGGCACTTATCAAGACTGTTGTATCTAATCGTGGGAATTTAAAGGGCTTTTGGTCACCCAATAAACCCTAAACTCAGTCGCCACACATACAAGATCCAATTGCTATAGGTTTTGGAGACTTTCAGGCAGACTTTTGCATTCTGTGGTAGGCTATACCTCTGCTAGGGTAAATGGTGGTGTATTTGTGGGCAGATCGCTACAACAACAGCAAAAGTAGGCATTTTTTTGTGTTTTATCAGACCATACCACCTCTGCAAACCCTACCAAACTGTCCTGTGTTGGTGATGTACAATTTTGGGCTGTGTGGTCAAAGTTAGTAGGCTTAGCTTTGTTGATCATCAAGGTTCCATCTTTATTGTGTTTATTAATTTTAGGTTAGGGTTTGACTAGTTTATTCATTAAATTATTGCCACAAACATTTGGTATTGTTGTACCTATTCAAACTATACTAGAATTCAATTAAATCTTGATTTTGCTTTAAGATTGTTAAAAATTCTTTGATAAGTAGGAGGTATTTTCCACAGTGAGTCAAATTATGATATTGCTATTAGGATTCAACTGTGTAGTTTTCGAGTCAAACTCATTGACCCATGTTTCATGAGTAGTGGTTCACACGAACCCATATCTCATGAGAATGAATGGTCCACTTAGCACTCATTGCATCTAGGTGATGCTCAAAGGGGTGAAGCATTGGGCCTTCTCGGGAGGTCGCCCATCCTAGTACTACTCCAACTCAAGCACACTTAACCATGGAGTTTCCTCTAAGGTTAAGCCCACTTAGCTTGCTAACCCATTTGCAAAACCTTCAGCAAGTGTTGTGCCTTATGAACCATTCATTATACAGCCCCTTAAGCTAATCAATTGTTAAGTATGAGGGATTTTCCACAGCAAGTCAAATTATGATATTGCTATTAGATTTCAATTGTGTAGTTTTTAAGTCAAACTCATTGACCCATGTATTATGAGTAGTGGTTCACACGAACCCATCTCTAAACAAGGTATTTCTTGTATTTGGTGACAAAACTGCCGCTTAACACAGTGGCGGTTGCAAAACCGTTGGTTCTGAAAGCACATTTTTGTACTCTTTGACTGTACATCCAAGTGAAAAAAAAGAAGTGATGTCTCTTCGGTTTCCAAATGGTTGGAAGTCCTTTAGTGCATGAAGGACACACTTGGGAAGGATAAGTAAGAGGCACAAAGACAGGTGTGTCAAGGACAAAATAGGTGTTTAGTTGGTTGTAAGGAGTAAGGAACTGTTGACAATTCTTCCACAAGTCAGATTGTCTCTCGCCATTTGAAAATGCACGTCTATAGCCAAGGAAGAAAGAATACATTATTTTTCTTTGTTAAGGGCCTTTGCTGCAAAAGAATGAACTCCTTCGGACTTTTGTCCGAAGGAATGATGTTCGTCAAAGAAGGCTAAGCCAAGGAAATGACAAATCAACGGAATTCCTTCGGAGAATCCAAAAGTCCGCACAAAAGGCAGGTAAAAGCCAAGGAAGTACCCTTCGGAAGGATCGTTTTCAACATTCCCGAAGGGCACCAATCCTTCGGGAAGGCACAGGACCAAATTCAAAACCTTAGCAAAAAACCAAGAAAATTGGCGGGTATTTGAAAGTGGCAATCAAATTGTGAGATTTTTACAGGAAGACGCTGAGTTTTCTCCAAAAAATCAGGGAAAACGCTTACAGCAGTATGGTGATTAGATTGTGCAGCTGAAAACCAATAAACTACCCAAGGGATTGGTTACCCTTGAAAATATTTTCAGTGAAGACGATGAACTAAGGAAAGAGAAACCAGCTTTGTCAACAAAGGAAGAGCACTATGCCAATGTAGAGATTGCAGCTGGTAAGATTTTGAAATTGGGCAAGGTATGCACTCCACTACAAAAGAAAGATTTCGTTGAATTATGCCAAAATTTTGCTGATATATTCGCATGGCAGTATAGTGATCTCAAAGGGTTTGATTCAAGTTTGGCTCAACACACTATTGAGCTAGAGGACGAAACTAAACCAGTACGACAAAGACAAAGGCCAATCAATCCAAAGCTTGAGCCTTTAATGAACGCTGAGCTTCACAAGCTTATAGAATCGGCTATTATATTTCCAATCAAGCACTCAACTTGGGTGGCGAACCTCGTTTCAGTACGGAAAAAGAATAGTGAGATTCGTTTATATGTTGATTTCCGTGACTTAAACAGGTCCTCGCTTAAAGACCACTATCCATTGCCATCAATGGAACAAATTTTACAACTTGTTTCAGGTTCAGAGAGGTTTTCCTTATTGGATGGGTACAGTGGCTACAATCAAATTTTGGTCAAAGAAGAGGACCAATTCAAGACAGCTTTCACAACCAAGTGGGGAACATTCGCATACAGAAAGATGCTGTTCGGTTTGTCCAATGCTGGAGCAACCTTTCAGAGATCCATGGATATGGCCTTCCAAGGCCTTCTTAACAAATTTGTGCTTGTCTATTTAGATGATATAACAGTATTCTGAAAGGATGCAGAATATCACATGGTCACCTCCAGCATGTTTTTGAAAGGTGTAGGCAATTTGGGATATCCCTAAATCCCAAAAAGTGTGTATTTTCAGTTCATGAAGGTAAGCTTCTTGGACATGTCGTTTCAAAGCACGGTTTGATCATAAATTCTGAAAGGATTCAATCCATTCTTGCACTCTCCTTGCCTAAGAGCAAAAAGGCTTTGCAAAGTTTCTTTGGAAAGATCAATTTTATAAGGAGATACATTTCAGATTTCGCTACTGTAGCTAAACCACTTATAGCCATGTTAAAGAAAAATCAGAACTTCAGCTGGTCCAAGGAGGGAATAATAGGGTTTGAAGATGTTAAGAGAGCCATAGCAAGTGCTCCTACGCTTTTGAATCCAGATTTCAAGAAAGATTTCATTCTGTATACATATGCTAATGTGGACACCATTTCAGGCATTCTTATGCAGCAGAACCATGAGGACTTGGAACAACCAATAGCCTTCTACAGCGAAGGCCTACAGGAGTATGAGACAAGGTACTCTTTTGTTGAAAAACACGTCCTTTCAGTTATAAGATCTTTGAAGAAATTTAGGCACTTGTTGTCTAATAATAAAATACTTCTGATGGTTGCTCATCCAAGCATCAAAGAATTTCTTCTGAACAAAGACATAAATGAGAAAAGGGCTGGTTGGATAACCAAAGTGATGGAATATGACATAGAAATTAAGATCACAAAGCTGGTTAGAGGCAATGGACTTTGTGAGCATCTAGCTCAGGACTTACAACAAACTAATGAAGCTGTTCTAGTGTCGAATGATGTAGAAATTGCTGCTGTTCACACCTCACCTTCCAGCTGGTTTCATGATCTAGTAAGCTATCTTCAGGAAGGTCGTTACCCTTCCCACCTAAGTGTTTCAAAAAGAAGGTATTTCAGACTGCAATCAATTCCATTTTTGCTCATTGACGGTATCTTGTTCAAAAAGGATATCAATGGAATGTTACTAAGGTATGTGGAGCCAAGCCATACTCAAAGATTACTTGAAGAATTCCATGATGGACTTGGTGGAGGGCATTTTTCTGCCAGGACTACAGCACCTAAAATCATGAGGTGGGTACTATTGGCCTACTATATTTGGTGACTGCTATACACGGGTTAGGAAGTGCAAACAATGCACTATGTTTGTAGGAAAAGTTAAACTAGCAGCCCTGCCCCTACAACGAATTACAGTGGATCAGCCATTTGTCCAGTGGGGATTAGACTTTATTGGTCTCATTAACCCTCCTTCCAGTTCAGGGCATAAGTGGATTCTAACAGCTACGGACTACTTCACACGTTGGACAGAAGCAGTTGCATTAAAAGAAGCAAACGAAACTAGCGTCCTTGATTTCTATGAAGGTTTGGTCACTAGGTTTGGAGTCCCTTCAACCATTATTTTTGACAATGCAATGGCTTTTGTGGGATCTAGGATCAGCCAATGGGCCGTCCAACATGGAATCTATCTCAGCACTTCATCAAATTATTATCCACAAGGAAATGGCCTTGCTGAGTCTACAAACAAGAACCTCTTGAGGATCATACGAAGGACTATTGAAGACGATCAGAGATCATGGTACCTCAAATTGAAGCCAGCACTATGGACTGATAGGATCACCTACAAGAGGTCAATAGCCAACTCTCCCTACAAGCTGGTCTATGGTAGGGAAGCAAGGTTACCTATCTCTCTCGAGTTTCCAGCTTTAGAATTAATGCATCAACTTGAATTGTTAGAAAACGAGCCTATGGAGATCAGGTATGCATAACTTATGGAGCTGAAAGAGACAAGAAATCAAGCCATGCTAGCCATGGAAAGTCATCAAGTACAGGTGAAAAGGACATTCGACAAAGGAGCTTCCTCACGAAGCTTCAATGAAGGAGATTTGGTCCTCAAGTGGGATGAGAATCAGGCCAAACCAGGAAGGCACACAAAGTTTGATTCACTTTGGAGTGGCCCATATACGATCTCCAACTGCAAATCCCACAATGCCTTCCAACTTGCTAAGATGGACGGCCAAGAGCTTCCAATCCCAGTCAATGGGATACATCTGAAACATTGCTATTAAAGAGCAAAATTCTATGTACATATTTAGTTATTTTTTGCTTTCCTCCAAGTGTTGTTCAAGCACAGTAGTTTGCTTCAATTTTTGTCCAATAAGTGCTTGTTTGCACATTTGCTTCTTAGTTAGTTTTCTACTTTCGTGTGTTTCCCTTCTTATTTTGAAGGAGGTTGCTACAGCAATGATCAGAGCAGATTTTCAATCAGAAATCAGGTTCACCATTTGGGAAGTCATTCAAGCATCTATACATGGTCTGAGTCCTCAAGCATAGTAGGCATGCTGAACCAGCTGAGTCGCCATAAATGTTGACAATTCTTCCACAAGTCAGATTGTCTCTCGCCATTTGAAAATGCACGTCTCTAGCCAAGGAAGAAAGAATACATTGTTTTTCTTTGTTAAGGGCCTTTGCTGCAAAAGAATGAATTCCTTCGGACTTTTGTCTGAAGGAATGGTGTTCGTCAAAGAAGGCTAAGCCAAGGAAATGACAAATCAACGGAATTCCTTCAGAGAATCCAAAAGTCCGCACAAAAGGCAGGAAAAGCCAAGGAAGTACCTTTCGGAAGGATCGTTTTCAACATTCCCGAAGGGCACCTATCCTTCAAGAAGGCACATGACCAAATTCAGAACCTTAGCAAAAAGCCCGGGTGCCCTACAAATTTTCCGAAGGGCACATTCGGAGGAAAAGGCAAGGAAAGATATCCTTTGGACTTTTTGTCCGAAGGAATTCGGAAGACACAAGGAGCGACCAAAGAAAAAAAAGAACAAAGACAATGAATTCTTTTGGACTTTTGTCCGAAGGAATTCCTTCGGACAAAAAGCCCGAAGAAATTCGGACAAAGGCCCATAGAAAAGCCGACGGAAGAAATCCCGAAGAAATTTGGAAAAGTAGCAAAGCAAAGGCAAAGACAGGAAAAAGAGACCTTCGGACTTTTTGTCCGAATAAATTCGGAGAAAGGGCCGCGGGAAAAACCTAAATAAATGTGAAGCCAACAAAGCCGAGAGAAAGAGAAGTCCGAAGGAAATTGCTAAGCAGAGAATTTCAAAGGAAATAAGAAGACTAAGGGTGACATCCCGCAAAACATCAATTTTTGACTGTGGGAAGTAACCGTTGGAACAGAGGTAATGCCAGAATTTTGAAAGAAAAGGCCAAACGGGTAAAAATATAGACAAATACATCCGAATATAGAATCCCGCCAAAAATAGACACGAACAGGGAGACCAGAATAGGACCAAATGCATGCAAGCAGGAGCTATCTTCGAACGCCGTCCAAAGCTTCAGTTGACTGGTTATTAAAGTCCCGCTCATTGCCAGATCATATCATGCATCTGAGGGTCCAACTCAGCTTCAATTGAAGTTCCAAATTCAAATGTCAAGTTGACTGTTCCAGATTTAGAGTTGACTAATTGTTAAACGCCGCATTCACTAGGAGCTTTCCATGCGACTCAGCATGATCTCTTCGTTTAACTCAAATTTCAAACGCTACAACTCGGCATCAAGCAGCTCACGAAGAAGTTCTAAAATTGACATTTGCGTGGATTTCCATGCAAAGAGAGGCGGGCGGTTCATAACAAAGATAAGTTCACTTCATCAAACGAAGAAGCTTCATGCAAGGACAAAAAGGAAAATATATTTTATTGAAAGGCCAAGTAAAGCCTGGAGTTAACCAAAGTGAATCTTTCTCTTCAAATTTTCAGTGCCAATCTTTGGCCTCTTGTAATTTTCTATATAATGGCTTTCAGCCTTGTTTAAAAAATCATCTAATCTCTCTCTTGGTTAGACCAGACTCTGCCATTGGTGAGTTGTGTAACCTCTTCAATCAATAAGGACTGTACTTTTAGATTTCAAGTGCTGGCATAGTGTATATTTGTTCAGCAATTTGCACAAGTGGTAGATTTCTCTCCCTTCCCAAATTTTGATTCATACCTAGTTGCTAGATTGTCCTTATGCAGGTTATGTTAAGTGTTCTTTATTGTCTTTTGTTGAAGCTATAAGTGGATGTTAGGTGGCCACAAAGTGTCTTTTATCAGACCTCTCTCCATCATTTTCCCTCAGGTTTTAGTCATTAGATCGAACCTCTTCATGAAATATTTATGCATAAGTGATTGAGTGGAGTCTAAGGTCTTCCTTTTCCCTTGATTGTTCAGTGTTCAAGGTTCCAAGTTGAGTGGATCGAACCTCTGGTGTATCACCATTTTTAGGTAGGATTTCCCCTTTAAGTTTCCTTCTCCCTTTTTCATGGTAGTCTGCAGCGTAGAGTAGGGATCTGCATTGATACATCATACAGGAACCAGCCTTCTCTGGAGGTTCTTCTCACTGTTGAGGCACCCACCCTCGTGAGAAAATCCCATTGTTTCAGCCGGATAGAAGACTGGCCATTTCATGCACGTCTTCGATTCAGGGCGCAGCTCCAGGTTGACAACAGGAACCACGAGCACCTGAGTGAACAAGATAGTATGATGTTTGTTGTAATTATTATATTGATGTCTTTGTAATCAATCTTTGGTCATAAGAAGAATCAAGAAGTTAGGCAATTGTCACTTCCAACTAGTTTTTCCCCACCTCAAGGTTTTCTACACTAATATCCTTGTGCCCATTGTTGTTTATGGTTTATGTTTTCTATTCATAGTTGATTACATTTCTATTCATAGTTGATTAGTTCTGCAAGTTTTGCTTTATATTTATGACAACCTACTACACCAATTTGAAGTCTTTAGAGCATTCCAAACTGTCATTTTGAAGTAAATCCAAAGTAGAACAACATGTTGCGATATTGTCAGTTCCACCAAGCAATTGAAATTAGGAGTTTAAAGATCACACGGTGCTTGTTGAACAATTTAATATATTTTTGCACATATTGACCTAGAGGTTGCCTAGGCTGAAATCATCATGCTAACAGACTCTTGATATGTAGTAGGGTAAAACCTATTTTTTACAGCAGATTTGTATTCAACACATTGAGTGCTCTGATTATCTTAGATGACAAGCATATTATGATGATTGTTCCACCAATCTAAATTACTTTCTTCCATATGAAACTCAACATTTTTGGATCTTTGCATTAGTGGTCTCAACGTGAGTGTTGAAGTATGTCTCAAGACTACATAACAAGGAATTGAGTTTATTTCCATTTAATTGTCATTCAACTTTAGAATATTGATTTTTTCTTCCAAGTGAAAAGCAATCTATGGAATGCTCTCATTATTTCTTGTTTGAACCTCACTAGTTCTTTTGACTTCAGGAAGGGTTTCGTTGATTCCTGGGATTATTTGAACTCCCTGTAATGTTCCCTTCTAGCTAGACATTGTACTTTCGGCATGATTAGCCTATCAGTGGCCCTCGTAGGCTAATATGGCATGGTTAGAGGGTCTTCTCCGCAGTTACCCAAATGGCAGTTGGTTTCTTTGGGGAAGTTTGGACATATTCTAGAGGTTTTCTAATGATTTATTAGAATGTTTCTATTTTTAGAAACCTCATGTTACAAAATGATGTTATATTTGTACTTTATGTTATAATTCATTATTTTATATTAAAGTGCAAATATAATATATTAAAAAGGAAAAATAATAATAAAATATTATGATGTTTTTAGAATCTTCCCTAATGAAGGAAAGAAAAAAAAAAGTATAAAGGGAGGTGTGGGCTGCCATTATGAATCATCTAGATTTGATGTTGTCTTTGTTGTGGTATGCTTGTGGAGCCTAGAGTTTTCTGTGGTGAATCAATTTGTCTTTGGGAACGATAACTCCCATTGATAGCATAACTGAAGGAGTGAAATATCTCTTGAAGGGTTGCATTTTGGAGGTGATATTTCAATCATCTCAATTGGAGCAAAATTTGTGGCCATTGGTCAATTTTCGAGAAATCGATTTGGTGAATTTGTGGAGATTGCATAGCTATCTTTTGGTGTTGGTTTCTATATAGCTTGGCATCAATTTTCCTTGGTTAAGAGAGTAGATTGCATTGTAGAGAAATCTGATATAAAAATCAGATATTTACAGTCAAGGAAGGACGCCATTAGGAGGGACTTTTTTGCTTGTGGGGGTTCCAATTTTATATCGATTCTTTGTTTGGCTTGGTGCGCCCACTTCTTTGGAGCATGGAGATGATATTAGATGCTTGAGACAACGCATATTCATTGCATATTATTTTAAATTTGAGATCAGACCATAACAGGGGCGGCTAGCTTGGAAAATTCGATTTGGCTTGGGAGATCATCCTTTCACTTGGAAATTGCTTGCTCCTTCATCTATTCTCAAGGGCGCCTCAATCCAACCAAATTTCATTGCCTACAATTCATCCTTTAGTATAGCTTATATTTGCCGCTGTAGGTGTGCATCTATCATACCAACATACCATATAATTGTAATTCTTGTTTATGCTAAGAGTCTTGGCTAGTCTAGTGGAGCATTGTAACAAATCATCAATACAAATAATAATCACAAGTTGCTGGTCATTTATAGTTATCTTTTGAGCATAGAAAAGAACAAAAAATAAGTCATTCTTGCATCTAGAACTTAGCATTGTCATTCTTGCATTGTTCTATAAACACTTGAAGCTTTAATCCATCGTCATTCAAACAAATAATCAAACTATGACAAAAACCCGCAAGAAGCACTTTGCATACAAAGTGTTTGAAAAAACTAACAAGGCAGCAAATTGAGACAATTAAGGGCAGATTGGGCAAGGATTGTTACACTCCCATGCAATTTTATAGGCATGTGACATCAAAGTTTTTAATGGAAAAATGCTAAAAGTAGAAAAAACTGCTAAAATTGAAAAAATGTCAAAATTAGCACTAATGTGATCTCCACAAGAGAAGGCGTTAATTGCTCCAAACACCTAACTATGAAAACTTGAAGCTTTGTTGAAGAAAGTATATCTAGTGGAGGGTAAGAGGTAGAAACCATCAAGGAGGGATACATATAAGCTTTGTTCACAAGAATCCTAATGATGTTAGATCTAGTAAGGGTAAAAGATGGAAATTCTTGAGGTGACTAGATCTAGGGCCTAGATCTTCAGAATCCTAATGGTGTTAGGTCTTTAAGTGTAAATTGTGCAAATTCTTGAAATGACTAGATCTAGAGGTGGCAATCACTAGCCTTTGATACCAAATGATAAGAATTCAATGAAAAATGCAAGAAAACATTACCGCAACTATACATGCTTTGCACTCATTTATAATATGTATATAAAGACTACAAACGTTGTTTAAGGAAAAGATTCTAAGAGCATAAAGATGTACATGGAGATGTCTACAGTATTAAGAATATACAATAACCCATGTGATTATATCTCACAATGTAATAAATAAAATAGCCCATGTATCATTTAATAAAATATACAAGTCCATGTGATTGTGTCTCATCAATGGATAATATTAACCAATGTTGTAGGATGCATTTGTGCTGAAAATGGCATGAAAGAATATGAACACAAGCAAGAGGAAAGACTCATAGCTAGCATTATTCAATCGCTTCCCACCACATATTAATCTTAACTGCTGCATTATATAATGAACAATCTAGGTACCAGAGTAGATTGGGGTTTTATACTTCATGAAATGCATATAGTTTTATGCCAAAATAAGGATAAAACTTGTTGCAAACTGGCCATTAAACTAGTTGCAACCCAATACATTTCTTTCTCACAGGCTTGGCTAA
Source organism: Torreya grandis (assembly GCA_037957365.1). Lineage (NCBI taxonomy): Eukaryota > Viridiplantae > Streptophyta > Pinopsida > Cupressales > Taxaceae > Torreya > Torreya grandis. Next base: position 7,115,591 of record JARHVA010000085.1, read on the forward strand.
CATTTGTAATTAAATGCCATTTATTCTATAAAATTGCCCTAAATTTTGAAAAGGAATGGAGATATGGGTGGATCATAGTTACAACATTTCGACCTTCAAAATAGTATCCACATACATTTATAACAGGCATGAAGTGCAACCCTTTTTTAGACAATCACCTCTAAAACAAAGTAGAAATTCAACAAACAATCCTCTATGCAGCCAATGCAACTAGAATTTATCGCATCGGCAACCAATTGATGACAATGGCCACAAAAACAAGTTTCTTTTGCTATAATCTAATCCATAGTTCAAAAACTCATACTTGGAGATTACTTGGCAGCCCTAAATTTTGACCCCTACTCGGGACTCGGGAGTTTCTCGCCAATTACTTGGCATTACACAACAACTACATTGCTACTTAAAAATACATATAAAGTCATAAAATAAACTTAAATAACATGTGACACATTGGTTAATGACATGAGAAATGAATGTTGAGAATGTATAAGTATATTTTCTATTAATTTTCGAACAAAAAAGATTACAAACTACAAACTACAATGCTCATAGAGTCATTGACCATAGTGACTAATATGAAATATCAAATATACATATCATCTCTAGCGCCTAGTATAAGTCTATTGCGGCTGCCTTGTAGAAGTGGAAGGTAAATATTCCTCCTCCACAACAACATCATCCACAAAGATGCCATCTACATCCTCACCAACCCCTCCTAATGACTCTACTATCCTAATGCTATTACTTCTTTTGTGTCCCTCTCCAAATCTAGGATCTTCTCCTCAGTAAAAATGGGCTCTACATCATCAAAAATCCAATCAGCATATGAATCGATATCATCCAAGGCAATTGCGTCGTAACTCTCTACCCCTTCCACTTGTCTCATGCGAAGACAAAAATTGCATTGCACAAAAACAAGGTCATTGAGGTGTTATGTTGTAACTTATTGCACTTATTTGTGTGAACAACTTCAAACATGCTCCAATTACGTTCATGTCTAAAAGAGCTACACGACTAGCACAAAATGTGGATGGCTAGCCTTTGAATATTTACTGTTTTCGCACTATAATATTTCCACCACGCATCTACAAATAGGACATTTATAATTTTGTACGTCAACTAGGCTTGAATAAATGAATGAAGTCTCATAGTAGTATCTACGAATAACGAGACTAAAAATTAAACACAAATGACTCAATTTTTTTAACCTGGTTGAGAGGCATTTCTTCTTTTAATGCATAGAACTAAAGAAAAGAGTATCTCCATTGCATTCTTGTAAATTTGTAGCTCCTCAATAACTGTGTTTCTAGTGTCATAATAACAAATCATCTTCTCAATGCATGTATTGAAGCCATCCATAACCTCCCCATCAATCTTAAATGAATTGGAATAAAAAATTTATGGTTCATGTAGTACGCAGCTGCATGAATATCTCAGTGAAGCATCTTGTTCCATCCCTGATCAATTATGTGCATGATGGGTTCATATTTTCTTTGATTTCATCTATAATAGTTTGTTGTGACCTCTTTGGCCACGTCCATGTCCTCATATAAATAACCTATTGGGTTTCTCTCCCCATCCATCAACTATAGAACTTGAACCAAAGGCCCTGACACCTAAAACAAAATAAATCACAAATTTAAAAAAAATATTAATAAAACACTTATAACAAACAAATGATAAATTAAAAAACAATTAAGTTTAAGTTTACCTTAAGGATTTCCTTCATGCGCTTCACAAACACATCATCAAAAATGGTCTTCACGACCCTTTTTTCTTCGGCCTTTCTAGCATAGGAAGACTCCAACTACTGATGACTCACAAACATCTTCTTAAGGGATGTTAGTGAGGCTGAAATGCTTGCAATGTAATGAATTTTGTGGCAAATCATGACTCCCAATCACACAAGCTCCTTTCCATTAATATGCTCATCAAGTTTAGCACCCGTGTGATTGTAGATAAACTAAGTGATATTTTTTGCCTCTTCAACCACATTTTTCACTCATGATATATTTCTTATGTCTTCAAATAAGAAATCAATGCAATGGGCTGCACAAGGGGTCCAAAAAAGTGTGGATTGTCTCTCTTCGAGAAGTCTCCCTATCATGTTGTCTATCACAACTTGGATGGCATTCTCCACATCCATTTTCATCACCACCTCATCCAACATATCACACTAAGTGTTTTCATTCTTCACTTGGTGGAAGGTATCAATTGACTTCAAAAAAATAAGCTACGCACTTCAAGGCACTAGAAAGTTAATCAATGTATAGTTTTTTTTATTCGTCCACCCATCAAAGAAAATAATGCAGTGTTTTTTTTTGCCATACTTTTTTGCCTCTTCTACAATAACTTGCGCATGTTTGACGGAATCCTCCAACAACAGGGCATTAAATCATGAGTAGGAGCCTTGAAACTCTTCCTAGAAATGGTCAATCCAATGACCAAATTCTCCCAATATTAGATTTTCACCATACTAAATGTAATGTTGTTGTAGTAACAAAAAATTGTTGCAACTATTATGCTTCATTGTGCACTTTCTAGTTCCAAACAGTACTTTAGAGTGAAGGTTGTGTCCTAGGACTACTTCGAGGAACCAAAATAGTAGCTGAACTATCTTCAATAGATGAGCCTCATCCTCATCCCTGACCCCCTAGAATTGGGGCAATAAAAGAGGCCTCAATGTCATAATCATTGCTCACTACCCTCCTATTTACTAGGGCTGTAAGTGCTTCAACTTTCATCTTTTTTCTTTTTTTTCTCCACATAAGCCGTAAGGTAAGCAACCATATCTCTATGAGCTTTAAGTGGTGCTTGTCTACACACTACTACATCATTCCCTTGTAGTTGTGGTATTTGAGACGATATTTGCCTCCACTCATTTTTATCCCACAATAACTGCATATAACACAATTGCTCTCTATCGTCGGTTCACAATGCTTCCAAAAAAGGTCAAGGGATTTAAGCTTATGCCGAGCAGCTGAACCGGATGCTAATGTCATTCTTAAACAACAAGTTTAAACCTTATAAAACATAAAAAAGTGTTTTCAAATCTAAGCCTAGCTGCTAATCAAAAGAAGAAGTTGAAGATGAAGTAGATATCATACAAGAAAGGTGTAGTCTCATTGAGGAGTAATTAAAATTTCAAAGATAACTAGAATGCATACATTTTTAATGTAGAATCTAGATCATGGAATGAGACTTGAGTGACAAAAATGTAATGTACATTGTAAACACTGAACTGCATTTTATTTTCACACTGGATTTATTTCATATTCATGTATTCCTAAAACAAAATAATAAAAATGAATACTTGTAGGTTGTAGGTTGTGTATTCCTTGAGGCCTAAAAACCCTATTTAACATTGTATGTATTCCATGAGGCTTGAAAACCTTAGGCTTGTATCACTGTCAATCATGACTCCCGAGTTGCACTCTAAAAACCCTAGCACCACTATCACAATGACTGTACTCACAAAGGAAAAATGCAGAAAATGCAGTGTAGTTTTTTGGAATGAAATCATTTTTTTTTCGTTTTGGGATTTTTATTGTTTCATTGGCCAAGTAATGGCGATTAATTGGCAATTTTTTCCGAGTAATTGGAAAAAATTGCTGATTTATTGCCATTAAACTTCTCTCAATTTTCCTATTGATCTCTCGTTTCTTTTTTTGACTCGCAATTTATCACCTATTTTTAGCAATTTTTTAGTCTATGATTTACTCATTCCTATCTCACAATATATGTATGCCATATAATCTCCACCCTGCACAATGTTCTTTTTCCAAGAGCCTCCTTTTCATAAGCAAGCGTGTAACTGCAAAAGTATAACTACCATTCATCATAAGGATAATATAGTAGTATAGTATGTCTTTGTCTGTAGAGGACTTGTACTTATGTTGCATTCTAGTTCTAAGAATTTTATACTGTACTTCAAAAAAATGACATGAAAATCCAATAGTGAGTGCATTATCTATGCATTTTGCATGTCTTATCAATATTTGTATTGTTAAATTTTGGAATTTTTACATTCTTAACTATTCCCTCCCATATATATGAATTGTAATTAATCTACTTTTGTAGTACCAAAAAATGCATTACATTCATTAAGCACCAAGAATCAAAGTTTAATGTTGATTTAATTGATGGTGTGTCTTATAAAAATGCCATGGATCTGGGATCCTAAACTTCAAGTTCAGAAATTTATCCAAAAAAAAAACAGATTTAGAATTGTTTTTCCTTGAAAAGAATGTATACAAAAGTTAAATGGGTATAAAAACATTACAAGTGGCTTTTTTGGAAAGGGGTTCTTGGCCTCAATGCGCTTCCTTTCTTCCTCCACATCAGGCTGTATAAACACCATATCCAACATAAAATGTAGGGCCAAATGAGATATAATGATAACAAATATTAAGCCCAACTTAGTATTGTGTAAAATATATGCTCGTAAAATAAAGGTTTTTGGGTGAAATATTTTTTGTAATTCAAATATATAAAGGTTTTTGGGTGAAATATTTTTTGTAATTCAAATATTTTTTATGCACTTCATCCAAATTCAGCAATATTACAAGGATCTAATAGTCTGGAAAATTCCAATATTCTCTAAAAGGGATTAAAACAGCTTTGTCAACATGCAAACTCTATCCTCACACAATTGCAGTCATATTCCCTCATGCTAGGAACAACACTATTTAGGTGTCTCCTCAAGTTGAATGATAGATCACAAAACAAAGAAATGTATATTGTAGTTGGGAATTTATATGGTACTAGGCTGATCAAAATATTAAGAACATAAAAAGACGTTGCAGGATTAGTAGATTTAACAATGTAAAGGAGCATTCAGATTTTATACATACCAAATGTATGGAATAGATCCAAATAAATCCATCTAGCATTGGTTAAACCATTCAAACTTAAATGAGTTTTGTTACATACGTGACCTTTCTACATGGTTAAATTTTATTTCCACTAAATAAAATCTCAATATATAAATAGAAACAATAAAACAAAGAACTTATACAAATGTCCACAAGAGACAACACGATCAAAATATACATCATATAGGGTGCCAAAGGCATCTTCAAGCTAAATAAACATGAATGAAATGGAAAAGGTTATGAACATCTATGTTATGAAAATATAAGATTTTTTTTTACCAGATCAATATAATAGTCAATGATCATTTCAACTATCAATTAAAAGTCTTTTGAGTTATAACTATGAATGTCACGTTATAAAGCCCGATCAAAATATACATCATATAGGGTGCCAAAGGCATCTTCAAGCTAAATAAACATGAATGAAATGGAAAAGATTATGAACATATATGTAATGAAAATATAAGATTTTTTTTTATCAGATCAATATAATAGTCAATGATCATTTCAACTATCAATTAAAAGTCTTTTGAGTTATAACTATGAATGTCACCTCATAAAGCCATTGCAGATACATAAGCTATAATTTTTTATGAACCAAATAGCGATAGTAGGAGTTAATTGGAATATTTTGGAAGCTATGGACACAAAGGAGTCAATGACATAAAGGTTCTCCAGGAATGGTGATCAGGAAAAGCATGGTGCCAAGTGTGGTACAAAAGGTATGTGGAAGTTGATGGAGGACAGCGAAATTTGGGTGATAAACACATGAAGCACAATATGAATAGAAATGACCTAAAAATAAATGGAAAGATACTAACAATATAATGGAAAAATTGCGAGAATATTTCAAAGCAAGAAAATAATAGCAGAGAAGAAATAATGGGCAATGCCACCAACAATAATAACAAATGAAGAATAAGCATGAATAAAGGGAACAACATGGTGGTGCAACCTCATCGAAAATTAACACTATTGATAACCTCGTCTGGTTATGAGACACTGAAATTCAGTACATTCTTAGTCCCCAATGTCAAGGTCCTAGCAATAAATACCACCTAGAGAAATCCAAGAAAAATATCTAACTATTAAAATAGTAAGTAAATGACATACAGAAATTGAATGATAAAGCAGATTTAGTGGAAGAACTTAACCATCCCCTGCATTCCTGACAGCCAGTGCGGATAGGTTGTATTATGCATCCCACAATAATAGAAAATACATGATAAAATGTATATTTTCTATTAGTGTAATTGGAACCCAGGTCACAACATTTCAAGAAAATGTGCAGAAGTGGAGTGCAGCTGATATATGCTGGTGGACCAAAGATCAGCGGGTCTAAACAAGAGCAGTGCGAGTTTTGGTCATATTAATAGCCCTGCTCAGCAGATAGCTTGCTGACCAGAATGTGAGGGCACATTACATCCAGTGAGATTTAAAACAAAAAATTTACCTACCAAGTACCAAATCAAATCGAGAAATTTTCCTCATGAGGAAGCTTCTAGGAAAATGAAGCTTTTTGAACTCAACACCTTTTAAGGGCATGTTGGCCATTTTTGGCCCACATATAAAGCTCTTGCATGGTTTGACAAAGCAGTGGATCAAAGGCTTAGAGATGGATCCAACATTTGCAAATAGAGAGGATCCAAGCAAGGTTTTCACATAATCAAGCTTTCACAGGTTTAAGCACAAACCTAGAAGATCCCGCAAACTAAAAGGGCTGAGTGCAAAATCTCTTATTCGGCTAAGTCTTTACTTGCTCAATCTTTCAGATTTTGTATGGAGACTAAGTGAAAGAAATTGTTTCAGACTTTTGTCCAAAACAATTTCCGAAAGGTGCTTTTCAGTTCCCCGAAGGTATTTTTTCCGAAGAAATGGTCTTTTTCAGCAGGCCAAAGGAATGTTCTCAAGGACACTTTTCCTTCGGGAGAGACAATTTTCCTGAAGGCAAATTTCTTTTGGAACTTTTGTCCCGAAGTCAGAAAGCTTAAGGATTCTTTTCAAAAGGCCAAAGGAATTCCTTTCTTCGGGAAAAAGTGCCGAAACAAGAAAACCCAAGGGACCTTTTCAAATTCCGAAGAGCATTCTCAAAGTCTCGAAGGGCTTTTTCAAAATTTTGAAAGATATCTTTTCTCAGGGAAAAGGGCATTTTCAATTCTTCTGAAGGGCACTTTCAAAGCAAAGGGCCAAAACTCTTTTTCCGAAGAGTCATTTTCATGCCAAAGTGTCTTATGCAGCAATTCCTAAGGGTATCTTTTGAGCAAGTGGACCTTTGCAGAAGTCCCGAAGACTTTTTATTTCGAGAAGGTGGTCAAAGCAAATTTGTTCGAAGGTTCTTTTCCAAAAAGCCGACGGTTCATTTCAAGTAACCAAAGGACATTTACAAAAGTTCCGAAGGGTACTTTCCCTTTGGAAATGGGCATTTTCGAAGTGGCCGAAAGATGCTTTTCCTTCAAAAAGGGCATTTCTCCAAAGGACTTTTCAAAATCCGAAAGTTCATTCTCCAAAAGTTTAAAGTTTAATTCCTTCAGGAAAAAGTCCGCAGAAATTTTTCAAGCAATTTGTCCAAAAGAAGAGGCCCACAGGAAAGTGTCCGAAGGAAACATGACGTTCGTGCCAGTGTCAAAGTTCAAGCTCATAAAATCGTTGTTGGGATTCAAATATCCCATGACGGGCCCGCAAACGTCAAAATCTAAGCCCCTGCAAGTAGCCATTTGGATTTGTATGGACTTACATTGACATAAATGGGTACAGGAAAACCAATGTCTTTAGATTGGTTTTTCATCTATAAAATAGCTCTGGTCCAGGTTTTAAGGCAGGAGCTAGTAGGTGAAATTAATGGAGAGGTCCTCGTCCTTCCACATGGCCATCATCCTCGACAAACAGTCGTTCAATGCAAAAGCAGCATGGCTCGGTCCAGAATCAAAGTTATGGGTATTTTGTCCTTATACGTGTAAGACAAGTGAAAGATGGCATGGGAATGAAAGGTGAAGATCAGGGGATTAAAAATAGTAGCTCGAGCATTAAAGACATTCTTAGAGAAGTTCTTGTCTTCTAGCATGTTTGCTAATCAATGAGGGGCTCGAGGAGATTTGTGGTGGTCTTGGACGATTCATTTCATAGTCAAGAAAGTTGCACGCTCTGAACGCAAAAGAGCTAGAGTACAACAGCAGTGGTCCCAGTCATTGACGACTTCTCTCAATTCTCTGTTCTCCCACGCAAGCCCTTTCTTTCTCTCTTCCCTTTCTCTATATATATCTCATGTTTTTCCATTTTGTGGGGTTCCTAGTTTTTTTTAGACTTTCCATCTCTCTGGGAGACGGGACACTCTTTGAGATATTGCAAAATATGCTTAACTTGATTAGGCTCGACCCTGCCAAGCATTTGTGAGAACTACCTCTTGATGCAATAAAGGATTTTCTTTGCCTATCTCTTGCCTTGGATTTGTGTCTATTGAGTTGCGCACTATGGCATTGTGTGAAGGAGAATCTTTCTCGTCCATGGTCCTCCTTTATGACCTTGTTTAGGGAGTTTTCAACGCTATTTTCAGGTCTGGTTGAGTGCTCTTTCTGCCATTGATGTGAACTTTTAGTGAGTCTTAGAACTCCTTTTTGTTTGCATTCATTGCTTCTTGAACCTCATCCATGAAATATTAATGCAACCAGCTTGATCTTGAGGTTGTGTAAGTTAGTCTTGTCCTCTGCAGAACTAGTGTGGGTTCAAACTTAAGGGAGCTTCCCATTTTATTTTGGTTCATCACCTGGTTAGCTTTCTTAGGAGCCCTTATCCCCTTTTTAACTCTTTCCCCATGGAGCACTAGTTTAGCTTTAGTTTTAGGTGATCTACCAAGAGGAAGTCGGCCTTCTCCGAAGGTTCAACCTCACTATAGGATACCCACAGCCTGAGGTTGTTCCAATATTGTAGCTGGGAGTGAGAGAACCTGAAAAACTCTCCCACAAGGGTGCAATTCTTGCTACAACAGGGCCCTTCTTGACAGCTAGCCTACTAAATAGAATGTGTAGCACATTACATCCAATGAGATTTAACATCGTCCAAATACGAACAAAGTTCCTACCAAGTACCTAATCAAACAAAGAAATTTTCCTTGTGAGGAAGCTTCTAGGACAATGAAGCTTTTTGCGCTCAACGAATTTCTCTCCATGCTTTGAGAATAAATCATTTTACAAGAGGGACTTGTTATAGACCTAAGAGTAAATAATTCAAAATATAGAATCATGCAAAGAGAGGAGTCAAACGTTAGATGAAGCTATAGGCCTCTTACCTAAATGATACCTTTGCATTGAATAATAATTGATACATAATCATTATATATATCAAACCAAGTAAAAAATGTATATTGTAACATGAAAGAAAAATACAAAGCTGCTTTTCAGGAAGATGCCATCCCACTCAATCGCTAAGCTTGAACAAACCCAAGTCACCCCCGCTGGTTCCCCATGCCTACAAGTTACAACAACTTAATGAAGTGGTTTCAAAAATTCAAAACAAGCAATTAGAGATAATTATTTAGCATGAACGTCTTAAAAAAGAAACCACAGCCCAACAACAATCTATCCAAAAACAAGTTGAGGAACAAAATTCACGAGTACAAATGGTTAAGGGGAAGAACGCACCTCAAGTTGTGGAAATGGCTGTCCATGAAAATTTTGAGGAAGAAAAGGCACATCAAACCAAGAAATTCAACCTCCATTTTTGTGGCCTCCCTAAACTAGTTGATCCCTTACAAGAAGGTCATGCATTCTTGCATGAATCTTTGGACTTGAAAGATATCTTCCTTACCAAAGCTTGGACATTGTCGAACAACACCCTTGTTATCCAATTTCAAACTATAGAAGAATGTTTGCATGCTCTTAAGGATAAAAAAGAAACTCTTTTGCCTCCCACTAGAAAATCTATGTAGATGTAGATCTCACACAACACAAGGTGGAAGAGCTTCGTAAAGCTTGTATTCAGGTCGTAGATGCCAAGAAGGAGAACAAATGGGATTTTATTAGATATTTTAGGGTTGTCATCCATGATTCTCCCCTCTTGTATGGTCATGCACTAGACCGTCAGCATGATAATGACCTGTGGTCTCGGTGGGTGGTGGTGACATCTCCATTGCTTCTTGGAACTGCAATGGTGCTTTATGATCTTCTCTAGGTACCTCCCAGGATATTATTGTTTTGCGGGATCTCATCTTCCTCACTGAGATCCATGAGAACCTGAACGGGCCCTCCCTCCAGTCATGGGCTACTCATGGATTTCGACTTCTCGTTGTGACAAATCATGGGGTGTCCATCGTTTTGGTGGTGTGGCTTGCCTCAATTAGGATAGCCTCATGTCCACAATTTCACTTGTGGCTTCCAATATCCACTCTAGGTACATATGGCTACAAATTCAAAGGGCTCCACTTTCTTTTTGGGATGTCTTCATAGTTGTATACTACCACATCTCCATTCGCCATTCATGTTGATAGGGACCCATTCCTTGACCTGTATCCAAAGATCTTTGGATACTCCACTATTGGTGATATCATTCTTTTGGGCAATTTTAATGTTTGTACTAGAAACCTCCAAATGCCTCTTCATGACCTTGCACATGATGAGTGATATCATTGTTGGCCATTTTTGGCCCTCATACTAAAACTCTTGCATAGTTTGATGAAGCAATGGATCAAAGGCTTGAGAGAGGATCCAAGCAAGGTTTTCTAAGGACCCAACAATAGTGTTCAAGGATAAGCCTGCAAGCCAAAAGCTAAGTGCAAAATCTTTTAAAGTCTTTACTTGTTCATTCTTTCGGACTTTGCAGGGACTAAGTGTCTCCTTTCTTTCGGGACCTTTTTGGCTAAGTGTTGAATTCTTTCAGAAAATTTGTCCGAGACAAGGTTTCCGAAGGGATATTTCTTTCGGACAAAATGTCCGAAGCAAAAGACAAAGACCTTTTCTTTCGGAAAAATTGTCCCGGACAATTTTCCCTAAGGGTAACTCTTTAATGGTCCTCTTCAAAGTTCAAAGGGTTCTTTCCAAGATTCCAAAAGGTACTTTCCTTTTGACAAAGATATTTTCAAGGTTTTCGAAAGACCATTTCAAAAAATGGTTCTTTGCAAAATTTTGAAAGGTTCATTACCAAAACTCCAAAGGGCACTTCTCGAAAAAAAGGGTCATTTTCAAGAAGGCTAAAGGGTACTTTCCTTTCGGAAAGGGGCATTTCAAGTGAAAAACAGGGCACTTTATAAATTCTTCCTAAGGTCCATTTGCGAAGAAAATTTTTCAAGGCCAAAGAAAAGGGTTAATTCTTTCGAGAGATTTGTCCGTGAGCAAATAGTCCAAAGAAATGGCCGAAAACAAAAGTCCGAAAGAATTAATGACGGGCCCGCAAACGTCAAGTTTGAGCCCCTGCAAGTAGTCGTTGCCTTTGGTCAAGTTTTAAAAAAAGTTCATCAAGATTGCCGTGAGCTTGACACTTGTCAAGATCTAGCAAAGGGATCAACGGACGAGAAAAGGGCAAGTTTTCAAAAGGATCCTAGTGGGATTTCGATAGCCAATTTGCAGAAAAGGACAAAGATTTCTCCTTTCAACTCTGATGACGTGGCCTACAACTCGCAGTCAGAACATGTAAAGTGGTCAAACTAAGAATAGATGCGTCCAAGTGGAGCAACGGACATGCAAAGTGAATAAGCACTCCAAGTTTTAAATGCAAAAGATCAAATCATTTACACTTGGTGGGAACATACAACAACCCATGACATGGCTCTCTCAGCTCCAATCAAGGGAGACTTGAATGCACGAGGGGCTCGAGGAGATTTGCAGTGATCTTGGATGGCTAATCTCATGGTCAAGGCAGTTGCAAGGACATAGTGGTGGTTGCAGCCATTTATGACCCCTCTCTCCATTTTCTCATGCAAGCCCCCTCTTCTCTCATTCCTTTATGCTATATATAGAGGCTTTTGAACCTAAAAAGATATCCTCATTTGACAAGGAGAAACCCTATCAAAATTTGTAAAAAAGACCTTTTGAAGCAATAAAGATCAATTTTTACCTATCTCTTGCCTGAAAATTGTGTTTAGCAAGCTTGTGCATGATGGCCTTGTGAAGAAGTGTTCTTCCATGTCCATTATCCTTCTTTCTTGCCTATTTTTAGGTGTTTTCAAGTTAGTTGCAGGTTTGAACTTGAGATTTTTCTGCCATTAATGAACGCTTGATTTGGATTTTGAAATTCCTATTTGCTTCATGTATTGTTTGGTGAGCTAATTTATGAAACACTTATGCAAATTAACTAGTTTGTGAGGTTGTGTGAGCAAGAATTATCTTATGCTGAATTAGTGTTTATTTCATGCTTATGTGAGTGTCAATCAATTTGGTGTATCACCCATTTAGCTCTCTTACCCTATACCCCCTCTCTACCTCTTTTCTAATCAGAAACATTAGTTTAGGTGATCTACCAAGAGGAAACCAGCCTTCTCTGGAGGTTCAACCTCACTACAAGATACCCACAGCCTGAGGTTGCTCCAATATTGTAGCTGGGAGTGAGAGCCTAAAAAACTCCCCCACAAAGGTGCAATTCTAGCCTACAACAGTTTTTGGCACACTCAGTGGGACAACTTTCGAGGAAGATTGGTCAAGTTTGATGTTGGTTTGATCAACTTGTGGTGGCTATAGCTTTCATCTTTCAATATCTGGCGACTCCAAAGAACACTCAACAATCTAGGGATAAAACTGTAACTATCTTTCATGCCAAAGGTGACTAAAATATCAGCTTCCAGAGGTATTCCTTTTGAACTTGTTGAACTCCCCTTAAATTCAGACAAAAGGTTAAAGTTCGTCTATACTCACCCATACATAGGAAACCATTTTCCTAAACCAGCTGTAAAGTATACCTATGCAAGAAAACCTCTATTAGCCTCTTTTTTTACCATGATTCCCCAAAGAGCTTTTGTAGGCTTCAGTGGCCAAAGTCCTTTGAGTCTGCCATAATACGCTCCTATGCCAATAGCATCTCTCAAAAGCGTCCCATATTTTACAGGAGACCAAGCCACAACCCCTACTGAACACATCAATGACATAGCCAATTTTTGCAATATCTATAATGTCATTGTAAAAAATATAGCTATTAGACTATTAGTTGTATCCCTTAAAGGAAAAGCTTTAGATTGGTATAGAGGCTTAGCTCCTAATTCTATTCAATCATGGAATCAATTAGGAGAGGCCTTATGTAAAAGATTTGCAGACAAGAGTGACCATTTGTCACTAGCAAAACAACTTACCACAATCAAAAGAGCCCCCCATGAAGTCATGTAAGACTTCAACACAAGATTTCAAAAAGCTTGGGACAGAATTCCAGCCTCTGTGAAACCGTCACCTAACTTTGCGTTCCTATACTACTTGAAGGCTCTAAATAGTGATATAGCTGTAATGGTCCAATCCATGGGAGGGGACATATTGCCAGATGCTTATGAGGTGGTTATTAAAACAAAAAATTACCTAGTTTAGGCTAGCAAGCTTGCTCCTAGACCCCCAATGTCTCTTTTCTCTGAGATCAGACCACCCCCTATAGTTATTCCCCCACTTGATATTATTCTTCCAACTCCAACAATTGCTGCTATACCTTCACCTAAACAAGAAAAGGCATCTACTAGTGGATCAAGTGATTCCCAAGAGCAAAAACACTACCTAGAACTTAAGAGCATGCTCCAATCATTGGGAAATGATGTAGTAAATTTTAAAAGGCAGCAAGTTCAATTCAATAAACCTTATTGGGCTCCATATCAGCCTCAACAGCAATCCTATCAAGGGAATAGACCACCCTTCAAGGAAAATTTCCAAAACCAGAACCGTGAGCAAGGGCAAAGACAGGCTAACTATGCTAGACAAAGCATCTATAATCCAAATGCCGCAGGGTCTTCCAACGCCTTGATTCCTGTTCAAAACAATATGGCTCAAGAAGCTGAAGGGACCATACCTTGGAATCAATCTTTTGGGCAATCCATTGTCCCAACTAATGGTTTTAACCAGGCATTCAATGACCAATGGCAACAAGCTGTTACTTATGGATACAATCAAGCTCTTATGGCTCAAAACACAGAGATCCTCACGATGACAAAACTAGGACAATCTCCACAGACCAAGGATCTAATCAGGTACCAAACCAGCTGGATGCTACAATGGTCATCAGTGAGCAAGAAGAGTGTCATGCACTCAATCAACAGGCTTGTTCTAACCAAGCATACATTCTAGTGGCAACTAATACAAGGTTCAAAAGAAGGAATATAGATGGTAATCAAGAGGCGATCAAAGAACCTCCTATCATTACTCCTTTATTGTCTAAGCCTAATGAGCCTGCTATCACTCCAAAGGTCCCAACATCTCCTAAGAATCAGAATCGAGAGAAAGGTTCTGATCCACAAGACTCGCAAATTCAACAAATAGTAGTGGCTCCCAAAGCTCAGGCAAAGGTTGGTGGTCCACCAATCAACATTGTTGAACAAATGAAAAGGTCCACTGTGAGTGTACCAATGTGGGACATGCTTTCCATGCCTGGTCAAGTGGATATCTTTTAAGAAGGTTTGTCCAAAATAGGTGTTACAACAACTGCAGGCAGATAACCAAGCAAAGAAACCGAGGTTCTCACCAATGCAACCCAAGGTCATATGGGATAAGGATCAAGTAAGATAGTCAAACCTCCTCCGTTCTACATTTCATTAATCATTGGTGATTCCTTGGTGCATAATTGCTTGGTAGATAGTGGAGCTAGCACTTCAGTAATGCCAAAGTTTATAGCTGATCAGTTGAACCTCAAATATGAGCCACATACTAAGGGAGTTCTACAGCTTGACGGTTCTTCCACAAAGCCGTCTGGTATCATCAAGGAATTACGCTTGACCCTGCATGCTTGTCCTAATGTTTCGGTGGTTAAGGATGTGTTGATCCTTGATGTAACTCCTCGCTTTGCGTTATGCCTATCTAGAGAATTCACAGCAAAAATTGGAGGTTATCTAACAATAGATTGGTCCTACATGGCATTCAGAACGAGGTATGGGACTAAGGTATCAATCAAGGCTGAGCCCATGGCACAATTTCACATTGAACCCCATCAACCAAATAGCATAAACCTCAATTGTACTATCCTTGATGAGGATGAATTTACAATTGGTCAAGAACCGAATACTTATCTTGAGGAGATTCCAGACTTGTTCTTGGATGGGCTATAGGGGGATAATCAATTTCTCAACCCTTTGGAAGGTGTTGAAGAAAGAGACATGGGTGTCTATTTGCTACATGAAGAAAATCAACTCGTGCCTTCCCTCATTGGACCTAAAGAAGACTTCAATGGTATGTGGAAGTTGTTCTTTGATAGTTCAAGGAGCAAAAATAGAGTAGGTGCAGGGGCAACTCTGGTTTCCCCTTCAGATGATAAGTATTTCTCTTCTTATAGGTTCCATTTCAGTTGCTCTTCCAACACAATAGAATATGAAGGCCTAATCCATGGCCTCCAATGGTCCATAAGAGGGGAATCAAGTGGTTGCAAGCATATGGAGATAGTGAGCTTATAGTGAATCAAGTCAGGGACATTACAAAGAATCCTTTGATGAGGTCCTACAAAAATAGAGTGTGGGACCTAATTGAATATTTTGAAGCCTTTAACATTCAAGTTGTGCCAAGAAACCAAAACTAGCATGTTGACAGGTTGGCAGCTGTGGGAGCCTAGTTTGATATTCCAAGTATGCTAAAAGAGGCCAAGGTTCAGCTACATGTCAAGGTGGTGGTGAGGCCATCGATACCAGATAATGAAGCCCACTGACAGATCTTCGAAAATGACAAACAAATTGCTTGTTTCTTGCAACAGGAAGTAAAGTTTTTTGTAATGAACCAAGGTAAATTTCAACATCAGTATGAGGATCAAATTGTTCAACTAAAATCTAACAAGCTTCTTAAAGGACTGGTCACCCTTGCAAGTCTTTTCCATGAGGGAGACCATATGAGGAAAGACAAGACAGTGATGTCAACTGATGAGAACTATGAAAGAGTCCTTATTTTCAAGGACAAGCTCCTTAAGCTTGAGAAGGTAAGCAATGAGGTAGAAAGGCATGCTTTCATTGAACTCTGTAAAGAATATTAAGACGTTTTTGCTTGGGAATATAGTGATCTAAAGGGTTTTGATTCAAAATTAGCCCAGCATACTATAGAACTAGAGCCTAATGCTACGCCTGTGAGGCAAAAACAAAGGCCCATTAACCCCAAAATAGAAGAGCTTATGAGGAGAGAGCTGACCAAGTTAATTGAATCCAAGATCATCTTTCCCATCAAGCACTCATCGTGGGTAGCCAATTTGGTGCCTGTAAGGAAAAAGTGTGGGGAGATTAGGTTGTGTGTTGACTTTAGAGATCTGAACAGGGTCTCCTTGAAGGACCATTACCCTCTGCCATCCATGGATCAGCTTCTTCAAATAGTTGCATGTTCAAAACATTTTTCTCTTTTGGATGGATATTCAGGTTACAACCAAGTATTAGTAAAGAAAGAAGATCAGTACAAGACTGCCTTCACCACCAAATGGGGCACATGCTTATCAGAAGATATCTTTTAACCTATCAAATGCTGAGGCCACTTTTCAAAGAGCAATGGATAGGGCCTTCCAAGGATTGCTAAATCAAATGGTGTTGGTCTACTTGGATGACATCACAGTTTTCTCCAAAGATGTCAACGAACACATAGATCACCTGAGATTAATCTTTGAGAGATGCAGAGTATGGGATCTCTTTGAATCCCAAAAAATGTGTGTTTGTTGTCCATGAGGGCAAAATCTTGGGTTATATTGTCTCAAAACAAGGATTCACTATTGATCCTGATAGAATAAGTGCCATCTTGGCCTTATCCTTACCCAAGCATAAGAAGGGACTCCAAAGTTTCTTTGGGAAAATAAACTTTGTGAGAAGGTTTATACCTGGTTTTGCAAACTTGCTCAAGCCCATCACTGCTATGTTGAAGAAGAACCAAGTGTTCACTTGGTCAAATGAAGATAAATCAACATTCGAGGCTATCAAGCAAGCCATTGTCCAAGCACCCACACTCATGAATCCTGATTTCTCAAGGAATTTCATATTGTATGCTTTTGTCAATATTGATAATATATCAACTATGCTGATGCAAAAGAATGTTGAAGGACTTGAGCAGCCAATAGCATTTTTCAGTCAGGGGCTTGAGGGGTATGAGGTGAGGTATACTTTTGTAGAAAAGCGAGTCCTTGCAGCAATAAAAAGCCTTAAAAAGTTCAAGCCAATGCTCTCCAATAGTAAAATATATCTTATGGTGTCTCATCTTGGAGTGAGAGACTTCCTTCTTAACAAAGACTTGAATGAAAAGAGAGTTGGTTGGATTACCAAGGCCATGGAGTAGGACGTGGAGATCAAGATCACTAAGCTAGTAAGAGGTAAAGGCTTGTGTGAGCATATGGTCGATGACCTTCATGAAGACAAAGAGGTTATCTTGATAACACAAGATAACCCACAAACAGATGCACCTCCACCTCACACTAGTTTGCTCCAGGGTATGACGCGTTTCTTGATAACAAGTGAATGCCCTCAGGGTATGAACAGGGCAAAAAGAAGGTATTTTAGATTTCAATCCATACCTTATGCATTGGTTGATGAGGTTTTATTCAGAAAGGATCTCAATGGAGTGCTCCTAAGGTGCATAGATAATCACCAAGTGACCAAGCTTTTGGAACAATTCCATGATGGACCTCCAGGAGGTCATTTTGCACCTAGAACCACAACAACAAAGATAATGAGGGCTGGTTATTACTGGCCCAACCTCTTCAAAGATGCTTATGCATGGGTAAAAAAGTGTCAAAAGTGTGTTTTTTTTGTAGGTAAACAAAGATTAGCAACCCTTCCTCTCAACCCAATTTAGGTAGAGCAACCCTTCATGCAATGGGGGCTAGATTTCATAAGAATGATCAACCCTCCATCAAGTGCAGGACATAAATGGGTGCTTACTGCAACCGACTACTTCACCAGATGGGTGAAAGCCATTACGTTGAAAGAAGCTAATGAAGGTGCAGTCCTAGACTTCTATGACAACATTGTGACCATGTTTGGTGTTCCATCCACTATCATCTCTGATAATGCATTAGCATTCATCGATATAAAAACGAGTGAATGGGCTTTCAATATGGGCATCTACCTTAGCACCTCTTCCAACTATTATCCTCAAGGAAATGGACTGACTGAATCCATAAATAAAAATTTGCTAAGAATCATCAAGAGAACTATGAAAGAGAATTAGAGGACATGGCACACTAAACTAAAGACAGCCTTGTGGGCTGACAGGGTGACTCCTAAAGCTACCATTGGCAATTTCCATATGTCTTAGTATATGGAAGGGAGGCCAAGTTGGCCATTTCTCTTGAGCTGCCTGCATTAGAACTAGCCCATCAGCTAGAGTTGATGGAAGATGAGCCCATGCATGTGAGACTTATAAAACTCATGGAGATTGAAGAAATGAGAGACCTTGCAATGAAAACACTAAAATCACATCAAGCCCAAGTCAAGAAAGCCTTTGACAAGAGAGCCATAGCAAAAGACTTCAAGGAAGGGGATCAAGTCCTCAAGTGGGATTCAAACAAGGTCAACCCAGGCAACCATACCAAATTTGACAGCTTGTAGAGTGGTCCTTATTTGATTCACGGATGCAAACAACAATGCTTTCAGCTGGCCCAACTAGATGGAGAGGTACTACCCATCCTAGTCAATGGGATTCATCTAAAGCCTTGTTATTAGAAGAGTTTGCGTCCATTGTATATATTGTATTTTTTGTATAGATTTTCATGTTTTCTCCTAAGTGCCTTGTGCACATCTTTTTAGTTGTGTGTTTACCTTCTCTAAGTGCCTTGGACATAGTGTTTGTTTCATTCTTGTTGTCCTTATTGCTTCAAGGGGAGTTTCCAAATAGAGTCAACCTTGTCAAAGAAAGTAGTAACTCTGTGCCCAATGGATCGGAGGAGGCAAATGAGCTGTTTTTTCAAGCATAGCGGGCATGCTTCCTTGCGAGTCACTAGAAGTGTTGGTCATTTTTGGCCCACATACTAAAGCTCTTGCATGTTTTGATGAAGCAGTGGATCAAAGGCTTGAGAGAGGATCCAAGCAAGGTTTTCTAAGGACCCAACAACAGTGTTCAAGGATAAGCCTGCAAGCTAGAAGCTAAGTGCAAAATCTTTTATTCAACTAAGTCTTTACTTGTTCATTCTTTCAGACTTTGCAGGGACTAAGTGTCTCCTTTCTTTCGAGACCTTTTTGGCTCAGTGTTGAATTCTTTTGGACAAGTTGTCCAAGACAAGGTTTTCGAAGGGATATTTCTTTCGGACAAAATGTCCGAACCAAAAAACAAAGGCCTTTTCTTTTGGGAAAATTGTCTCGGACAATTTTCTCGAAGGGTAACTCTTTAATGGTCCTCTTCAAAGTTCAAAGGGTTCTTTCCAAGATTTCGAAAGGTACTTTCCTTTCGAAAAAGATATTTTCAAGGTTTTCGAAAAACCATTTCAAGAAAGCCGAAAGGTTCTTTGCAAAATTCCGAAAGGTTCATTGCAAAAACTCCAAAGGGCACTTCTCGAGAAAAGGGGTCATTTTCAAGAAGGCCAAAGGGTACTTTCCTTTTGTAAAGGGGCATTTCAAGTGAAAAACAGGGCACTTTATAAATTCTTTCGAAGGTCTATTTTCAAAGAAAATTGTTCAAGGCCAAAGAAAAGGGTTAATTCTTTCGGAAGATTTGTCTGAGAGCAAATAGTCCAAAGAAATGGCCGAAAACAAAAGTCTAAAGGAATTAATGACAGGCCCGCAAACGTCAAGTTTAAGCCCCTGCGAGTAGCCGTTGCCTTTGGTCAAGTTTTTAAAAAAAGTTCATCAAGATTGCCGCGATCTTGACACTTGTCAAGATCTAGCAAGGGGATTAACGGACGAGAAAAGGCCAAGTTTTTAAAAGGATCCTAGTGGGATTTTGACAGCCAATCAATAGAAAAGGACGAGCATTTCTCCTTTCAACTTCAATGATGTGGCCTACAGCTCACAGTCAGAACATGTAAAGTGGTCAAACTAAGAATAGATGAATCCAGGTGGAGCAGCGGACATGCAAAGTGAAAAAGCACGCCAAGTTTTAAATGCAAAAGATCAAATCATTTACACTTGGTGGGAACATGCAGCTACCCACGACATGGCTCTCTCAGCTCCAATCAAGGGAGACTTGAATGCACGAGGGGCTCAAGGAGATTTGCGGTGATCTTGGACGGCTAATCTCATGGTCAAGGTAGTTGCAAGGACATAGTGGTGGTTGCAGCCATTTATGACCCCTCTCCATTTTCTCATGCAAGCCCCATCTTCTCTCATTCCTTTTTGCTATATATAGAGGCTTTTGAACCTAAAAAGATATCCTCATTTGACAAGGAGAAACCCTATCAAAATTTGTAAGAAAGACCTTTTAAAGCAATAAAGATCAATTTTTACCTATCTCTTGCCTGAAAATTGTGTTTAGCACGCTTGTGCATGATGGCCTTGTGAAGAAATGTTCTTCCATGTCCATTGTCCTTCTTTCTTGCCTATTTTTAGGTGTTTGCAAGTTAGTTTCAGGTCTGAACTTGAGATCTTTCCACCATTAATGGATGCTTAATGTGGATTTTGAAATTCTTCTTTGCTTCATGTATTGTTTGATGAGCCTAGTTTATGAAACACTTATGCAAATTAACTAGTTTGTGAGGTTGTGTGAGCAAGAATTATCTTATGCTGAATTATTGTTTATTTCATGTTTATGTGTCAATCAGTTTGGTGTATCACCCATTTAGATCTCTTAGTTACCCTATACCCCCTCTCTACCTCTTTTCTAATCAGAAACATTAGTTTAGGTGATCTACCAAGAGGAAACCGGCCTTCTCCGGAGGTTCAACCTCACTATAGGATACTCACAGCCTAAGGTTGCTCCAATATTGTAGCTGGGAGTGATAGAGCCTAAAAAACTCTCTCACAAGGGTGCAATTCTAGCCTACAACAATCATCATGAGCTGGATCTAGAGGGGTTTGGCTTACAGAGAACCTCTATTGATAGGAATTCTATGGTTACAGCAAATGGGAGACACCTCCTTCTGTTGGGTGAATCTCAGAGTCTCCACATTCTCAATGGGCTTCCTCACTTACCTGACTGTGGTACATTCACTTGTTTTACCCATGGTAGTGGTGTGAGCATCGTGGATTATGTTCTCACTAGTAGATCCATTTTCCCACACATCTATGGCTTCCTTATTTCACCTCAACTCCTTGCTGACCATGTCATCTGACAATCACCCTCCATATTGGTTCCCAGCCCTCTCCTGCCCCTGTTCCTCTTCCACCATGCCCCCTAACACTAGACCTACCACAATCCACTTTGATGATGACTACACCATTGACTATGCTTCTCGTCTCTCCCTTCTTATGATTTGTTTGTATTCCCTCCCTCTTCCCACCACTGACTCCATGTATGAGTTCTTAAGTCAAACCCTCAGGGACGCTGCCCTTGACTCTTGTCCCTACTCTATACATTACTGTAGATCCCCTACCCATCATGGAACCTATCCCATGAACAGTGGTATGGTGATGAGTGTGAATCCCTTCATCAAAGACTTTAGTTTTCCCTAACCCATGACCCTCCCTCCATTCCCACCCTCATAGGGAGTACTATTGTCTTATCCGACATAAGGAACGTTAGTTTATTGCATCTAGGCAGCTTTCACTCCTTGCTGATCTCCGCCATTCATGTAAGACTTATTGGTGTACTCTTCTTTTGAGAAAAGCATAGTTGTCAGCATCACCCCTGAAGCATGGATCTCCTATCCTAGTTCCCTCTACGATGTTCCATTCCATCTTACTACAACTACCCCCACTCCCCCACTATCTCCTTTGTTGTCTCCACCTCTTCCATCAATAGAGCTATTTTTTAATTGTGCTCCAACAAAGTAGTTGATTGTGAAGGTCTCAAAACTGAGTTTATTTAATATGGGGTGAATTCCCTTGCCTTTCCCCTTGCCACTCTTTAATAAAGTGGTTTGCTTAGGTTTCCATCAATCATGGTCCCAACACATTATTCACCCTATTCATAAGTCTGAGGATCTCTCTATCCCTGGAAACTATAGGACCATTATGATTGGGTAGATATTTGCCAAACTTTATGCCATAGTGTTAGACATGCAGTTGTCAGAGTAATTGGAAAAGAATAATATCAGAGCTAAGAGATACGATGGCTTCAAAAGGGACTATTAGACCATAGTTTGCATAACCATAACCACAAGTACTCATCAAACGACCATTTTGGGTAATCCGCAATTATTCGATAGAGATGGTCAAATAACTGACAATAATCGACAAAGGCAAAAAATACTTAAATTTATCATAATTTTTTTTTAATAGAAATTGTAAAAACAAAATAGATCAAATGAGTCTATAAAATGTTGAGAAAGTGTTTTCTATTAGATTTGAATACAAATAAAGTACAAAATCACATAATCATGAAAATACAACAAAGTCATAAACTACAGTGATACTTATAGTCTTATGCAAGAATCTACAAGTACAAAATACAAGAATCTATAATTTTCTCTTTCTTGCTCTTTTAAAAACTAAGGGAGACTGAAAAACTCTAGTCCTCCCACTTGGCTTCCCCACCTCACTCTGTCTATAACGCTGCACCTGCGCCTGTGGATCCACCTCTACCTCTACCTCTACCTCATCTTCAAAGATATCCTCCAATCTAATCTCTCTTATTGCAGCTACACCCTCCATAGCTTGCCTTTCGAAATTAGCAATCTCATCCTCTGTGAACATGGGGACCTCCTCCTGTGCAATCCAATCGTTGTAGGGATTGATCTCATCTAGATCGATAAGTTCCTCTATTGCGTTCTCCAAATTCTTTGTGTGAATTCGAAAGTTGTATTGCACAAAAACCAATTCATTAAGACATTGTTGGCTCAACTTGTTACGTTTCTTCGTGTGAATGGAGTCAAACAAATTCTAATTGCGCTCACATCCAAAAGAACTACAAGGTTGAGATAAAATGCAAAGGGCTAGCATTTAAAGATGTGGGGTATTTCCACCCCAATCTTCCCACCACAACCCTGCAAACAAGATATTCAAAACTTTATAAGTAATTAATAATTGTAAATATGTACCTGGTAAAATACAAATAAAGACTTCATTTTCTATTACTTGGTGACCGCATAGCTCTCCTTTGTATAGCTAGTGCTGAAGAAAAGAGCCTCCCCCTTGCTAGTAGTTCTACAAATTTGAAATAATGAGGTCCCTC
The DNA here is from genome assembly GCA_037957365.1 of Torreya grandis. Classification (NCBI taxonomy): domain Eukaryota; kingdom Viridiplantae; phylum Streptophyta; class Pinopsida; order Cupressales; family Taxaceae; genus Torreya; species Torreya grandis. Next base: position 7,138,782 of record JARHVA010000085.1, read on the forward strand.
ACCTCAAAATTAGGTGTCATACTCTCAATGCATATTGAGAGCCCCTTCATAACCTCTCTACTAGCATCTGTGAAGCCATCAAAGTAAAAAAAACTTGGAGATAAGGTAGTACCCTGCTGCATGGATGGGATGGTGGAATTGATTGTTCCATCTCCGATCAATCAACTCCCAAATGGGATCAAATCTGGGATGATCATCTCTATAATAGTTTTGGAGTCTCTTTGGCCTTATCTATGGCTTCATAAATATAACCCATTGGGTTTTGCTCCCCATCCACCAATCACAAAACCCTCATCAAAGGCTCGAACACTTACAAAGTTACAAACAAATTAAAGTTAGTGTTACAAACTTATTAATAAATTATAAAATAAATACTTTAAGTTTAAAAAATTGAAAACAAGGTAAACAACTTAAAACTTAAATTGGAATTTCAAGTTACATTGACAATATTTGTAGCTCTTATTTCGAATGCCTCACTGAAAGCTATCTTCCGAACCTTGACTCCATCAGCTTTTTTGTAATATGATGACTTCATCCATGCTTGACACACAAACATTTGCTTCAAAGGAGTTAACAAACCGCAAATACTTTGCAATGTAAGAAAGTTCATTGCAAACTTGATGATCCTTGTTCGAACAAACTCTTTTCCCTTGATGTGCTCTCTCATCAAATTGAAAACACAAAGGTGATTGTAGATATATTTTGTTATTTATCTAGCTTCTACAATCGGTCGCACCTAATCAACTTTGTCTGTCCTCCAAAAGAAGATTAAAGCAATGGGCCATGCAAGGGATCCAAAAGAGAGATGAATGTTTCTCCCTGAGAAGTCTCCCAACCACCACATATATTGCTGCATTGTCTATTATAATTTAGACAACATTCTCGATGCCCACCTCTAAAATAACATGCTTTAGCATCAAGCTCAAAGTTTTCACATTTTTTATCTTGTTAAATGCATCAATAGACTTAAAAAAACCCAGCTCACCATTTGAAGCAACCAAAAAGTTAACAAGGGTGCGATTCTTTCCATCCATCCATCGAAAAGAATGGTGCATCTGAACTTACGCCACCTCTTCTGATCTTCGATAATTACCTTTTCGTCTTCAACTACATTTTGGAGCAATTTCTCACTCAAGTCTTTTGGAGATGGTGACTTGTACCCTTTTTTTGCAACTGTCAATGTTGATACCAAATATTCTCAGTACAGGCTTCTCGCCATATTGAATGGAAGGTTGTTCAAATACCAAAAACTTATGTATGTTTTATCTGCTTCCGCATGCGCCTGCTTATTCTATCCTATACTTTCAAGCAAAGATTGTGCCCCAGGTGTGTTTCTAGGCACAAAAAATAAGTGTATTTGATTCAAAGTCGATGAAGATGTGTTATGACGCTTGTGTGGACCATGAGTAAAGTCCATAATTTATGTCATTATGGTCGCTTTTTTCTCTATTGATGTGAGAGTAATGGTCGTTGTTAGGGTTGCTTGTATCCTTGCTCTCTCTAGTTTCTTTTTGTCCAACGATGCAAGCTCTGCAATCATCTCTCGTTTTACCTCTTCTGTGACAGTGGGACAAGGCATAATGTCACAAAAAAAATGAATGAAAGGTGGTACTTTATGTAATTTGTCTCCTGACATCCTCTTCTAGTAAGAGTTGTAAATTGAAATCGTCTGTGATGATCCAACTCATGTGGCATACTTCCAAGCACCAATGCGAGCATTAGGAGGCGCTGATTGACTACCACTGATTGAATCTGACCCCGATGCACTAGCAAATGTCATTGTTTGCTAACAGATACCCTGTAAAATGCAAATATATTGAAAACAACATTAAAATTTTTAAAAATTAAAATATTTAACACAAATTAAAATACAATATATAAATTCTAGTGATAAGCTATTAAATGGAAATTAAAATACATTTTGATTTAATGAACAAATTGAAAAATAGTCAATAACAGTTAAAAAACAACAATAAATAAATTAATGATAAATGGAAACTAACTATAATTTCAATGGTTAAAAAACAATTTTTTTAATAGAAAATTATAAAAAGATAGGCGTAAATTGTAAATACTAAACACTAAAATTTAACAAAATGTATGAAATTTGAATGGAATGCATCAAATTTGAACGAAATGCATCAAATTTAAATATTAAAATTTAAAATATTTATTAGACATGTTTATAATTAAATTAAAATTATTTTACATGCTCGAAAATAAATTTAAAAAAATGTATTAACTTGGAATCACTTTGCTAAATTCTCCTTCCAATCTGCTCTTGAATGCTCCAAATCTTGCGTAAATGAAATGAGAAGGGGTGTGTGACAATTTATAAGAATTTTGCATATTTGCAATGTTTTTGCAACATTTTGCACCATTACCGCGTATTTCTTGCATTTTGCTGGAAATTCCGCATACAGTCAACATACACAGAAAACCGATGAGTAATCGTGGGTTTCTCATCGGTTACTCGCAAGTAACCAACTAGAAACTGGTTTTTATTTGCCGGTTAATCTCTAGTTTTTTTTCGTCCGGCAATGTAACAATATTGTACATAATTGTTATTAATCCTAGATGTCTAGCATAGGTGTCTTGCTTTTGTCTTGTAATGTGTAGGTGCACACTTACTTTCATCTTGTAGTGTGTATCTCAAGAGCCCTGTAGGTAGTTGAAAGGACTTCTTGGTAGATGAAGTGATAAGTCATTCTTTGGCTTATTTAATGTAATACTTTCTCATTTACAAATTGAATCATGAAATATAATTTCATTGTCATTCCTCCAATATTCTTTCCAGCCTAACAATGGTATTCGAGCAAGGAATTTAAATCGATCAATTTTTTAAATAAATTTCTTCTCCTCTTTCTTAGTTGTACGGTCTGCATTTTATAAGTTCTCTTTTAACAAGTTCTTGTATGACTCTATAGAGGCAGTGCATCATTCTCTTAAGAAGATATATTGGTTGGTGAATGTCATTGTTGGTTCAAAGGCCATGGCAACCATTCAAGAAAGCTGCTTAGGTCTACGTGGCATCTGGTTGGAGGGCGGACTGCTAATGCTATGGTGCTTCAAAAGGCAGAATAAATTCATTCAAATCTGCTACGTTATCATATTGGCATTTCAGGTTGCCAAGAATCTTCTTCACCTCAGAAATTGCACATTTATTTCTAGCTGAGTGGCATTTCAATTTAGCTATCATCAGGTGAAGGCATGGCGCTGTACTTATTATCTTGAAGTTGTCTCAAAGCAATGGCTATATTGCATGAGATGTTGGTATCTTGTCATTAATTTCACTGTTGATTTCATTATTGAAAGGCGTTCTTATTTTATTTCAAGGCAAGTTCTTCACCTGCTTTGTGCATTTTTCTGCCACATCTAACTGAGTTGGAGTTCACTTGACCTATTGAGTTGGCAAAGGGGCTGCTGTAAACTGTGTGGAACTTGCATAGATCTTAGACTTGCATTGATATTTTCAAGGCGGTTCACCTGTCATTGATCAAATCCACATGAAAGTGTAAAACTTCAAATATTTCTGTTAAAGAGGCTGTATTTTCTCATTTCTATTATTTTCAATATTGGAAATCCACATAAGTTGCAAATTTGGAGGGGAGGTACAAAATGTTAAGCTTTTTCATTTAAAAAGCAGAATTTTATTTTTTTAAAGTGCTTTATTTCAAATTTTGAAATCATTTAAATTTGAAAAGCATTTAAATTGGAGAAATATATTTATTTGTAATTGCCTTGAGCAAGCTATGCTCAACAAATTTGGTAAAAAACAATCAAATTTTGCAAATTCAAGGAGAAATAAGGAGAGTTACTCTGATACCCATTCGTCATTGTCAAAAAATGTAAATCCAAAAATTAAGAAAAATCAAGTAAATTGATGAGGTTTTCTTTTTAAGCTGATGTTAATGACAGGGCAAATCCTTTTCATGTGCCACCTAGATACCATGTACCACTCTGCTCTTACGTACCTTAAGGATTATTTCACATACTGTCAAGTATATCGAAAAGGCTAGCTTCTTCCACGTACTTGTTGGCCATTTTTTGGCCTACATACCATAATTTTGCCTAAGTGTGAGAGGGTGGGCATTCAAGCAAGACTTTAGGTTTTACACAGCAGAAGACTTCGGGTTTTTGGAAGGAGAAGTCTTCGGGTTTTACAAGAGACAACTTATTTCACTCTATGAGTAATCAACAGTTGAAACCGCTCAGTAGAAGTAATCCGGGTTGGAAAACCCGAATTACTCTTGATAGTGCAAATCGGGTTTTGAGAAGTGCTTTGCTTATGAAAGTTTTATCAGTAGAAGTAATTCAGGTTTAGAAACCCGAATTACTCAGGATAGTGCATTTCGGGTTTCTCAGGGTGAATTACTTCTCTTTTTATAAGTAACAAGCAGTGAAGAATTTGAAGTTGCAGACATTGAAGAACAAACAAATAGATTCAGACAAAAAGCTCGAAGGAATTCCTTTGAAAAAGTTCAAAGAACAAATTAAAAAATCCGAAAAGCAATGTACCCTTCGGAAAAGACGTTTCCAAAAGCCCTGAGTGCCCTCCAAAAAACCCAGGTGCCTTAAGATAAAAGTTCGAAAGAAATTGAAAGACATAAAACTCGAAGAAAATATAAGCAAAGACAAAAGGAAGTTTGTGGGAGGACATCTTTCAGAAAAATTGCAAGCATAATAATCCAGGGGGCTTGACAAGAAATCTGCAGAAAAGGAAATGACAAAGCCATGGGACATAACATAAAATTTTGAAGGGCAGGAAATGAAAATTCTGAAAGAAATAGGAACAAAACAAAGGTAAAGACAAAAAGTCTGAGGAAATGAGATAGTAAAGAAATCTCGAAAGAAATAGGGGTGAACATAAAGTCAATAGGAAAAAGAGAAGTCAACAGGATAAAGATGAGTCAACAGGAGATAGTCCGAAGGAAATCCAAAGAGAAGTCAATAAGAATTCTAAAGGAAATGCAGCCAAGGTAAAGCCAAAAAATAAAGTCCACAAGAAAGGAAAAAATCTGAAAGAGAAGCCAACAAAATTCCGAAAGGAAATAATAAAAACAACAAAGGCAAGACAAAATTCTGAAGGAATAATTGGACTTGGACAGAAAATAGAAGTCCGCAAAAAATAGACACGAATAGGCAGACCAAAATAAAAGGAAAATCCATGCAAGCAAAGACTATTTTTGGTTGACTGATCAAAGCTTCAATTGACTGGTTGTTGAAGTCAAGCTCATCTCCGGATCAACTCATGCTTTCAAACGTTCCAACTCAGCTTCTAATGTTTCAATTGGAGTTCTAATTTTAGCATGGCATGGATTTCATGCATGCTCTTGTTTATCTCATGCTTTCAAATGATCAAACAACTCAAGAGGAAGTCCATATTTGGAGGTGGGCGTAGCATTTTTGCATGATAAGAGTTTGACTTCCCAAAATTAGCCACCTTCTTTTTCAACTCAAGAAATTTTCATGCAAGACAAAATAGACTTTTGTAAAGACTGAGTTGGTTGGAATTTACTCCCTCTCTATTTTCAAATGCCACCTCTTGGATTTTGTAAATTTTTTATATTAATGGCCTTTTAGCCTTTTACAAATGATCCCTCTTTTGGCAAGAAAACTTCTACCAAAGTTTGTGCTGTAACCTTTTTCAGAATCAATAAGAAGAGGACTGTATTTTTTCAATTTCTAGCAACTAGTATAGTGTACTTTTGTTATAGATTTGCTTAAGTGAAAGATTTTTCTTCTTTCTTGTCAAATCTAGATTCATACCTAGTTATTAGCTGGTCATTTATGTAGATCACGTTCTGTGTTTGAACATCTTTCTCTGAATTTATATTGGATATTAGTCATTGTTTAGTGCCTTTCATCAGGCCTATTTTTTCATTTCGTTCAAGCTTAAATCATTAGATTAAACTTTTTCGTGAAATACTTGTGTATTGATCAATTGGAGTTGAATTTCTACCTCTTCCTTGTCTGAATCAGTGTTCTTAGAAGCTCAATTTGAGTGGATCAAGCAAATTAAGTGTATCACCATTTTAGCTAGAATTTCCTTGCAAGTTCTTTCTTCCCTCTCTAAGTAGTTTTTAGCATAGAAGTTGAGATCCACATTGATACATCTTACAGGTACCAGCGTTCTTTGGAGGTTCTTCTCACCATTGAGGCACCCACCCTCGTGAGAAGATCCCATTGCTTCAACTGGAGAGAGGATTAGCCATTTCAACATGTCTTCGATTCAGGATGCAACTCCAGGTTGACACCAGTACCGATGGATATATAGGAAGGGCGGGTATATCAAGAGGTTTGGTATATCGATCTGATAGTATATAGAAAACAAGACCATTTTGGAGTGATAAAGAATTAATTGGGATTAACAAAAACTAAAACCATGCATTCCATCAAATCTATTTTTGGCACTACATTGATCGACAAAGACAATTAGCTAAAATGGTCTCGACAAGTAGAGAACACACTCATCTTCAATGATCTATGGTTCGATATTTCCGACGGAGAGAAACAAGCAGCGGAACCAATAGGGAATGCAAAGAATATTCAGATATGGAAAAAAACCAGAAGGCATTGGCCTTGATGAAGGCATCAATTGATGGAGATGTGTTTCATCATATTCAGGGGTGCAATACTCTATAAGAAGCATTTCAAAAATTGAAGGATCTATATATTCCCACTCAAAGTTGGAATTCATTCATTTGCAATTGAAGCTATTCAACCTTGAGTTGAAAGATGGTGATGTGATGAGATTGGCTTCAGAGATACGTGTCATCAAACATGATGTAGAAGCAACGCATGTCAAAATTGACATCTATATGATTGCATTCATCAAAGCTCATCTTCCCACTATTCAACCTATTTGGAGTCTCTACAAGCAAGCAATATATTGAAGACACATTTGATCAATTGGTTGAAAAGATGGTAGAATGAAAAAAGGCCTTTGGAAGAAAAACCGAGTCCACAACTAGAGAAAGTGTGTGCTATGTCAAAGAAAATTATTCTAAAACATCCAACAAGGCCACGTCTTCTAGAAATGAAGGCAATAACAAGTACAAAAAGAAGTACAAAAGAAAAAATGGCAAAAATGAAAATCAAGGTGATCAAAAATAGAATGATAAACAAAACCTCTACTGCGAACAATGTGACAAAAAAGAAAGTCACGAGACTCAAGAATGCAGAACTCCATGGGAGAAAATTGAAGCATCAAAGAAAGAGGAAAATTCAAAGAAAACAAAAGAGTCAAACTTTGCCCAATTCACCAATGAATGTGTGTTTTTCAGTATAGATGATGAAGCAAATAGTGTCTCAGGCAATTCTTCATGGTTTGATGCTTGGGTTCTTGATGCTAGTGCCACTTTACATATGACTTTCAGAAGAGACTTATTTGAGGAATTTAGTGAAGAAAATTGTGGTGCAGTATACCTCATAGATAGATCAAGTCTGCAACCACAAGCAAAAAGTATAACAAGACTCAAGTGTCCAGGGCTTCCAGATTTCAATCTTCAAAATGAATTCTACCTTTCTCAATCGAAACGAAACTTGTTGTCTAGTGCTCATAAGGCAACACGGTCATTCCATTCTATTGGATAATGGTGATGTCACTATCAGGAGAAAGTGGCAATGCAGACATCTTGACTGGATATGAGGAAGCGAAACTACTTAAACTCAGGGGTGAGCCATCAAATTCAAGGAATTATGCTCATCTCATGGAAGACAAAATGTCTCCAAATATTTTTTGGCATGCTTGATTCGGGTACACTCACTATAACAACATTCGTGTATTGCAAAAGAATGGTGTTGTTGGCATGCCTACATTGCCCGCAAAATTAGATGAAAAGTGTGAATCCTGCATCTTGGCTAAACACAAAAGAGAACTGTTTCCAAAGTCATAGTGGAAAGCTAATAGAAAATGGCAATTTGTTCACTCAGACTTGTGTTCTCTTTCAATCCTCTCCGCTAATGGTCATAAGTACTTCATGTTGTTCATTGATCACTATAGTTGGATGACGTGGATATACTTTTCGAAGAAAAAATCAGATGCCTTTGAAACTTTCCAAAAGATTTGAAACATGATTGAAAATGAAGTTCAAACCTGCATCAAGACACTCAGGACAGATAATGGTGGTGAATTCACTTCAAAGAAGTTTGAATTCTATCTTGAGCAAAACGGGATCAAATACCATCTCACAATTCTTACACTGCAACAAAATGAAGTTGTAGAAAAAATGAACAGAATTGTGATGAATATGATTCGTGCTATGTTGTACTACAAAAGCATAAATCTGCACTTTTAGGCCGAAGCAGCTAAAACAATAGTACACCTCCACAACATATCACCATCAACAACTCTTGAATCCCAGACTCCATATGAGATGTGGTGTGGTCATATCCCTTTAGTGTGACATCTTCAGATTTTCGGATCCACTTGCTACGCATTGATTGCAAAGGAGAAAATAAACAAATTGGACCACAAGAGTCGAAAATGCATCCACTTGAGATATTTTGATTCATCCAAGGCATATAGGCTATATGACAAGAAAAAGAAAAAGCTTCTTGTTGCAAGAGAAGTTTTTTGTGAGTGTGCAAAAGACAAAGAGCACATTGATCAACAATTGAGTCGACTTGACAAGTATGCAAAGTTTAATGTCTACAAAAAGATTGATTTAGATGTTAAAAACAATGAGTGAGGGACACAGTTGGGAATCTATTGATTTTATTTTGTCTCTTATACATGAGCTTGAAACTCCACCTGAAGGATAAAGTGAAACTTCATCAGATATTGAATAGGGGCCACCAGAACATAGGGCAAAAAGTGATGGAACTTCAAAGGATGAACTTGAAGCACCTAAAACACAAAAATAGATGTCTAAATGGGCTACTCAAACATTGAAAGATGTGAAAAGTTGGAAAATTAAGCACAAGAAGTGCACATGCAACTACATCACAATCAAACAAGTCCTTTGAACAAATTCAAGACATAATTGAAAAGCTCACCTTGAATGATTCTCTAGAAGAACTAAATGTTGCATTTGATTCAGAACCAACATCTTTCAAACATGTTAAGAAGCTTGAATCTTGGAGAAAAGCAATGAAAGATGAGTACAATGCATTGATCAAAAATGGAACTTGGAAATTGGTTGATCCTCCATATGGCTGCAAACCAATTGGCTGCAAGTGGATCTCACGAAACAAACATAAGGCTGATGGCTCACTTGACAAACACAAAGCAAGGCTTATTGCAAAAGGGTATGTTCAAAAAGAAGGAATTGACTACAATGAAACCCTTGCACCTGCAACAAAATGGACTACCATTCGAACCATGTTGACTTTGGCAACTCACAAAGGATGAAAAGTTCACCAAATGGGCGTCAAAATTGCATTCCTCAATGGTGACCTCAAGGAATCTGTGTACATGACACAACCCAAAGGTTTTGCAGTAAATGAACAAGAGCACAAAATATGCAAACTGCAAAAATTGGTGTATGGTTTGAAACAAGCCCCTCGAACATGGTACAACAAACTAGTTAAGCACCTAATGAACATGAACTTCAGACATTTTGAGTTGGAAGATGCAACTCTTTTCATCAAAACAGTTGACAAAATAATTGTATTTGTGGTAGTGTATGTTGATGATTTGCTCATCACAAAGAACAATGAACGATACACTGCAAAATTCAAATCAGAGTTGATGAAAAGCTTTGAAATGATTGATTTGGGTTATCTTTATTACTATTTAGGTATTGAAGTAATCCAAAAACTAACATATTTTACATCACTCAGCAAAAGTACATTGGTGACATTTTGAACAAGTTCAAAATGAAAGATTGTAAGCGTCTCAGCATGCCCATGAAACAAAATCTCAAATTAACATTTGAAGATTCAACAAATTTGGTTGATGCCACTAAATAAAGACAACTCATTGGATGTCTGATTTATGTGACCACAACTTGACTAGATATATCATTTGCAGTTGGTGTCCTCTCGAGATTCATGCAACAACCCAAGGAGTCATTGGGTAGCAGCAAAAAGGGTCCTCAGATATCTCAAAGGATCACATAATTTTGGGTTCAAATATTCCAGGGTAGGAGACTTCAAACTGATTAGGTATTTAGATTTTGACTATTTGGTGATCATGAAGATGAAAAGTCCACCTTGAGTTTTTTGATGAATTTGAGAGCCACAGTTGTCAATTGAAAATCTAAGAAACAATCACTGCCAACAATTTTTTCAGCAGAAGTAGAATATATGGTCGCTTTAGAGGCAACTAGAGAGATTTTGTGGCTGAAAAAGGTTCTTTCAGATTTGCAAGAGCAATAAGTTTCAACACCTCTCATGATTGACAACACTTCTGCAATCTAGATGGCAAAGAATCTAGTCTTTCACGACCGAACCAAGCATATCAATACCATATTTCATCTAATTCAGCACTATGTGAAAGATGTCAGTGTCAAGTTGCAACATTGCCCGACAACAAAGCACCAAGTAGACATCCTAACAAAAGCGCTTGGATGAGAAAAGTTTGAAAAGTTCAAAGGAATGCTTGGTCTGACAAAGACCTCTATAGATTAAAATGGGGTGTAACAATATTGTACATAATTGTATTAATCCTAGGTGTCTAGTATATGTCTTGTTTTTGTCTTGTAGTGTGTAGCTCAAGAGTCTTGTAAGTAGTTGAAAGGACTTCTTGGTAAATGAAATGATAAATCATTCTTTGGCTTATTTATTATAATGCTTTCTCACTTACAAATTGAATCGTAAAATATAAATTCATTGTCATTCCTTCAATATTCTTTTCGTCATGACAATTTTGTTATTTTTCTAGCTTCTTTTACAACCGATCGCACCCAATCAAATTTGCCTATGTCCTCCAAAAGAAGATTAAGGCAATGGGTTGTACAAGGGGTCCTAAAAAGAGATGGATGTCTCTTCCTAAGAAGTCTCCCAACTGCCACATATGTTGTTGCATTGTTTGTGATAATTTGGGCAACATTCTCGATGCCACCTTTAAAACAACCTGCTCTAACATCAAACTCAAAGTTTATACATTTTTTATCTTGCTAGATGCATTAATAGACTTCAAAAAAACTAGCTCACCATTTAAAGTAGCTAAAAAATTGATGAAGGTGTTGTTCTTTCCATCTGTCCATCCATCAAAAAGAATGGTGCATCCAAACTTACGCCACAACCTCTTTTGATCTTCGACAATTACCTTTGCATCTTCAACTGCATTATGGAGCAACTTTCCACTCAAGTCTTTTAGAGAGGGTGACTTGTACCCTTTCCATGCCACTGTCAATACTGTCACCCAATATTCCTAGTACGATTTTCTCGTCACATTGAAGGGAAAGTTGTTGAAGTACCAAAAAATTGCATATGTTTTATCTGCTTTCGCATACGCCTATTTGTTTCATCTTATACCTTGCAACAAAAGTTGTGCCCCAAGTGTGTTTCTAAGTACAAAAAAGGAGTGTATCTAAGTCAAAGTCGATGAAGATATGCCATGGCGCTTGGGTGGACCATGAGTAAATCCCACAATTTTTGTCATCATTACCGCTTCTTTCGCTGCAGATGTGGGAGCAATAGTTGTTGGTAGGGCTGCTTGCATCCTTGCTCTCTCTAATTTTTTTTAGCAATGCAAGCTCCGCAATCATCTCTCGTTTTACCTCTTCCGTGACACTGGGACAAGGTGCGATGTCGCGGCAAGAAATGCATGAAAGGTGGTACTTCATTTAATTTGTCTTTTGACATCTTTGAGCAAAAGTAAATTGAAATTGTCTGGGATGATCCAACCTCCATGGCATACTTCTAAGCACCAGTGTAAGCATTAAGAGAAGCTGATTGGCTACCACTGACTGAATCCGACTCCGTTGCACTACCGAATGTCATTGTTTGCTAACGAGTAACCTATAAAGCACAAACATGTTGAAAACAGCATTAAAAAATTATAAAATAAAAATATTTAGCACAAATTAAAATACAATAAATAAATTATAATGATAAACTATTAAATGAAAACTAAAATACATTTTGATTCAACAAACAAATTGAAAATTATAATTTATAATGGTTAAAAAGTAATAAATAAATTATAATAATAAAAGAAAACTAGCTATAATGTCAACAGTTAAAAAACAACATTTTTAATCAAAAAATATTAAAAAAAGACATTGTAAATACTTGTAATGTCCACATTATTGGTGTAGGCATGCATGGGTCCTTAGCCTTAAGTTGATCTCTAGGGCTAAGGAAAAAGGGAATGGAAAAGGGAAACATTTTAAAAGCCTTAAGAGCATTAAATGAAAAACACTTTATTGTTCTAATTTCCACTTAGGTTGGGGGCCTTTTGAGGGTCATGGCACTTAAGGTTTAAGAGGAAAATTATAAGGAATGCTCTTTTAAATATTTGAAAAGGAGAGTTATCTTCTAATTTGTCTATAAAAAAGAAAAGAGATGTCAATTTTAACAGATTATGCATGTGATAAATATTAAATTGTGGATCAAGTATGTCAAGCTTGTTCACCATGACTTGAAAATAAAAACTTTGAAGTGTGCCAAAGTTTTGGGGATGAAAACCTTCATTTCTTCATTAAAGACAACTCTATTCAAAGGGTGTAATTGTTGACAATTCTTCAACATGACAGAGTGTCTCTTGCGATTCAAAAAATTCACATCTCCATCCAAGGAAGAAAGAATACATTGTTTTTTTTTGTGAGGGCCTTTGCTACAATAGGAATTCGTTCATTAAAAAAGGCAGAATGTCACATAGCTTTGGAAAAGTTCAAAAGACCGTTGCAAAAATTTGGAAGGGACACTCAGGAAATCCGAAGGAATGAGCCTTGTTATAAGTTCGTGGAATTGCAAGGGGTGTCTTTGGAAGGCAGAAAAGGGCAAAACAAGAAACCCGAAGGGCAAGGTACCCTTCGGAAGGGTCATTTTAAGCAATCTCGAAGGGCACCTACCTTTTGGGAAGGTACATGTCAAATTCAGGACCCCTACAAAAAACTCGGTGCCCTACAATTTTTTCGACAAGGGCACAGATGAAGGACAGAAGCCCCTGCAAAGAGGGCACTTGGTCTGTGACAGGACCATTGCAACTTTCCCGAAGGGCACAAGGAGAGCCACGAGCCCTTGCGGAGGGCACTTGGTCCGTGCCTGGACCATGGCAATTTTTCCGAAGGGCATTTTGAAGACGTAGTCAATGCAAAGACAAAGGATTAATTCCTTCGGGCTTTTTGTTCAAAGGAATTCCTTCGGACAAAAAATTCGAAGAAATTCGAAGTAACTACAAGACAAGCCCGTGGAGAAAAGCCAACGAGGCAAACGAGAAAAAACAAAGGAAACCTTCGGACTTTTTGTCCGAAGGATTAATGCGGCAAAGAATCCCAAAGGAAATAAGGCAAAAGATGAAGCTAAGAAAAATTTTAAAGACGGGAAATCCAAGGAAATGAAAGGAGATAACAAGAATTTTGAGAAAATCCGAGTCATGGGAGAAAACATAGAAGTCCGAGGGAAATTGCAAACAGAAAATTCCGAAGGAAATATGAAGCCATAGGGCAAAACAAAAGTTTGCAGGAACAAATTTGGGAAAATTGGCAAGCATAAAGTCCCAAGGAGATCCAAAGGCTAAGGGCAAGATATAATATAGCCAACAAAGCCAAAGGAAATCAAAGGTAAAGTCAACAAGAATTCCGAAGGAAATAAGACGACTAAGGGGTTGAACATAAAGTCAATAGAAAAATCCGGACATAAAATCCACAGGAAAGAGAAAACAAAGGTAAACCCAGAATTCTGAAAGAATTAAACCGCAAGAAGTTGACCTCAAATTAAGCGATGGGAAATTGAAAAAAGTCGAACAGAGGAAATATAGACCAAATATAAGACAAAATACATCCAAATATAGAATCCTGCCAAAAATAAAAATGAATAGGCAGACCAAAATAGGATAAAATACATGCAAGCAAGGGCTATTTTTGATCGACTGGTCAAAGCTTCATTTGACTGGTTGTTGAAGTCCAGATCATCTCCGGATCAACTCATGCATTCGAAGGTCCAACTCAGCTTCAACCAAAGTTCCAAATTCGAACGTCGAGTTGACTGTTCTAGATTTAGAGTTGACTAATTGTTAAAAGCCGCATCTACTAGGAGTTTTCCATGCAAAGGAGAATAATCTCTTCGTCCAACTCAGCGTATCTCTTCGTCCAACTCAGCTTATCAAACGGTCAACTCAGCATTTCAAACATTCCAGCAGCTCACGTAGAGTTCTAAAATTAACATTGGCATGAATTTCCATGCAAAGAGAGGTGGACAGTTCAATAAACAAAAGACAAATTCACTTCCTCAAGCGCAAAAAGCTTCATGCAAAGACAAAGGGAAAACATATTTTATTGAAAGGCCAAGTCAGCCTTGAGTTAATCTAAGTTAATCCTTCTCTTCTATTTTTCAACGCCAATCTTTGGCTTTTGTAATTCTCTATAAAATGGCTTTTCAGCCTTAGAAAAAATTATCCCTCTCTTGGCAAGACCAAACTCTGCCATTGGTGAGTTTTGTAACCTCTTCAATCAATAGGACTGTACTTTCATATTTCAAGTGTTGGCATGGTGTATATTCATTCAGCAATTTGCATATGTGGTAGATTTCTCTCCCTTCCCAAATTTTGATTCGTACTTAGTTGCTAGCTTACCGTATTATGCAGGTCATGTTAAGTGTTTTTTATGTCTTTTGTTGAAGCTGTAAGTGGATGTTAGGTGGTTGCAAAGTGTCTTGTATCAAACCTCTCCATCGTTTTCCCTCATGTTTTGGTCATTGGATCGAACCTCTTCATGAAATATTTATGCATAAGTGATTGATTGAAATCAAAGGTCTTCCTTTTCCCTTGTTTGTTCAGTGTTCAAGGTTCCAAGTTGAGTGGATCAATCTTCTGGTGTATCACCTTTATTAGGTAGGATTTCCCCTTAAAGTTTCCTTCTCCCTTTTCCATGGTAGTCCGCAGCATAGAGTAGAGATCCTCATTGATACATCTTACAAGAACTAGCCTTCTCTAGTGGTTCTTCTCACCATTGAGGCACCCACCCTCCTGAGAAGATCCCATTGTTTCAACCGGATAGAGGATTGGTCATTTCATGCACGTCTTCGATTCAGGGTGCAGCTCTAGGTTGACAACAATTTTTGGCACGTCCGGTGGGACCTATTTTAGCTGGTCTTGATGAAATTGCAATTGTAGCAGTGTTCTTCAAGAAGTATTTGGTGATTCCAAGCTCAAGCAATTGCTTCTAATAGTTCAGGGACAGTTTCCATGTAAGTCTGTTTTTATTGCATTATCGTGAATGAATTTTGATCGTTGTGTATGAAGAGAATTCCTATGCTATGTTTCCTTATCAGCCTAATAATGGATCATACCAGCCTGGTCATGATACCTATGAGCCCCTTTATGAGCCTAATCAGCGTTATCAAGAGTATTATCAAAGCTATGTTGAGCCTTATCAAGTTTCTCAAAATCAGCCTTATCAAGAGCATGAATTTTACCTTCCTAGTAAGCCATATCAGTCTCAGGACCGGATTTTATCTTTTCCATATGGCTATGATGTTGAATATGAGCAGTCTTGCCTTCAAGAAAGAATGAATGAAATAGAGCTCAGAATACTAGCATATGCAAGAAAGGTTTGTTCTAACTCTCAGTATGAGGAAGTGAATGGTCTATTTCGAAATGTGTCCAATGATCCAGAAGAGATAAATGGACTATGTATTCTTGTATTGGAAAATATAGAGGCTTGAGAAAGGCAGAAAATTGAGTTAAACCAAATGTCTACAAAGGGCTATTGT
Organism: Torreya grandis; assembly: GCA_037957365.1. NCBI lineage: Eukaryota > Viridiplantae > Streptophyta > Pinopsida > Cupressales > Taxaceae > Torreya > Torreya grandis. The sequence continues at coordinate 7,154,607 of JARHVA010000085.1, forward strand.
GCTTCTTATTCTCATGAAGTTCTTAACCATGCCCAGTGTGTGCCAAAGGAGCTTCCTAGTTGGAGTCAAGAGCCTATTCAAGAACCTATTCAAGTGACTATTCATGAGACTAAACCTTCCTATAGTCCCCTTTCCTCACTAATCATCCCTCAAGTTCAGGTTGTCCAGGAAGACAAGCAGGTTCCAGACTTTGATGAGGTAATGGCCAAGTGGAAGGAACAAAATACAGACGTCTTTAAGAGTTTCTCTTTCCCTCCTCTCCAAAACTCCCTAGATAATTCCTTTTCCCTCAAGATTCCAAAATCTGATCATGATCGACCTCCCATGCTTCATTTTCCCTCTCAAACAAATGAATTTTATCACCCTCCCACCATCCCCTTTCCTCAGGAGGATCCTGTTCTTTGGAGTATTGAGAAAGAGGTTGCAGCTATAGGACAAATTCTTGCAGAGTGTGTAGAGGATGTTTCAGGAGTGTTTGAGGAAGAATTTCTTATTGATACTTCACTTGAGGTTGTAATTGAGCATCCAATTATAGCTGAGAGGGGGAAGACTGATCTTGAGGTAGAGGAACTTCAAGAGGAGCTGATACAGATTGAAGTTATAAATGAGTTACAGGTATCTCCTATTGAGAAGGATCCAGATAGCGTTACAGCTGATTCAGTTCAAATAGATCAAAATGAGGAACAAAAAGATGATTGGCAGCTGTACCTTGAATCTCTACAAGAGATTGAAGAGCTTTGTATGGATATGATGGCTATTGAAGAGCATGTTTATGATAAATTTGATCAAGAATCACCTATTCAAGGTCACAGTATAAATTGGGTTGCCTACTCAAAGCTCCTTGAAGAGCTGGATGAACTTGCAGCAGTCAATAAGAAGGATGTGGTCACTCAAAAACCAGGTATAGATGAGGTATCACTTGACATGGTGGTAGATGACAAGCAATCTGAAAAAGATCAAGAGGTACTTGATGAGTTTGTCTTTGTTGTTGTTGATGACTCATTTGAGAAGATGCTAATACAGGTTGTAGACAAGGAAAATACCTCATCGAAAGTTATGATTAAAAAACATCCTGCTTTGCAACTTGTACCATCTCTTGGAAGGAGTGAGTTCAATAATTTCCCATTTGATCCAGGTGGATCATGCTTTATCATGGTTAGCTAGGTTCCTTATTTGTTTTTCTTTCCTCCAAGTGTTGTTCAAGCACAGTAGTTTGCTTCAGTTTTGTTCCAATAAGTGCTTGTTTGCACATTTGCTTCTTAGTTTTTTGCTTTCGTGTGTTTCCCTTCTTATTTTGAAGGAGGTTACTTCAGCCATGATTAGAGGAGATTTTCAGTCAGAAATCAGGTTCACCATTTGGGAATTCAAATAGCATCTATATGGTCTGAGTTCCCAAGCATAGCAGGCATGTTGACCCAGCTAAGTCGCCAGACATGTTGACAATTCTTCCATAGGACAGATTGTCTCTTGCCATTCGGAAAATTCACATCTCCATCCAAAGAAGAAAGAATACATTGGGAAAGAATACATTGTTTTTCTTTTGTGAAGGTCTTTGCTACAACAAGAATTTCTTTGGACTTATGTCCGAAGGAATGGTTCATCAAAGAAGGCAAAATGTCACATAGCTTCGGAAAAGTTCAAAAGACCGTTGCAAAAATTTGGAAGGGGCACTCAGGAAATCCGAAGGAATGAGCCTTGTTACAAGTCCGTGGAATTGCAAGGGGTGTCTTTGGAAGGCAAAAAAGGGCAAAACAAGAAACCCAAAGGGCAAGGTACCCTTTAGAAGAGTCATTTTCAACAATCCCGAAGGGCACCAACCCTTCAAGAAGGTACATGTCAAATTTAGGACCCCTGCAAAAAACTCGGGTGCCCTACAAAAAGCCCAGGTGCCCTACAATTTTTTCAACAAGGGCACAGATGGACAGAAGCCCCTGCAGAGGGCACTTGGTCGGCAAAAGACCATTGCAACTTTCCCAAAGGGCACAGGGAAAGCCACGAGCCCTTGCGGAGGGCACTTGGTCGGTCCCTGGACCATGGAATTTTTTCGAAGGGCATTCTGAAGATGCAGTCAATGCAAAGATAGGATTAATTCCTTTGAGTTTTTGTCCGAAAGAATTCCTTTGGACAAAAAGTCTGAAGAAATTCGGAGTAACTACAAGGAAGACAAGCACGTGGAGAAAAGCCAATGAGGCAAACGAGAAAAAACAAAGGAAACCTTCGGACAAAAGTCCTAAGGAATTCTTTCGGACTTTTGTCCTAAGGATTAATGCGGCAAAGAATCCCGAAGGAAATAAGGCAAAAGATGAAGCTAAGAAAAATTCTAAAGACAGGGAATCCAAGGAAATGAAAGGAGATAACAAGAATTCCGAGAAAATCCAAGTCATGGGAGAAAACATAGAAGTCCGAAGGAAATTGCAAACAGAAAATTCCGAAGGAAATATGAAGCCATAGGGCAAAACAAAAGTCTGCAGGAACAAATTCAGGAAAATCGGCAAGCATAAAGTCCCAAGGAGATCCAAAGGCTAAGGGCAAGATATAATATAGCCAAGAAAGCCGAAGGAAATCAAAGGTAAAGTCAACAAGAATTCTGAAGGAAATAAGAAGACTAAGGGGATGAACATAAGGTCAACAAAAAAATCCGAAGGACATATAATCCACAGAAAAGAAAAAACAAAGGTAAAGCCAGAATTCCGAAAGAATTAAACCATAGAAAGTTGACCTCAGATTAAGCGACGGAATGTTGAAAAAAGTCAAACGGAGGAAATATAGACCAAATATAAGACAAAATACATCCAAATATAGAATCCTGCCAAAAATAAAAATGAACAGGCAGACCAAAATAGGATAAAATACATGCAAGCAAGGGCTATTTTCGATTGACTGGTCAAAGCTTCAGTTGACTGGTTGTTGAAGTCCAACTTATCTCTAGATCAACTCATGCATTCGAAGGTCCAACTCAGCTTCAACCGGAGTTCCAAATTCAAACGTCGAGTTGACTGTTCTAGATTTAGAGTTGACTAATTGTTAAAAGCCGCATCTACTATGAGTTTTCTATGCAAAGGAGAATAATCTCTTCGTCCGACTCAGCCTATCTCTTCGTCCAACTCAGCTTATCAAACAGTCAACTCAGCATTTCAAACGTTCTAGCAGCTCACATAGAGTTCTAAAATTGATATTGGCATGAATTTCCATGCAAAGAGAGGTGGACAGTTCAATAAACAAAAGACAAGTTCACTTCCTCAAGCGCAAGAAGCTTCATGCAAAGACAAAGGGAAAACATATTTTATTGAAAGGCCAAGTCGGCCTTGAGTTAATCTAAGTTAATCCTTCTCTTCTATTTTTCAACGCCAATCTTTGGCTTTTGTAATTCTCTAAAAAATGGCTTTTCAGCCTTAGAAAAAATTATCCCTCTCTTGGCAAGACCAGACTCTGTCATTGGTGAGTTGTGTAACTTCTTCGAGCAATAGAAGGACTGTACTTTCATATTTCAAGTGTTGGCATAGTGTCTATTCATTCAGCAATTTGCATATGTAGTAGATTTCTCTCTTCCCAAATTTTGATTCGTACCTAGTTGCTAGCTTACCGTATTATGCAGGTCATGTTAAGTGTTCTTTATGTCTTTTGCTGAAACTATAAGTGGATGTTAGGTGGCTGCAAAGTGTGTTGTAGGGGATGCATGACTTATCTCTTTTTCCGAAGTTGTAAGCATGGGAAAGTCCAAAGTTGAGGACCATGAAATGTCCGAAGTCGCAAGTGAGAAGTCTGGGACTCAATTCCCGCGAATTTTTTGTCCACGGGAAAGTGGAAGGAACAGGGGCCCGAAACAATTCCCGTGGACATTTTGTCCACAGGGAATTCACTTGGCAAAAGGGCCGAAGAAAGGGACAAACAGGAATCCCAAAGGGCACTTGCCCTTCGGGAAGGTACATTACATAAGTCCCAAAGAGTAGTTGCCCTTTAGGAAAGATCAAAACAATCCCGAAGGGCACTTGCCCTTCGAGAAGGTTCGAGAGCAGAAGTCCCGAAGGGCACTTGCCCTTCAGGAAGGTGCATTTACAGAATCCCAAAGGGTAGGTACCCTTAGGGAAGGTTCATTTTCAAAGAGCCAAAGAGCAGGTGCCCTTCAACAAAGATCATTCCAAGAGAAGGGACACTTCCAAAAGTTCTCAAGGGCACCTGCCTTTCGAAAAAGGATGCAAAGAGAAACCCGAAGGGTAAGTACCTTTCGGGAAGGCTACGAACAGGAAACCTGAAGGGCACTTGCCCTTCAAAAAGGACCAAGACAAAGATCCCGAAGGGTAGGTACCCTTCGGGAAGGTTCAAAAGACAAATTCCTGCGGAAGAAGATAAAGCCAAGGAAAGGAAAATAGTCCAAAAGAATTCTTTTGTAAAATTTGTTTGAGGAAGTATAAGCCAAAGGAAAAGAGAGGAGATAATTCCCGTGGACAATTTGTCCATGGGAAAGTAAGAAAAAATAAACCCGAAGGGAGGATAAATCCGAAAGGAGAAAGAAGGAAAAGGCAGACAAAGGTAATTCCCATGGACATTTTGTCCACGGGGAAAAGACAAAACAAAAACCCCGAGGAAATAAAAACCCAAAAGAAAGAAATATGTGGAATAGTGTGAAGAACAAGAAGTCCAAGATACAGAAGTCCGAATAAATTAAGAAGACAAGACAAAGGGCCACGGGATATCAGACTAGACAGAGAGTAATCCGCTTGCAAAAGTTCGAAGACTTGAGCAAAGAGAAGTCCGAAGACTTCAACTGCCAAAAGTCTGAAGACTTGAGCATGAAAAAGTCTAAAGACTTGAAAAGATCCGAAGTAAGGTCCGAAGCAAAAGAAAGATAGGTCCGCAAGGTGTAAATAAAGACAGAGAAGACAAGTACATGCAAAGTGGCTCAAGAATAGACACGCCGAGCAGGGGCACGAACATGCAGAAAACACAAAGAAAGTGCCAAAACTCATATCGACAAAACATGCAACTGCAGTTCCGAAATAAAAGAGCGCATAAAGACAAAGAGAAGAATAGATAGAAGGCTATTTTCGGTCGCCTAAGCTTCAGCTAGTTGTTCGTCTAGATCACGCTGCTCATGCAAGTTGTGCCTGCCAAATGTCTCCAACGGACTGATAAATTCAATTTTGCATCATTCTTCATGCAAAGGGATGACTCTCTCAATCCAACAGCTCGAGGAGTCTATTTTTGAAGATTGGCGTAGCTTTCATGCAAGGAGCGGAAAGGTCAAGCTTGGACTCACCATCCATTCCTAAAACGCCAAGGAGCTTCATGCAAGATAAAAGACAAAATAGACTTTATTGTAAAGACTGAGTCGGATTGAGTTAACTCCTCTCTTATTTTCCAATGCCAATCTCTTGGCTTTTGTATTTTTCTATAAGTTGGCTTTTAGCCTTGAATTAAATTATCCCCTCTATTGGCAAGAAAATATTTGCCAAAGATTGTGATGTAACCTTTTCAAAATCAATAACAAGAGGATTGTTTTCAATTTTCAGCAGCTAGTATAGTGTACTTTTGCCTTTGATTTGTCTAAGTGATAGAATTTTCTTTCTTGTCATGTCTTGATTCGTACCTAGTTACTAACTGGTCATTTATGCAGGTCACATTCTGTGTTTGAAACGTCTTTTGTTGAGTTTATAGTGGATAATAGTGGCTGTTTAGTGCCTTCCATCATGGCTATTTTTCCATTTCTCTCAATCTTAGATCATTAAATAAAACCTTTTCGTGAAATACTTATGCATATTGATCAATTGGAGTTGAAGTTCACCATTTTTCTTGTCTGAATCATTGTTCTTAGAAACTCAATTTGAGTGGATCCTCAGGTGTATCACTACTTTAGCTAGGATTTTCCTTTTAAGTTTCTTTCTTCCATTTTCCCCAGCCAGTGTGTAGTGTAGAAGCAAAGATCCTCATTGATACATCAAAGGGAGCTAGCCTTTACAACCTAGAGATTCAATCCACTGAATAGGTCACCCATAGCCTAGGATTGTTTCCATTGTTTCAGCAGACTATGAAGGCTTGAAACTACCTTCACAAGGGTGCAAGTCTGATTGACAACAAGACCAGCCTTCAATTCGTTGGGATCTAATGTAACACTATGATGAGTATGACACACACACCTCGTTTCATAAGGGAGATGAGTTTCAGTGAATGGGTAGCATGGAAACAAGGAAAGAGGCACCATGGACAAGTGGATGTGCAAGATGACCTAGGGAAGATTGTTCTTCCTACCTTTGATGAAGATCCAGGTACTTCAGTTAGAGCATGGATAAACAAGGTTAATGACTACCTTGAATTGAGACCTAGAGGTGAGAAGCAAGCTCTAAAATTTGTCATACAACACTTGGAAGGAGCTGCCCATGATTGGTGGCATTTAGGATGAAAGTCACAAGGACATGACCTCATTAAAACTCATGAGGAACTTGGTGAAAGGCTCATCAAAAAATTTGAAAAGCGGGAGGTGGAATCTCTAAAATCAAAAATCGTGAGGATACCTAAGAGGGAATTTCAGTTGTACAAGGGGCAGCCATCATATGAGTATGTTGGACCTCAAAATAAGAAGTTTTAGAGCAGTCAAGAACTAATTTTCAGACATGTAAAGGACAACCAATGATCAAAATTTCTGAACCACAAGAACCAAAAATTCAAGGGCAGCCAAGTAAGGAGTTCCAACAAACTATGGAGCAACCGATGGAGTTGCAAATGGTTGACACTAATGGGGTACTAAAAGAAAAATCAGAACTTATGAGAGTGAAGCAAAGAGAAGTTGTTCAACAACTTCATGAGCCAACAAAAGGTCAAAAAGGAAGCATAAACAAGGACATCATAATAGAAAGTTATGACAAGAAAGAAAGTTTTTTTATTGTTCCTTTTCATGCATCATTTTTCTTGTCTAATTTCAAATTGCAAGAAGAACTGTAAAGGAAACACTTGTTGTTATGTCTTGCTAAGGAAGCACATGTCCTAACAAGAAGGGATATAGCAAAGAGGTGCATTGAAGGAGTGATGCCAAGAAGGAAAGAAGGATGCACCTTGCATATAAAGGAAGGAGAATCAGATTTCTTGATGGGAAAACAATTGAGTTGTCAACTTGGTAAGCATTCAATGTTTTTTCTTCGTGATTGGTTCTTTCATTACCTTGGTTGCAAAGCTTGTGCTATCATTGAGGTGGAGGTAAGGGACACTCAAGGAGAAGAAGAAGTCTTCCAAGTAAGTTCAAGGAAAGGACATGACAAATACCCCTCATGGCTATGGGATTCAGGTGAACTCTATCAACATAGTGTTGCCATCATGTATAGAGCCAACATGAGGAAGGAAGTAGACAAGGAATATCATGAAACATGGATCAAGGTAGCTGCTGTTTTTGATATTTTCAGTTTGTATTTATAGAAGTTATTAGTCACCTTGGTAAACATGGGCACTAAGAAGGTGAGCTTCTCACTTTTTAGCATTGTGGGGATGGTCCAAACATATAGTAGTGGTTTTCCCACCACGAGAAGAGATAGGGAGAGAGAAAGGGCACGCTACCACCAGGTTAAGATAAAGCTTGAACATTAAAAGAAAGCCCATATCATGCTCGTAAAGCATGACGACATAATTGTAAAAGTGTTGTTAAATACTAATGCTTTTTCTAACATGTTTGCTTCATGTGAAGGTTCATTAGTGAGATCACTTACCAAGGCTAAGAGCAATTCCAGGAATGGGGTGATATCCATACATGGACAGCCAATGGGAAAAAGCAAAAATCTTAGTTTGCTAAGGAAACCTCAAAGGTGCCATGAGAGGCTCCCTATTATTTGTTGCAAGGGTGTTGTTGAGTGCATAGATGAGGGAGACCCCTCTTGGATGGGGCAAAGGCCCATGTTGTGAGCAGCTGGTTACAAGGTATGATTTTGAAAGATTTTTTGTCCTATCACTTCCAAGAAGGTTCTGAAATTCCTTTGCAACATTCATGGCTATTGTCCTACACAAAAGGGAAATTTGAGTGCACTTTATAGCCAAGGAAGAGGTCTGACAATTTTGATAAGAGGTCTGAAAATTTTGTCATAAAAATTTCGGAGTTGAGTGATATCCTACAGCCACCTATCATGTGCAAAAAAATTGATTTTTGGAGCATTGTACAGCCTTGGCCAGGAAGAAGTATTGCTCCAATCAAATCTGATTTTTTGCAAGCAGAACAATCAGATTGAGTCACTATTACAGCCTTTTCACCAGAACAATGTCTGATTTTGTTGTGCACTTTCAGCTGCTCATAAATTCTGGAAATGTCAATGATTGGAGTCACAGTTTACATAAGAAAAGGGTAAAGTGTGAGGGCATGGAACAACATTTCCTTTTAATCCATGTTGAGCCTCTCTTTGACCATTATTCAACCTTCTGTTTGCACATAATCTATGAGAAGGGGCAGCCAATGGTGGAACACATAATGCACATGATAAGGATTCTTCAAGAAGGATTACTTGTCGAAAGGAAGTACTTCCAAGGTATGTGGTTCATAGCAATTGTTTTGGTTGATCATTTGCAAGTTTGGGGAGTTTCGACATGGCATGAAGGAACTTGTAAGGGGATTTGGGCCTTAACTTTATGTGCATACACTCCTTGAGGATTGTTCAAGGAAACTACTTCATACAAGGCAGCGGTATGACACTTTCAAGATGCAAGTGTTGGTAACGACAGTCCCTAATTTGCTTTGGGCAGCCCCTATGCCAAGATATGTGTGTGATTTTGGAGGCATTGATGAAGGCTTGACACACCTTTTGGATTGGGCAAAGGCCCAAGTCGCAGATAGCAAGGAAAAAAAAAATTCTGAGTTGAGTGAGCAACTCCAGCCACCAAGTGTGGTCACAAAATTGCAAAATCGGGGCATGCTTCAGCTCATGGGAGGATGAATGAATGCATATATTAATTCTGAACTTTGTCATCCAAAAAAAACAAAATTAAGGGTGCACATACAGCAATATCATGAAGGGGAAGAATCTGATCTTTTTGGTACATTCCAGCTCTTGGAGAATTCTGGAAACATTCATGTTTAGGCACATTTCTTGTGTGGTAGGAGGTGCACAAACACAAGAAAGCCATTGGGAGGACGCATGGCACACATAAGGAGGTCCGTATATAGTGATTTGCATCTCTATGACACCTTTCAACAAGGAATGTTTACAAGGAAGTACATTGCTGATTCTATTTTGCATGATTGGGTGGCTTGGGTAAGGCACTCAGGAGATATTTGCCGATAGGGCAGCAGGGTGATAATATTCCATCATATTTTATTTGGCAACTCTTGGCCACAGATTACCTTCTTTGAGAGCATAAGGGAGAGAAGCTTCCTCATCCACAACTTGGTATTGAATGAGTTGATGACATGGGGACATGGAAGGTCATTGGATGGCTTTTGTGTTATTTTTGACATTTGGGGGCAGCCCCAAAAACACAGGATCATATTTCAATTTAGAGCTTCTCTTCCATGGGAAGAGATTATAAGTGGGCATTGCATCATAAGGTATGTTGGGATGCCTCCGTGGATTTTGCAATTGCTTGAGGATAAGCAATTTTGAATGGGGAGGACTGTAATGTCCCCCTTTTTGGCATAGGAATGCATGGGCCCTTCATCTTAAGTTGTTCCCTAGGGCTAAGGAAAAAAGGAATGGTAAAGGGGAACATTTTAAAAGCCTTAAGAGTATTGAATGAAAAAACATTTTATTCTTCTAATTTCCACTTAAGTTGGGGCCCTTTTGAGGGTCATGGCACTTAAGGTTTAAGAGGGATATTATAAGGAATGCTCTTTTAAATATTTGGAAGGGAGAGATATCTTCTAATTTGGTTATAAAAAGGAAGAGAGATGTTCATTTGAAGGGTTATGCATGTGATGATTATTGAATTGTGGATCAAGTATGTCAAGTTTGTTCACCGTGACTTGAAGACAAAAACCTTCAAGTGTGCCAAAGGTTTGGGGACGAAAACATTCATTCCTTCATTAAGAGCAGTTCTATTCAAGGGCTGTAATTGTACTTCAAATTTGCATGGTTGCATGCAATTGGTCTTACAAAGGTGTTTTGGAACACCACCTTGTACAAAAGATTGACGAGCACCTTTGGAAGTGTGGTGATTGTATTTTTGCAAGTAAAAGAGGTGAGGGAATTGTTTGGAGTGTTGATGGTTTGTTTTGGAAGCCAACCCTAGAGTGGAAAATTGGTTGGAGGATTAGTGACCCCTCTCTAGAGGGCTATTTGGCTTCGAAACTTTTTTCTAGGGTTTAGAGGTATTTTTATCAATTTATTCTAGCTTGCGAATTGTTTGATGGTTGATTTTCACATGATTTAAGGTGATTTTGTGTCCTAGATAATACTCTGAATTTATTATATTATTTCGACAGTTGACTAGGGTTTTGAGAATTTTGAGACAACTTTTGATGGGCTTCTCGTGATGGGAAAAATCTGAATTTGGTTTTGCTTGATAGCTATCACTTTTAGTATCATTTCGAGCTATCAATTGCATTGAAATTCCAAGTATTGTGGAAGTTGTGAATTTATAAAATTCCGCTGTAATTTTGCAATAATAAATTTCATAATTCTGAGTTTCGACTTTTGAGTGAATAATTTGAATTCTAAAATTAGTGGCAGTAATATAAAACTCATTTCATATGTTTTGGAGGGTTAGAAGTATTAAATATGATTTTTTCCCTAATCGCCTAAGGGTTTGGTAGAGAAAATTGCTGAATATTGCTTCATTTTTAGAAGTGTGTTATTAGCTGAATTTGCATTTTTAGATTCTTTGAAGGAAGGGGTTTTGGATTTGGTAGGGTTTGTTGGAGGACCCTTATTTTGCTTATTTGTCCCATTTGGTGACATTACAATACTAAACACTAAATTTTAACAAAATGCATCAAATTTGAATATTAAAATTTAAAATATTTATCAAACATGTTTATAATTAATTTACAATTCCTTTATATGCTCGAAAATTTAAAAAAATGTACTAACCTGAAAATCATTTTGTTGATTCTCCTTCCAATCCGCTTTTGAATGCTTAAAATATTATGTAAGTGAAATAAGAGGGGGTGTGTTACAATTTGTAAGACAAAATTCTACATATTTGTAACATTTTTGCATCATTTGGCACCATTCCTACGTATTTCTTGTATTCTGCTGGACATTCCACATACAGTCAGGATACACAAGAAATGGTGAGTAACCACCAGAACTCATCGTTGACTCGCGGTTACTTGCCAGTTAAAAAATTTGTAATTTTTTTTACTATTCGCAATTTCAAGTAGCAATTATTCACCTCTGTGATTTACTGGGGAGTAACCGAGTAACCGACGGTTAATCGCTGGTTATGCTATCCATGTACTAGACTATTGACCACATATTTACATTTTGAGCAATTATTGAAGAAGCTTGTCACAGGTCTTCCAAAGTCTTGTGTTGTTTTGTTGATTTCAATAAAGCCTTTGACTCAATTTCGAGACACTTGATTTTGTAGAAGTTGAGAGATATTGGCATCCTAGATTCTATAATTACCATTGTTTGGAGGCTTTATGAGACATTTATTAGGCATTTTTTGAATTTCTCATGGTTTTTCTGACTTTGTGAAGAGAACCATTGGGGTCAAGCAAGGATGTCCTCTCTCACTAACCCTATTCAACATTTAAATTGATGAGTTAGAGAAGTTTCTTCAACAACATACCCATATGGCTGATGGTTGTAATTTACATGAGGTGATTATAGCTATCCTTCTTTTCGCCGACAATGTTATCCTCCTCACACTCTACTGAGGGCTTCCAATGACAACTTGATGCCCTTGCTTGTTTCTGCAAACTCCAACAACTTGTAGTCACCCTTAGTAAAACTAAGGTCATGATCTTCAATATCTCCAAGCACTCCCTCTCCAGATTCTAGTTTTTATACAAAAGGGAACTTCTAGAGATCACACCAGCCTACACATATTTTGGGGTCCAATTTCAAGTCCATGCTTTAACATGAAGTCTGCCTCTCATCCGCACCTTTGTGAAGGCTATGTCTCTCTTTCTATCTTAGAATGCCAGTGTTTTTAGAGCCACTTCAGGGACATTCCTTCCAAGTTATGCCTCTTTGATACAATCATCAAACCTACAGTTTTATATGGTTCAGAGATTTGGGGACCTAGCTTAGGAGCTGTTGATTGGGCCCATATTGAGAGGTTCCACACTCTCATGTTACAAACGGATAGTTCCTCGGCACATCATCCAAGCTGAATTTCCACCCAACCAGTACGCCTTGAGATTATCTTTAGGCTTACTTTCTACATCCACAAACTTAGATCCTTGGGGGACTTAGTTTTTGGTCGTCAAAGATATCCATACTTAGCACTTTGCTTCTCTGAGAAGATTTCTTCCCTGGTCCCCACCAAATGCCAACACTATTGGTCTTTTAAGACTAGGTTGATCCTTCTTTTTATTGGCATCTCTGTTGATACGCTACCCCCTTTCATGTATTCCTTGGACTCCCCCCCCCCCCATGGCTCCTTCCTGTTGTCAACCTGGAGTTGCACCCTAAATTGAAGACGTGTTGAAATGGCTAATCCTCTCTTCAATTGAAACAATGAGATCTTCTCACGAGGGTGGGTGCCTCAATGGTGAGAAGAACCTCTAGAGAAGGTGGGTTCCTGTAAGATGTATCCATGCGGATCTCTACTCTGTGTTGCGAATCTACCATGGAAAAGGGAGAAAGAAACTTGAAAGGGAAATCCTATCTAATGACGGTGATACACCAAAATGTTGATCCACTCTACTTGGAACCTTGAACATTGAATCAAATAAGGGAAAAGGAAGACCTTTGATTTCAATTGATCACTATGCATAAGCTTTTCATGAGAAGGTTTGATCCAATGACAAAAATGTGAGGAAAAATGATGGAGAGAGGTCTGATACAAAACACTTTGCAGCCACCTAACATCCACTTACAACTTCAGGAAAAGACATATAAAACACTGAACATGACCTGCATAACATGATGAGCTAGCAACTAGGTACGAATCAGAATTTGGAAAGGGAGAGAAATCTACCACGTATGCAAATTGTTGAATGAATGTACACTATGCCAGCACTTGAAATCTAAAAGTACAATCCTTCTATTGATTGAAGAGGTTACACAACTCACCAATGGCAGAGTTTGGTCTTATCAAGAGGGATGGATTTTACAAGGCTGAAAAACCATTAATATAAAAATTTACAAGCCAAGAGATTGGCGTTGAAAAAAGAAAAAGGAGTAAACTCAAACCAACTCAGCCTTTACAAAAGTCTATTTTCTCTTGCATGAAAATTCCTTGCGTTGAAAAAAGAAGAAGAAAAAGACAAGCTTTGGATGCATGACACCTACGATAGATGTCTTGACTTGAAAACTAGTCAACTTCAAAACATGAATAGTCAAATTCGCTCAAACTGTTGGAACATTTGAAAGTCTCCTCTTTGCATGAAATCAATGCAAATGCCAAATTAAGAATTACATTTGAACCGCCGAAACGTTTCAAGCAAACAAAACAAACGAGAGTGCATGCATGAAATTTTTGACTGTTTGAAACGTTCAGTGCTTTGCCTGTTCATCATGCAAGACAACTCTATTTTCAAAACTGAAACGTGCTTGCTTTCTTAAACGACTTCAATTTGTTGGAGTCACTCACGTTAGTCTGTGCATGATCTTTGTTTATTTTGCCTTTGTCTTTATTCTGCGTTGGTTTTATTTACTGTTCATGCTTATGTCCATGTTCAATTTTGCTTTAATCTTTGCTCATGCCTCTATTTCTGCATTTGTCTTTCTTGTTTAGTTCTGGCTCAGTCCTGTTTGTGCTTATGTCTCTGTTCATGCTATTGATCATGCTCAGTTCACTTCGTGTTTTCTCTGGCTTTTCCCATGTTCTGCTTTAATTCGAGATTCGGGCTTTATTTTAGTTTTCGTCCTTCAGACAAATTATCCAAAGGACTCTCTGTCTCTTCTCGGGCTTGGCATTTCCTTTTCTCTTTTTGGCCTTTGTTTACGCCCCCGTCTTCTCTATCAAGTTTTTTTGAAACTGTCCTTATTCCTTCGCGCTTTTTGTCCGAAGGAATTCGTTACCTTGCCAATTTTTTCAAATTTATTCTTTTAGCCTCTTGTGTCTTGCCCTTTGATTTTCTTTGGACTTTCGTTGACTTCATATTCCCGTGGATTTCCTTCTTTGCCTTTGTTCCTTTTATTTTCTTCGAGTTTTTATCCTCCCGAAGGAATTCGGGAGGATAAAAACTCGAAGAAAATAAAAGGAACAAAGGCAAAGAAGGAAATCCTTCGGAATAATTGCCAAACAGGTAATCCACGGGAATATGAAGTCAACGAAAGTCCAAAGAAAATCAAAGGGTTTTTGTCCGAAGGAATTCCTTTGAACAAAAATTCCAAAGGAATTTTGTCTCCTTTGGCTATCTTTTCCCCGAAGGGCAAGTGCCCTTTGGGAACTTTGCTTTTGTCCTTTGCTTTATGGAGGTGCCCTTCGCAAGGGCTTCTCCTTCCCAATAATGCCCTTTGGAACTTTTGAAAGGGTCCTACCACTAACCAAGTGCCCTCTGCAAGATCATGTTTGCCTTCAAAAGTGCCCTTCAGAAGAATTGTAAGGCACCCGGGCTTTTTGAAGGGCACCTAGGCTTTTTGTAGGGCACCCGGGCTTTTTGAAACTATCCTTCAGAACTTTTGTCTTGACTTGAAAACTGGTCTTCTCAACTGTGCTTTTCTCCTTTCTTTCAAACAAAGTCAGAAGAAAATAAGCCTTGAACAACTGCCACTTAGTCATTTTTTCGGACTTTCACACAGTCCTTTGAGAGCTCTTTCTCTCGGACAAAATGTCCAAAGAAATAGTCCACCTCTTATATCCCGGAAAATTCCTTGGGAAGACAAAATAAATAAACTTACAACTTGTATATCTTGGCTGTATTTGCATATTTGGTTGTAATCAAGCAAGCTCCTTGGAAAGATTTGAATGACTAAAATTCACCTAGCTGTAGATGGCCACTTGGGTGGCTGTAAATGCTCATTTAAGGACCCCAAAACTGATTCACAAGACAAACTTGGCACCATAGCAAAGTTCCGAAGTGTAAGGGTGACAATTTGCCCTGTGGGCAAAAAAATTGTCAACACTTCCCACAAAGACGTCATCACTAGAGCTTCTAGAGTAGACATCTAGAGACAATATATCTTGGCCATCTAGATCTCCCCTCGGGAGATGCTCAACACGAAGCTTGCTTTTTATACCAAGCACTTCTTACAAATAGTGGACAATATTATTCTTCTCCTTTGCTATCTCCAACACCATTGGTCACACGGCTTGAGGTTTCCCCTTGGCTAGATGAGAGTGTGTTATCACAAGTTATGGGTTAAAACATATCACCACATTCTCTGTCAGGACCAAATTTGTCATCTTTGTTCCCTCCAAGAGTTGAAGACTGAGGAACACCTCATTTTCAGATGCCCCATTTACTATGAGATGCAAGGAAGATATCACTACCTCTATAGGGACTTAGGCTACACTCTTTCTACTTTCTTCAAATATCCAAATCAATGGTGCCTGGTTTGTTTACCTTTGTGAGGCTGTCACCCTCTAGCACAGATCCCTAGAGGAGAAGCCTAAATTTTCTCAAGCCCCCATGTTAATCACCTCTTTCTTCCAGTCCATCCAAGTGATTGGCAACACAAAGCGCCCTTTGGACACTTGCACATCCCACATTAGAGTTATTAGATCAGTTAGGCAACACATCTCTCAACACACCATTTCTAGTCAAAATACTCAAATCCCCTGACATGTTCTCCCTTGGCATCGTGTCTCTACTCCTTGTTGGCATGACTATGCCCCTTTTCAAGACATGGATCTACTATGTACTAGTCATCCCCTAAACCCCAAAGGCAAACTCCTATTACAAGTTTCTTTTTTTTTACTACAAGACGTACATTGGCCTTGGACTTTAGGAGAGATTCTAGACGAAGTGCTTTGCTTCCTCCTAGCCCCGAGCCTAGCCCCTCTGACATTAGGTACTCCCTGATGAGCACTATTAGATCATTTTGCAATGATCGATGATGGATCATTTGTTTCATGCACTATAGACGCAAACAAAGATACTCGATGAAGTCCTCCCAGTTCCATCGACACATGTTTTTTGGGGATATTGTTTACCCTTCTTTGCTATTTGTATTGGTTCCATCACCAACTTTGTTTGTGGCACATTGCTTTATTGTGTTCCTTTATTTGGCTTCTCGGATTCTCTTTGTATAGCTTCCTCGAACTTTCTATTATTAGTTGTTTTATCCTCGACTCCCATTGACCTATGTTTGGTCATTTGTGCACATTAATATAGTTTCATTATGTCTTTCTTTCAATATGGGTAAGTTGTGGATTTTTAGACAAGTTTAGTTTTAGATTATGCAAGCTAATCTTAAGTAGCTTCAAAAGGATGTGAATTCTTTGCTCACTAAGGCATAGAACCAAGTGCTTTCTTTCCATGCCTATGAAGGGAAAGACTTTTCGCGTAATCATAATGTTTAGATGATGTAATCATTTGTTCTATGGAGAAATATAAAATGCATTTCTTCAAAAAAAAAGGGCTAATATTGGGTAGGACGGGAATGCCCCATTATGATCTTTGGCTTTGACTTAGGGAAAATAGAATAAGTAGATCACTCCCAAATGGTGCAGCTATATGCTCATAATGGTTTTTTTCCTTACCTATCCTTGCATGGGAAAGAGATTTAAGCAGTTTGGATGTTTTATAGTGTGATGTTAGGAAGTTCATTTGTTGTGCTCATTTCGTACAAGTGACAATCCTCTAAATGCAGATTGAATGATCTAGGTGGCCAGGAATGTAACTTTAATTGGAATAAAAGATTAATTATTCACAACATTATGAGAGATAGCTTACACTATAAAAGAGTAAAATAATTTATGATACAGTCTGAAGTATATATTCTATGATACCAAGTGTCGAATAAAAAAAATTCTATACCAAATATAAAAAATTCTATACCAAATATAGAGTGAAATCTATATAACAAAGGTCCACGCTGTGCTTTAGTGATTAATAGAAAATACACATTGAATTAAAGGTTACAAACATTAGGATGTAACCGAAGAAATTGGTTTAATTTTTGATATATGTGATTATGATCAAATGTCTATAAACGGGACCCCTTTGTATTGGAGAATAAATGCATTTTACTGAGGTGTCTTCCTCCACATGCGCATGAGTCACAATTTCTCTGCTCTTGTTGTAGCTGCTGCACTTCCTATACCTTAATGTATTAAAGCAAGGAAAAGAGGATATATATTATATATATGCAAGTTGATATACAAATGCAATCCTGGCAAGACCTATTGTAATCCACTAGGCATTTCCTTTTTAAAAGTCATCATCTCACAGGCCACAAAGGAAGAGCGAAGATAGAACATCCCCAAATTTTCCAGATTGTTACGAAGTCTATGATGATAGTCAATTACTTATTAGATCCCTCAAATATTCAAGGCATTCAATAATAAATGACAATCCAAGTAAAGATGCTAAATTCATGCCTTCAAATTCCCTGCAATCCCACTATTTATGCACAACAACTCAACTTTCTACTAGAAGGCCTTTCAAGTAAGGATAGAGCTATGCTTCCATACCCAGAGGTTCTGACCATTTTCCTTTCGGTTTTCCATACCCAATAGTTCTAATCCCAAAGGCCAATTTGATAATCTACTGAAAATTTTCGAATCATAACAACAAAGCAAATTCATATCATCCAAAATATACCAATTACATGATAGTTTGTCCATAATATCTACTAATTTTAAATTAATGATTATGCATGGAAGTTGATTTCGAGTATTTTCAAACCCTTCTCATCAGTACCACGTATACAAATTAGGATATAAATTCTTTGAGCAATTGCCCAGCAAGTTGTAGCATGTTCAGGTTATGTATGAAGCATTATGATTGCATTTAATAGTGGAATTGACTTGATTGATGAGTTTTATAAATTTCATATTTAAAAAGGAAGTTCTGTAAGAATAATGAATACATGCACACAAAAATGATCGAGGTAGCTTGTAATTACTATGCTCATTTTGGTTAGGATACTTGATACTAAGGTATCAAAAAGATGCTAGTTGCTCTATTCTAGTGCAAAAACATGAAAGTGGCAATAAATTTAGTCTTATTTGTGGAAACGTTAAAGTGATTGGAAATCATACCTTGTGATCAACAGTTAGTTGAATTGCTTGACCTCCTCGTGAAATAACTACGCGAGCATCACCAACATTTGCTGCGACCAAGATATCTTGACTACCTGGAATGCTCATGTCGAGTTAAAAAAAACACATAACAAACAACCTTAAAGCTTGCCATTTTTTTCGTAAAAAGACCTGTCTATAGCCTTTGGAATAATATTAAAAAAACAAGTTATTTTTTTTTATCAAAATAAACCTTGAAAAGATTGCAAAAGAACAGTGGCTGCAGTCGCTCCACATCGTGACCCCCCCAAACCCCTCTCTCTCAATGCTCCAAAGAGACCCTTCGGTTGAGCCTATGTGAGATAAGAGCACTTATAATTCATTTTAAAAATATCATGAGAACATGCATGAGTTAGACAAGCATTATTTTTATGTTTTAAAAGAGCTAAGGAATTCATAATAAACTCAGCTTGACACCACATAAGTTTGTACCAGAGCTAATTGGTCAGCTTCTAGGTAAGCAGCAGTTGTCGCCTTGACTAGATCAGGCTCTGCATTCTTTGTCATTCAAATATTATGAGTAATAATGTTCATCTCAAGAACTGAACTTGAGAAATCTAGTTGTTTTAACATTATTTAAAATAACTTTATTTGTAAATGCACGAGTCACTGGCGATCAAAATTTGGATGACCAAAACAAAATCATATAGTGGTTCAATAAATGATTTACGTAATATAAAATATAAAACTCCAAAGTTCTAAGTAGCCACATCCTAAATTTATAGATATAATGTTGTATACAAGATGAAAAGAATGTTTCAAAATTGTGAAATTTTAAGATTGTACATCAAATTTCTTACAAGTTGTTCTGCTGGAAAAGTGTCAATTAATTCAAATATTGTTGGTAGTTTTATTCTGATTCATACCTAAATTACTGTAGCACAAGAAAGTGTATTTAAAATTCTTAAAACATATATACAAATCTAGAAGTGTTTTAGTTTTTTTTTGCTCATTGGAAAAGGTAAATTTATATTATAATTTGGGCCTGAGCCATGAAGATTGCACAAAATGCCGTCGATAAAAAAAAGATCTTCTTTACTTCCTAACAGTCTTGCGATACAAAAAGAAAGACTGTCTTATAGCCACTAATAAAAAGCTAAAAAATACAGCAAGCTCGGAACATACTTCATATTAAATCTAAGCTCGGAACATACACTATATTAAATCTAAACTTATTAGTCAACACCTGTACTCAGCATCGTATACAAAAATTGCGAGCCCATGAAACAACCTGTTGAACAGCACTAAAACAGTAGAGAACAGCAACAACTAATTTCCCTCTAAAGATCGTAAATTTGTAGGGGCAGCATTTAAGCTCCATGGCAATGATGGTTTGAAAAATGCTGAAAATAATCACATGAGAGTTCCTCTATAATTGAAGATGGAGAACAATTGTCCAGCCAAATTTGCAGCCCAAACAAATAGGGTGGTGAAGCAAATTGATAGACACCCATTGATAGACTAAACATCTAAAGCACAAGTTAAAATCTGCTCAATCACAGTTCTTGGTTTTGCTAACTCACTTATGGTAGAAGCATACCTTTAGGCAGATGCCGCTCCAAGTTTGACCGCCTCACATCTAGATGTTCTGCAATATTTGAAAGGGCTTCATGTGCCCTCAAATATAAGTTTTGGCAATCATAAACAAATTTAAACATGCCTTTGTTGTCCCTAGGCTATGCAGGTGAAGTAGAATTGGCATTGTGTTTGGTGCATTTGCTGTACAATAACACATCGGAATTATATACATAGATCTGATAGTGTGTCTGCTTTGGTGGTGTAATCAGGAAACCATGAAGCCACATCAAGACTTCTTGCATGCAACTTGCGAATAGCTTACTGCCATATATTTGTAGCAGGAAAATGTTGAATGTAAAAGGTGCAGTCTTAGAGCTAGTCATCCCAGATTTGCATCGTATTATGCAATAAATAAAGGCAGGAAGATTAAAATAGATAGTCACTTATAGTTATTTGTTATGAATCGCCACTATTCCAGTCTTTGCAATCAACATTAAAATACAAATACATGGAGAACGTTTAGTTATACGGGAATTCAAATGGCATTAACTAGCCTTGAGTAAGATGCATATGCATATAGAATTCCACTAGATCCACACGGATTGGCAGAGAATTTGACAATTCAAAAACCTATCATAAATAAACATCCCTTGACATTCATCGGCATCATCATATCAGAACTTGAACTCACTAATTTGGATATCCAACAATCTTCATCATATTTAACTATCCTCCATAATTAAAGAGACCTTGGGTTGGATTAGATAAGATAGGTTAGAGAAAACATCTAGCGCACAGTTAGACAATACACCTTGCTCTAGACTAGGTGACACACCTCAATCCATGTAATGTCCCCTTTTTTGGCATAACTTGTTTTTGGAGACCTTAGCTTGGTTGTTCCCACAAAGCTAAGGGAAGGAAGAAAAGGTAACATGGAGGGGGGCTAATCTATAAACAAGAAAGGTAAAAAGTACTTAAGTGTCCTAATTTTCAGTTGAGTTGCAAAAAGGTACTTTTTATCTTATATTCACTTAAGTTGGGGTCATGGGAGCCTAAACCCTCAATAAAGTGAGTTTTAATAAGATAAAGTGTTTATGTTTGAAAGGATACAACCCTCCAACTTGGGCACTACACTAAGTGGTATATAAAGGCAAGGATTCATTTGAAAGTTATGCAGAATTTGATATTAAAACTCTTGTGCAAGTATGTCAAGCTTGAACAAGTGACTTGAGGATGAAACCCTTCAAGTGCACCGGAGGTTTGGGGAAGAAAACCTCCATTCTCTACTAGGGCTGCTCTACACAAGGGCTTTATTTTCGCCATAATTGTGCATAATTATATGCAAAAAAATCTACAACGGTGTCTTTTGACGCCACCAATATCAAGGAATTGGTATTACCCTTTGGAAAGTTGGATTTTTTCAATTTGCAGGAAAAAAGAAGGTTGGCAAACTCCATGGAGAAGCTCTAAGACAAATTGAGGCCTTCCAAGGTGTGGCGACTCCCTTTGGGAGGGTGGCGACCCTTCATAATGCAAGATTTGGTCTTCAGATCCCTCTTTAGGGTTAGAGGTATTTTTAGCAATTTATTACAGCTTGGAGAATGGTTTGACAGTTGATTTGCATATGATTTATGGTGATTTTGTGCCCTAGACAATATTCTAAATTTATTATATTATTTTAGTAGTAGACTAGGGTTTTGAGAATTTTGGGGCAGTATTTGGTGGGATTCCCATGATGGGAAAATTCTTATTCTAATTTTGTTTAATATCTACTATATTTTTGATCATTTTGAGCTATCACTTGCATGGAAATTCCAAGTATTTAGGAAGTTGTGAATTTATGAAATTCCATGGTAATTTTGCAATAATAAATTATAGAATTTTGAGTTTCGACTTTTGAGTGGGTATTCTGACTTCTAAAATTAGTGGCTGTAATATAAAGCTGAATTCATATTATTCAGAGGGTTAGAAGTGCCAAACCTGATTTTTTCCCTAATCGCCTAAGGGTTTGCTGAGAAGAAATCACTGAATATTGCTTCATTTTCGGAGTGGGTTATTGGCTGAATTTGTACTTTCAGATTGTTTGAAAGTTTGGTGCTTGGTTTGGTTAGGGTTTGTTGAAAAACCCTCTTTTTTGGTTGCTGTCCTAATTTGGGGACATTACGATATAGGTTACATAATGTAGATCACATTTGTTATCAAGATTTATAATGCATACATAAAAAGAGTGATTGTGTATTGATGTACGTGAATTGAGAGTTAGGAGTGCTTATTTTAATTTTATTATATGGGGTAGCTTACTCCCAAGCATTGCACCAGTTCACCTAGGACTCCTTGACTCCCATATATGGTATATCGTATATTTCTCATAGAGATCTTATAATGGCTCTATCATGAGTATTTGTATCATTTATGTAATATGAGTTTGACAGCATGAGTAGTGTACATCTTGTGATTAATAGAAGACTCGATTTTTTATACTATGTTGTGTTATATATGCTACAATGTTTGTGTTATTTATGTATGATGGAATTTGTGCAAGTGCCCTAAATCAATGTTCGGTGGTCATGCCCTAGACTATCAGCATGATGACAACCTCTAGGCTCAATAGGTGGTGATGGCATCCCCATTGCTTCTCAAAATTCCAATGGTGCTTTATGGTCTTCTCCAAGTACCTTCCAAGATGATATTGCTTCCCGAGATCTCATCTTCCTCATTGAGACACATGAGAGCTCCGAACGGGCCCTCCCTCCAGTCACAAGGTACTTGTGGATTTCGGCTTCTCATCGTGAGACCCGCAAATCAGATGATGTCCATGGTTCAGGTGGTGTGGCTTGCCTCATTCAGGATGGCCTTAGGTCTAGAGTTTCACTTGTGGCTTCTAATGCGCACTCCAAATATTTGTGGATATAGATTCAAAGGGTCCACCTACTTTTTGGGATGTCTTCGTAGCTATATGCTGCCTTCCCTCTGCGACATCTCTGTTCGCCATTCGTGTTGATGGAGACACGTACCTTGACCTCTATCTAGAGATCTCTTGGTACTCCACTATTGGTGATATCATTCTTTCAGGCGATTTTAATGTGCATAAGGGGAAGGGTGGGGAGGTTGAGCCAGTACAGAGGGTGAACATCAAGATGACATGGTCAGCAAGGGGAAGTTGGGGAGAAACAAGAAAGCCACAGATGTGGGGGATGAGGGATTTTCTATTAAGAACATAGTCCATGACACTCACACCACCGCCATGGGAAAAACATGTGAAACTACCAAAGTTGGGGAAGTGAGGAACTCCATTGAGAATGTGGAGGCTCTGAGATTCGCCCAACCAGAGGTGTCTCCCATAGGCCATAACCACTATCCACTTCGATGATGACACACCATTGACTATGTTTCCCATCTCTCCCTTCTTATGTGTAGGTTCTACTCCCTCCCTCTTCCCAACACCGACTCCATGTATGAGTTCTTACATCGAGCCCTCTAGGACGCTGCCCTTGAATCTTGTCCCCACACTATTCACTGCTCAAGATCCCCTACCTGCCACAAAACCTGGCCCATGAACCAAAGGTATGATGATGCGTGTAAATCCTTTCATCGGAGATTTCAATTTTCTCTCACCCATGACCCTCCCTTCCTGTCCACCCTCCGTAGGGAGTACCTTTGTCTTCTCCAACATAAGAAATGGGAGTTTCTTGCATCTTGATGGCTTACACTCCTTGCTGATCTCCACCACTCACCTAAGACTTTTTAGCATGCTCTTCTCCCAAGAAAAACCACAACTTCTAACATTACCCCCAAAACATGGGTCTCCTATGCTAGTTCCCTCTATGATGTTCTTGTCCATCCTGCTGCCACTGCAACCATCCCACCACCATCCTCCTTTGTTTTCTCCACTTTTTCCGTCAAGAGAGCTATTTTGAAATTGTGCACTAGCAAAGCAGTTGATTGTGAAGGTCTCAAAGCGGAGTTCATCGAATATGGTGTGGATTCCCTTGCCTCCCCCTTGCCACACTCTTTAATAAGGCGGTATATTCAGGTTTCCTTCAGTTATGGTCCCATCACATTATTCACCCTATTCATTAGTCCAGAGATCTCTCTATCACTAGCAACTACAAGACCATTATGATAGGGCATACATTTGCCAAACTCTATGCCACAATGTTAGACATGCAGTTATTAGAGTACCTAGAGAGGAATAATCTCAAAGCTAGAGGACATGCTAGTTTCAGAAAGGACTAGCAAACTATTGACCACATTTTCACACTTCGGGTTATTATTGAAGAAGCTTGTCACAGGTCTTCCAAAGATTTTTGTTTTTTTGGACTTCAAGAAAGCCTTTGACTCGGTCCCAAGACACTTGATTTTCAAGAAGTTGAGAGATATCGATATTCCAGATTCTTTGATTACTACCACTTGAAGGCTTTATGAGACAATGCTTGGACATTTTCGTACTTCACATGGTTTTTGTGACTTTGTAAAGAGTACCATTGGGGTCAAGCAAGGATGCCCTCTTTCACTGACACTTTTTAGATCTAGATTGATGAGTTAGAGGAGATATTTCAACAACATACTCATATAGATGATGGTTGTTTTTTGCATGAGGTGCTTACAGCTATCCTTTTTGCCGATGATGTTGTCCTCCTCTCACACTCTGCCAAGGGCTTACAAAGGTAGCTTGATGCTCTTGCTCAGATTTTGTGAACTCTGACAACTTGTGGTCAACCTTAGTAAAACTAAGGTTATGATCTTCAATACCTCCAAGTGCTCTCTCTCCAAATTCTAGTTTTTCTACAAATGGGAACTTCCAAAGATCACATCAGCCTACTCTTATTTGGGGGTCTAATCCTCTAGTCCATGCTTTAGCATGAAGTTTGCCTCTGATCTGCACCTTTGCAAGGGGTATGCCTCTCTTTCTGTATGTAGAACGTCAATGTTTTTAGATCCACTTACAGGACATTCCTTCAAAGTTGTGCATTTTTGATGCAATCGTCAAACCTACAATTTTATATGGTTCAAAGGTGTGGGACCTAGCTTGGGAGCTATTGATTGGGCCCGTATTGAGAGGGTCTAGACTCTCATGTTACAATGCATGATCCGTTGCAAGCAGACAGTTCCTCACCACATCGTCCAAGCTGAATTTGTCGCCCAAATGCTATGCCTATCTCCAGGCTTACTTTCTACATCCACAGACTTGGGTCCCTAGGGGACTCAGCTTTTGGTCGTGATAGATATCCATACTTAGCACTTTGCTCCTCAGAGAGGATCGCTTTACTGGTCCCCACTAGACACGGGCACTATCGGTACTTTGAGACTAGGTTACTCTTTCCTTCTATTGGCATCTCTATGGATCAGCTACCCCCTCTCATGTATTCCCTGGATGCCCCCTCCTCCCAAGATCCTTCCCACATAGGACAACATCACTAGAGCTGCCAAAGAGGACATCTACAAACAATATATCCAGACTGTGTAGATCTCCTCCCTTGAGCCACTCAACCCCAAGCTTGCTTTCTATACTGAACATTTCTTACAAATAGTGGATGGTATTATTTTCGCCCTCACTATCTCCAATGCCATTGGTCCCATGGCTTGAGGTTTCCCCTTAGTCAAATGAGAGTGTGCTTTCACTAACTACGAGTTGAAATAGATCACCAAATTCTCCGTCCAGATAGGATTTGTCATCTTTGCTCCCCCCAGGAGGCGGGAACTGAGGAACATTTCATTTTCATATGCCCCATTTACTATGAGATCTGGGAACGATATCACTGCCTCTATAGATACCCAACCAACTCTCTACCGACTTTCTTTAGATATCCAAACCAGCAGTGCTTGGCTCTATATCTTTGTGAGGATGTCACCCTCTAATGCAGATCTCTACAGGAGAAGCCCAGAGGCTTTAGAGCCCCCATGTTGATCACCTCTTTCTTCTAACCCATCTAGATTATTAGAAGCACTAAGCGTCCCTTGGACACCAGTGCATCACACATCAGAGTTGATAAATCAATTAGGCAGTGATTCTCTTAGCATATCATTACTACTTGGAGTACTCAAATCCCCATCCCGCTCTCCCTCGACACCTTGGTTCTACTTCTCTCCGTCGGCAGGGCTTTGCCCCTTCCTAACGACATGGACCTACTACTTATCAACCACCTCCCAGACCACAAGGACAAACCCACATTACCAATTTCTTTTGTACCATGGGAAGTACCTTGACCTTGGATGTTAGGGGAGATACTAGAGAAAGTGCTTTGCTTCCCCCTAGGATACCCCAAACCGGGCCCCTCCGACATTGGGTTCTCCCTGACGAACACTCTCAGATCTTCTCAAAGTGATTGATAATGGGTCAAACAACCCCTCCACTTCAGGCACAAACAGAGATTTCCAATGAGGTCTTCTAGTCTTCATCGACACGTGCTTTTGGAGGCTATTGTTTGCCCCTCATTTTTATTTGTATTGGTTTCATTACCACCTTTGTTAGTGGCATAATACTCTACTTCATCTTATGTACTTTAGTTTTTTGGATTTTGTTTCCTTGAGCTTTCTATTGTTAATGGTTGTATCCTCGAGTCCCATTGATCTAATTTTGGTCATCCATGGACATTAATATAATTTCTTTCTCTTTCTTTCTACTAGAAGCCTTCCAGGTAGGGCAATTTTTTTTTTACAGCACTGATTCACTTGGGTTTTATCTCTGACCTTTTAACAGGGCCTTGCATTTTTTTTTGGTTGCATTTTTGTGATTAGATCTTAGTAATGATGGTACCTTTTTCTTGATGCTTTCTTCTTTGGCCTGCTTATAAGTGTAGTAATTTTCCCTCTCCATTCTCTTCCCTCTTTTTTTCCTCCCTTTGCTTATCCTATTGTCTATGCTCTTGAAATTTTAATGGGTGTGGGCCCCAATAGAAATCCCCTTCTACTAATATATATATATATACCTAAGGAATGTTTGTATTTTTGGCCAATAGAGGAAAGCATAGTATTGGACGGGGCGGAAACATTAACTTTGCACTTTAGGACAATTTGATGCATAGCTAATTCAATATTAATCTCCATTAGAGCTTTACATGTTAAGCTCCAATTTTAAAGTTCAACATAGAAGCTCTAAATCTAATGGAGGTTGTTAATATTGAATTATCTTTGCACTGAATTTACCTTCATGCAAAAAAAACATCCAAATTGAATAAGTCCAGTTTATTTTGATGAATACCAAGGGCTTACATATACATCCATAATTACATATTTTTGGTATGACATCCTTCTTCCATCAGCCTCAAGATTCCTCTTAGATTGTAATTTCTACAACTTGTTTATTCCGTCAGTCTCAAGATTCCTCTTAGATCATATTTTTTGATAGATCTCCATACTCTATTTCAAAGCTTTTAGTGCGGCACAAGTTAAGGGGATGGTAACAAAGGTTGATGGGTCGAGCTTTATGTTTCCACTTCTATTTTCTAAAAAATCTCCAAGGATTTTTTAGAAATCCCATTTTTTGCGTATGTCAAACAATTCACACGCCTTCTCTATGCTGCCACATTTTGCATACATGTCTATGAGGACAGTGACAACTAAAACATGTGACAAAAAAATATTTTGATAGGTTTTTTTATAGATCTCCATACTCTATTTCAGAGCTCCAAGTGGGCCAAAAGGTGCAGGATGCTAACAAAGGTAAATGAGTTTGGCTTTATGAGTCAATTCTATTTTCTTAAAAATATTGTCTCTTGAAAATTAAGTTTTTAGGATCGTTACAAGTATCCATGCCACTAAACAATGTATCATGCACACTCTTGCTTACTGTGGTCAAAATATTAATGGCAGTAACAGCCAATCTATCCCGACCAGGCACAGGGGAAATATTCATCAGCAAACCCCAAACAGAAAAAACAGTATCCTTCAGATACTCATAAAACTCCTCTTCATTCTTTTCCATGAGGGGAATTTTAAGGAAATGCAATTGGCAGGTCTTAAGCCATACTTATCAGCGATTGACAGCATCCTCCAAGATTGTACAAACTCGGAGCTCGGAAACAAGGTATGGAAATCTGTCAAAAAGTAATTAAAAACAATTTATTGTCAAATGTTGTACTTGTGATTGCCCTCACTTGCATGTATGAAAAATACAACCACCTCGAAAAAGCACATGAATTGTTGTAAAAAATGCATTATTCACGTCGCATCATGGAATGCAAAGATTGAAGGGTATGCAACCCACAATTATAGCAAGAATTCCCTCAAACTCTTCGAATTGTGGACTAAAATAATTGTTGAATATGCACAAAATTGTTGTTTTGGTTTTTTTGTTAAGGTTTTATATGTTGTAGATAATCCTTGCTATAGTCATGCTTTGCATATCATGTAATCATCACATTCAATGCAATGACATATGATGATGTAGCTTTTCAAAAACTTCATGTGCCTTATCTATTTTGTCATGCAAATAATGTATCATGTAGGCTCTTGCTTGCCATGATTAAAAACTTGATGGCAGTAACAACCAATCTATCCCAACTATGCATAGGGGAAATATTCATCAGCAAACCCCAAACAGTAGAAGCAAAATCCTTAAAATACTCTTGAATAATAGAATATCATTTTTTACAGCTTATCATTATACAGTTGACAAATGACCTGTGTACTTGGCTTACACGGTTGGGAGCTGCTTCCAAAGTGCTTCATCTGTTCAAAGAGTTTGAGGACATTCTTTCTGTAGATGTGCAGCATATATCCTGCAATCTATGTGTTGAATTTGGGTGATGCATTTTGTCAAACAATACACTTTCCTTTTGTATGCTGGAACATTTTTGCATTCGTCTCAAACAGGACAGTTGGAACTAAAACAATTGACAAAAAATTGCTTTCAATTATTTTTTGATGGATCTCTATATCCGGTTCTAAGGTTCAGCTTTGGCTCAAGATGGGATGATGTTCGCAAAGATTAAACAGCCGGCTTTACACCTGCCAAATTTTATTTGCTTAAAATCTTTGAGACTTTTCCAACAAGCCCATTTTGTGCATATCCAACAATTGTTGCGATCTGTGATTTGCACAAAACAGTTTCTTATCAAATGGTGTACTTGTGACTGCCCTCACATGCATGTATGTAAAATACAGCAGCCTAGAAAAGGCACATGAAGTGTTGTACAAAATGCATTATCCACATGTGGCATCATGGAATGCAATGATTGAAGGATATGCAACCCGTAATTATAGCAAGAATGCCCTCAAACTCTTTGAGTGAATCATGGACTGCAATAATTGTTAGATATGCACAAAAATATTATTTTGATTTGTGTTTTAAGGTTTTATGTGTTGTAGGTCATCCTTGCTATAGCCATGATTTGCATATCATGTAATCATTGCATTCAATGCATCAATATAAGAATGTTGTAGTTTTTCATACGATTCATGTGCCTTCTCTATGCTACTACACCACTAAACAATGTATCATGCAAGCTCTTGCTTATTGTGGTCAAAAACTTGATGGTAGTAATAACCAATATATCCCAACTAGGCACAGGGGAAATATTCATCAGCAAACCCCAAACAGTAGAAGCAAAATCCTTAAAATACTCTTGAACCTTAATCATTATACACTTGAAAAAAGTCTTTTGTACAAGTTGTCATTATATAATTGAATATCTTGTAAAAGCTATTTTGTTATTATAAATTTGGCTAGGGTATGTACCATACTGTTTCATTAGTTCAAAAAAATTGAGAGAATACTTGTAAAATCCAGTTTGTGCACATCCTGCAATCATTGTATAGTCCATGTGACCACATTTAGTAGTCATTTTGTGAAACAGTTCACATGCTTTGTGCATGCTCCCATCTTTTTCATTCATGTCTATTAGGGTGTTTGCAACTACAACATATGACAAATATCCACTTTCGGTTATGATTTGACAGATCTACATACTCTTATTTAGCAACCTTGAAATATATAATTAAGGTATAGAGCCTTTAAGGCAATCACAGTTGCAAAATGTAGTAGCATAGAGAAGGCACATGAATTGTTTCACAGATTAAAACATTCATTTGTCACTACATTGAATGCAAAAAATACAGGATCTGCAAGGCATGGCTATAGCAAGGATGACAGTGATTATTACTTCAGCATGTGCCCTAACAAAGCTTCTACAACACAAAGCCTTAACCAAAAACATTAAAATAAAAAATGAGGATTCAGGCCCTTTTTTGTGATGCCATGGTGATAATTGTAAGTGTGGGCCCTCCTCTGTCAAATGATCTCATATGTCAAATTGACTCTCTCCTCTATTGTTTTCCTCTGCCAAATGCTCCTTCTTGCACATATTGATTTCTTCTTTCATTTTGTTTTGTGCATAAGTGGGGGCCCTCAAGCTTTTTATTGTCGTTCTCTGGACATCTATAGCAAGGATATCCTCAAACTCTTCGAACTGATGAAGCATTCTAGAAACAACCCCCAACCGAATAAGCTTCCTCTTTGATCTATGTGCATTCAACTATGCAAGTATGGGGAATGATGGCTGCATGCAATTCACTCACATGACTGAAAATTGTTGCATTATTACCTTCATTGAATCATTATACATGCAAATAATATGAGGAAAGCATCTTGACCTTAAGAAATGGACCTAACAAATGTAATGGACTCCACCCCTTCCTCAAAACATTTCATGTGAAAAAAACACCTATTCATGCTAGAACTCCTCAAGTAGTTCAAGTTCTCTTAGGGGAAGTTTGCAATAAAAAATGCATAAAATTCCATCATCTCTTAATCCTTCCTTCAGAAGACTCGGCCTCAACACTGAGATGATTAACATTCACAGTCCAGTATGCTTGACAGCCCCTCCTCATATTCTCATGCTGAGCTCCCCCAATTCACCCTTGAAGGTGCAGCTTGCAAACCTACTCCTTCCCATGTCAAAGTAATCCAATGCATTTCAATCATACCATGGAACATTTTGGCTATCCATCCTCCTCTTATACCACTTTCAAATCCAAGGACGAGGGTCTTATGCAAGCTATGTTGAATATTTTTGACATGAAAAAAAACTTGGGCAAATAATAGAGGGAAAATGAATGCATAACCCCTACATGGAAAGCCTCTTTAGGTTGATTCAAATCAAATTGAATCAAAATGAAAGAATTGAAACCCTCCAAAATTTGAGAAAATTTGTGGAAAATCAAGAAAAAGCAATGGATGCAATCACTACAATAATGCTATGTAAATCAGCTAAACATAAATTGAAGCTACAATCTTTAAGGCAACACAAGCCAACCCTCTAGCAAAGAGACAAGCCATCTATGTAGAGGTCTACAATGAAGACAAGAAAAAGGAAACCATATGGAGCCAAAAAAATCCCACACATCAGGCCTCCTCCTCAACCAAAGCATGGGCTTCTCGCTCTCCTCGAGAGGAAGGTTTCCTATTCAACATAGCACATGACAACTACACTCCATAACTAATATGATGTTTTTTATTTTTTGTTTTGATGATGTAAATAAGTTCCGAATGTACGCTTCATGGTGTTAGTACTTTTCTAGTTCTCCTTGTTCATGGTGTTAGTACTTTCTTAGTTGTCCTTATCTTCCCTCCTCTTTGTATGGTTTGAATTTGGATGGCCTAGTCTCTTGGATGCATCCTAAGTTGTCACCTTTTCTCTGTATATATAAACTTTACCTTTTATTTTATAAAAAAGATGAGGAGAGCATCTCTTTATCATTGTTTACTAATTCCCAACAAAAAAAACAATGTAGTTGAAAAAACAATTTTGTCACGTTGAAATTTCGACATTCACATAGACATAAATTTTTTTACATGTTTTTAAACATTAAAAATTCAAACCAGTATTTTCGACTTTTCACCCCATAAAACCCCTATTTTCAACCCCTGGGCAAAAAAAATTAGGTCAAATTTTGTAGTGTTTAGAGTTTCTAAAAATAGATGCACAAACCACCATTTTTCTAGAAATAGAAAGTTGGGTCCATTGGGAGCAGAGCGAGGAGGTGAGAAACCAACATTCAAAATCATTTCGAATGGACTGTCCCAGGCTTTATTTTCAATACTTTGGAGAAAAACAAAGACATCAATACATTGCATAGTATCTCAACACAATTTACATCATATTTAGTTGAACTTTTGTTTCTAAGAGGTTCAAAATTGAAATTTGTGAATATTTGATCATCCCTTGACTAGTGCCTTAACAATTTACTAGCAAAGCCAAAGCTGAACTTTAATTTTTTCCTATAATGGGCAGGGTATATCCGGGTAAACAATCGTCTTGGTCCCCTTTTTACCTGGATCATTAACATTACAATATCCGTCAACAATTGCTATAGATTCTCCCATCCTTGGTTTGTCTCACTGCATCCTCATGCTTCCTTCGAGTTGTTATAGCTTCCATAGCTACGAAGGGTACCTGTGGGTGTTTTAACCAAAGCACCTATTAGAATTCATGTCCACCCCTAAAAATTTTCCACATTTTGTCCAGAAAAATTATGAATATTGTCCAAAAAAAGGTTGTGTCTTAATGTTTAGAGTTATAAGGGTTTACCATTTGAGATATTATTAAAGGGTCTTATATCAAGGTTTTTGTGTCCCTTGGTTTATGTTTTCCATGTGTCCTCTAGTCCATCCATTGGTTCGGAAGTCCAAGTATATAAGTGAATAAAGCCATGTCATGATCCAATGAAATAGTTGGGTATTTGGTTAGGTCTTGGAGCTATCAGCATCAGTTTTTGGCCTTTTCAAAGCCAACAAAGTTTGATGATTCTCGAAAGCAGAACATAGATCAATGTAAAGTGGGAAAAAATGATTTAAGTTTATAGGTTATCGTCATCATAATTTTGGTGGTTCTTGAAAGCTAAAGTATTCTTGAATGCTGAATGCCACAATAAGCGCACAAGTGGTTAATAAGTTTTGGCTTTGGCATTTTGCCAAATTTGTAGTAACAAATGATTCTTGAATCTGGTCCTAATGAAATGAATTTTATATTGGATGAAGTAACTATGTTGGATTGGCATTTTTATCACAATATTACCTATCTTCTCTGAATGCCAAACCCGATATGAACAACAAAATATTGGCTAAGAGTTTTTGTTGGTTTCCCCACACAAGTCAACAGATGTACGTTCATTGAATGCCAAAGCAGATGACCATTATGACATGCATTATATGTGATTAAATAGGATTGTAGGCAATAAAACTGCTACATCCTTAACCTATAGTGCATCTAGATATATGTGTGGCCGACTTGTGGCGTACATATCTTCATATTATCTCATTGCATTTCTCAATGTTCTTAATATGGTCGGTCTATGGAATAACTATGGCTAAGTAGAGTATATATAGGAGGTAGTGGTTAGTCTTTTATTATCATATTGCAAACTCTATTTTTATTGCATTGTTGTGGAGGTTGCCCCATCGAAGTGGATCAATCATAATATTCAAGTATTCTGATCTTTCACCAATTGTTGTTGTGGATCTTCTTATTGTGTTCTTAATTTTCCGATATATTATTCTATTGTTGTGAATCGTCTTAAGTAATTTCATTACAAGTGGGAACTAAAGCTTCGATTTGGGCAAGTTTCTACAGTGTGGTTTTTTCGGATTTAGCGTCCTAAGCACTAGAAGGTTGAAAAAATATAACTTCTAATCATGGAAGAATTGAATTTTTTTGTCACCACAGTTTTGTTCATGGATTTTTTTACTAAAAATAAAAAAATTAAATAAAAAGTAAAAAATTAAAAAAATTTGTAAAAAAAAATAAAAAAGCCTAGAAAATTTTTAACCTTGTGTTAATTAGCAATCGTTGGATTCATCTCTACAAGACAATTGAAATGGTGTATTCCACTGGTACATTTTTTCGAGCCAGAAAATTTCACCCTCGTGCATTAATAATCATTGGACTCATCTTGGTGGGGTGATTGCAACAATCTCATCTGTTGCTACCCTTTTTTTGAGGCTAAAACCCTCTTAAGATTTGTGTATGGCTGGTCCTAACACTCGCGGATGCAGGAAAGGGAAAAAAACTCCTAAAACTCTTCACAAGGACGACATGGAGTCTGAAACTTCTGATCCATGTATTTTGGAGGCAGTTCAACAACTTAAGTCAAAGTTGCATGGCATGGTGTAGAAAGATGATCTCGATGCGATTAAAGGGGACATCATGGGGCTAAGAGGGGACCCGAATGGCTTTTGGAATCAATTGCAACAAATAACTGAGAAATTGGCAAGCTTTACAATTCAACCTTTGCAAAATAACCCTCTGCCACTCTAGTTTGGTTCTCCTACTCCAAACAATCACAACGCCAATCCTGATCAGAAGCCGATGTTACTAGAAGTGGAACTATGCAAGTTTAATGGTAATCATCCACTCACATGGATCAATCAAATTGAAAATTTATTTGATCCACATCAGACTCCATGCTCACAAAAGGTGGTCATGGCCTCTCTATATCTAGAACCTGAGTAGTTCATTTCATATTGATGGTTATGTGCTCAAAAGAAAAAAAAGGGTCTCTCAGTTCTTGGTTTGTATTTTCTAAAGAGTTGCAACTCCAATCTCGCAACAATGTCTAAAAAAACTACTTCAACCACCTAGCCAAACTATACCAAACAGAGACCGTAAAGGATTATATTCATCAATTTCAATAACTCTTCTTATGTGGGGCGGACATCACTGAGGAAAATTTGACTGGTCTTTTTTTAGGTGGCCTCAAGGATAGCATCCAATTGGAGGTTCGCAAGTTTAGTCCTAGTTCAGAATTTGAAGCCATCCCAGGGGCACACATGGCAGAGAGAAAAAAACTTCTCAAACAAAGACCTTTCACTAATGTCTGTGAATGCACTTTCCTAGCACCATCATTTCCTTAGCCTCCCTAATTGACCCCTTAGCAAATTGAGGAGAAGCATACAAAAGGTTTGTGTTTTGGCTGTGATAGAAAATGGAGCAAAGGACATCGTTGTGCTGAAAAGAAGTTGTTTTATATTGAAGGCACCAATGAAGACAATGAAGATGATGAAGCCTTAGGTGCAGGTTTGGATGACGCTGAGGACGAATCTAAAGATTCTCAACCTACTATTCTCTGTCATGCACTTTCTGGTATTAGTACTCCTCAAACTCTTATGGTGGTGGGTTTCCTCAAGAAATAAAAGATGATTGTGTTGATTGACTCTGGGAGTACATAAATTCATTACCAGTAAGTTGGCTACTTGTTTGAACTGTTTCATTTAACCAGATCCAGAATTTCAAGTCATGATTGTGGATGGTAATACCGTCAACTATTCTAGAAAATGCCATAGTATTAAGCTTGCTATGGGAGACTACCAGTTAGATTATCCTATGTTTGTTATTCCCATGGGAGGGGCTTGTTGTCAACCTGGAGCTACACCCTGAATCGAATATGTGCATAAAATAGCCAATCCTCTTATCCGGTTGAAACAAAGGGATATTCTCACGAGGGTGGGTGCCTCAATGGTGACAAGAACCTCTAGAGAAGGTTGGTTCCTATAAGATGTATCAATGGATCTCTACTCTGTGCTACGAATCTACCATGGAAAAGGGAGAAAGAAACTTGAAAGGAAAATCCTACCTAATAACAGTGATACACCAAAATGTTGATCCACTCTACTTGGAACCGTAAACACTGAATCAAACACGGGAAAAGGAAGACCTTTGATTTCAATTGATCACTATGCATAAATATTTCATGAGAAGGTTCAATCCAACGACCAAAACATGAGGGAAAACAATGGAGAGAGGTCTGATACAAGACACTTTGCAGCCACCTAACATCCACTTACAGCTTCAGCAAAAGACATATAGAACACTGAACATAACCTGCATAATATGATAAGCTAGCAACTAGGTACGAATAAAAATTTGGGAAGGGAGAGAAATCTACCACATATGCAAATTGCTAAATGAATATACATATGCCAGCACTTGAAATCTGAAACTACAGTCCTTCTATTGATTGAATAGGTTACATAACTCACCAATGGCAAAGTCTGGTCTTGCAAAGAGAGGGATGAAAAAATCCAAGGCTGAAAAGCCATTAATATAAAGAATTACAAAAGCCAAGAGATTGGCGTTGAAAAATAGAAGAGAAAGATCAACTTAGATTAACTCAAGACCAACTTTGCCTTCCAATAAAATATATTTTCCCTTTGTCTTTGCATGAAGCTCATTGGCGTTAGAGGAAGTGGACGGCTGGGTTTATTGAAACGCCCACCTCTCTTTGCATGGAAATCCACGCCCACCTCTATATTTAGCTTCTTCATGAGCTGCTGGAACATTTGAAAGTATGAGATGACAATAACATGCATGAAATCCAACGCCAATGTCAATTTTAGAACTCTGACTTGATCCGTTGGAAGCTAGTTTGGAACGTTTGACATGCTGAGTTGACCTTGGAGATAAACTTGACTTCAACAACCAGTCAACTAAAGCCTTGACTAGTCAACTGTAATTAGCTTTTGCTTGCATGGAATTCCACGTTGACTCCGTCTTTTGTTTGTGCATGGGTTTCTCTCGGCCCAACTGTCCGTGATTTCTCTTGGCTAAATCTAGAATTCTTCTTCTTGACCTCTGTCTATATTTGTCTTTCCATGGACTTTCCCTTCTTACTTATTCCTTCGACCTAATGTTCATTCTCTTCGGGCCTTTATTATCTCGGACCTCACCCTTTTGTTTTATTTCTTCGGATAATCCATTGGGCTATTTGCCTTAAGTCATTTTCCCTTCGTGTTCATTCTTTTCGGACTTGGCTTTTGTCTCTCTCTGCCCTCAGACTTTCCTTTCTTTGACCAAGCTTTCCGAAGGAATTTTTCGGACAATTTGTCCGAAGGATATCCATTTCTTTCGGAATTTTTGGCTTCCCTTGGTTTTCTGCGGACTTTATTCCTTTGGAATTATGTTCTGTCCCTTGGTCTTATCTCCCTTTGATTTTCTCGGATTTTTTCCTGCAGGGTTTGTGTCCTTTGAATTTTTGCGGACTTTTGTTTTCTCACTTTTCTGCGGCTTTGTGTCCTTTGAATTTCTACGGACTTTAGTTTTCTCACTTTTCCGTCGCTGTGTCTTTTGTGTATTTTCCACGGGTTTTTCTTTGTCCCGAATTTCTTCAGACTTTTTGTCCGAAGGAATTAGTCCTTTGTCTTTGTCTTTACCACTGGCAGAATGCCCTTCGAAAAAAATGCAAAGGTCTTGCCACCGACCAAGTGCCCTCCGCAAGGGCTTGTGTCTTTCCTCTGTGCCCTTCGAGAAAGTTGGATAGGTCCTATCACCGACCAAGTGCCCTCAGCAAGGGCTTCTGTCTATCTCCCTGGCATTTCGGAAAAATTGTAAGGCACCCGGGATTTTTGTAGGGCACCTGGATTTTTTGTAGGGAACCCGGGTTTTTTGTAGGTGTCCTTATTCCTTCGGACCTTTGGATTTTCTGCGGAATTTTGTGGGAGGCTGCGGACTTTTCTTTGCAAATTCTCCGAAGTATTCCTTCGGACTTTTGTCCGAAAGATATCTTCCTTTTAATTTCCATTGCTTTGTTGGCTTCTTTCTAACCTTGCGTAAGGCATTAATGTATTGTATGCAGTAACCCTATAAGAATAACCATGTTTGTGCATCGTATGCAAAACAACCTCTGCCTTTTCAAACAGTCCAGATATGCAGTATGTCTCAACAAGTAGAACATATGTATCTTCAATCGCAACCCAGGGCACCTGTAACATTCTCAAGTAGATCATCCCATGCTTTATATGAAGGCTGCAGATGGCTATTTAAGGACCCCCAAAAAATGATTTACAAGACAAACTGGTACCATAAGACCATCTTCTGAATAGTAAGGTTGACAATTTTTTGGCCTGTGGAAGAATTGTCAACAGGGCTAACATTGTTATGGGAGTGCAATGGCTCACCACGTTGGGCACTATTGAGATGAATTTTCAAGAACTTATTAATGCACTTCCATTCAGAAGGCACAACATTTAAACTACATGGATTACAGGCTAAATCTCCACAACTAGTTAATTCCCATCAAATGATAAAGATTCTTAAAAAAGGTGTTGAAGGATTTGTGGCATGCTTGTTTTCCATAGAAGTTTAACCAACCAAATATTCTACCCATTCTAATTTACAAATGGTGTGGATGGCCACTCTGTTGTTTTTGGTGACATGCCAAAAGGACTTCCACCAAGTCGAGCACATGATCATGCCATCAAACTACTTCCCGAAAGTACACCACCCAACATCAGACCTTACAAGTATCCCTATGCCAAGAAGAGTGAAATTGAAAAGATGGTGGAAGAGATATTGGATGCAAGAATCATCCGACATAGTCAAAGCGAATATTCCTCCCCAATGGTCATGGTGTGGAAGAAGGATGACACTTGGAGGATCTATCCAAACTACAAAGAACTCAATAAGTACACCATCAAAGATAAGTTTCATATTTAAGTAATTGATAATTTGCTAGATGAATTGCATGGTTTAGTTTTTTTACCAAGTTAGATTTTTGTTGCGGGTATCATCAAATTCTATCCGAGCAGAGGACATACCTAAAACAACTTTTAGAACTCATGAAGGCCATTATGAGTTTATGGTCATGCCTTTTGGCCACACAAATGCACCATCTACATTTCAGAGTTTGATGAATATTGTTTTTATGCCATTTTTTAGAAAGCTTGTGTTGATGCTTTTTGATGACATCCTCATTTACAACAAAAATTAGGAAGACCATTTGAAGCATGTGAAACAGGTACTCTTGATTCTAGAACAACATCATCTTTATGAAAAACCTTCCAAATGTGTTTTTGGCGTTCAAGAGGTGAAGTACTTTGGTCATATTGTTTCACATGGAGTGAAAGATGATACTAAAAAAATCCAAGTGATGATGGAGTGGCAGGTTCCCAAGACACTCAAGAATCTATAGGGATTTCTGGGGTTAACTGGTTACTATCCCAAGCTTGTCAAAAATTATGGTAGCATCGCAACCCCACTCACATCTTTATTGAAGAAAGACTCCTAGTGAACTGATATAACTACCAAAGCATTTGAACAGTTAAAAACGGCCATGTGCACCACTCCAATTTTGGCTACTCCTAATTTTTCTAAAACTTTTGTTGTGAAATGTGATGCATCAAGATATGGAATGGGTGTTGTACTCATGCAAGAAGGCAAACCACTTACATTTGAGAGTCATCAATTGAAATGAAAAAATAGGCTCAAGCCAATCTATGAGAAAGAAATGATAGTTATTTTGCATGCAGTCAAGCAATGGAGACGTTATCTGATGGCTCATCACTTTTAGATAAAGACTGATCATGATAGACTCAAATATTTTTTGAAACGATTGTCTTATGAAAAACAACAAAAATAGGTGACTAAAATGTTAGGCTATGATTTTGAAATAGTCTATAAGAAATAAAAAGAGAATGTGATGGCAGATGCATTATCTTGGAGGGATGAATCAATTGAGGCATTGTTATGCGCAATGACTATTTGGTAGACAAATTGGTTAGAGGAAGCAAGATCAAAATGGAAGAATGACAGTGCTACCCATGATTTGATTCAAAAACTTTAGCAGGGTTTTGGCGAATTTGCAAAATTTACATGGAAGGGGAACACATTATGGTATAAAGATAGATTATACCTCTGTAAGCATTCTCTCCTCAAACTTAAAATCCTTTGGAAACTTCATGCATCTTCATTGGGAGGTCACTCGAGATTTTTGAAAATATATCATAGAATCAAGCAAGATTTCTTTTGGGAAGGACTCAAGGGGGATGTCTAGAAATATGTGGCTGAATGCATGGAAT
Source organism: Torreya grandis (assembly GCA_037957365.1). Classification (NCBI taxonomy): domain Eukaryota; kingdom Viridiplantae; phylum Streptophyta; class Pinopsida; order Cupressales; family Taxaceae; genus Torreya; species Torreya grandis. Next base: position 7,194,184 of record JARHVA010000085.1, read on the forward strand.
GTCAACAAAACACATGTAAAGTCATTAAGACCCCAGGGCTTTTACAGCCTTTATCCATCCCTAGTCAGCACTGGGAGGTTTCCATGGATTTTATTACTAGGTTACCGCGGTCCAAGCGTAAAAATGTTAACATGGTAGTTGTGAATCGACTCACCAAGTATGCTCATTTTTGTTCGTTATCAAAATCATTTGTTTCTAATACAATAGCTTCCGTTTTTCTCAATATAGTTCAGAAATTGCATGGTACTCCAAAGATTACTATGAGTGACTAAGATCCCATATTTACTAGTAAATTTTGGACTGAATTATTTGCATGTTTGGGCACCCAGTCGACTCATAGCTCATCCTATCATCCTCAATCTGATGGACAAATAAAGGTAGTCAACAAATATCTAGAAGGGTATCTTCGTTGTTTTATTTTCGACAAACAGGATAAATGGGTTCATTGGCTGCCACTTGCCAAATGATGGTATAACACTTCTTTTCACACTTCTTCCAAAATGTCTCCCTTTGTGGCATTGTATGGGTATCACCCCCCATTCATCACTTCAGCTTTGATGGTGCATCCCAAGGTTCGGGTTGTTGAGAAACACATTCACCATCAACAGGAGGTACTCGTTTTGTGAGAGAATTTAGCAATGGCACAAAATAAAATGAAGCAACGAGCAGATCAACACCATGTGAACGACATTTTGACATAGGTGATGTTTGTGCATTTGCAGCCATATAACCAGATGTTTCTGAAACAACAAAAAAAGAATCACAAGCTGTCCCCTAAGTACTATGGCCCTTATCAAATCTTCCATAAAATTGGTAGTGTGGCTTACAAGATGCAATTGCCCCCGTCCACTCACATACATCCGATATTCCATGTATCCTGCTTGAAAAAAGTAATTGGATAGAGTTTCCACTCAGACTGAGTTACCTGAATTGGATGAAGAAGGCCGAGTCATGCTGGAGCCTATAAAGATCCTTCACACGTGCACTAAGCAACTATGGATCAGAGCGATTAAGGAGTATTTGATCAAATGAAAGAATATGCATTATGAAGATGCAACATGGGAGCAGGAAGTGTTCTGCAGCAACATCCTGGTTTGATTCAACATTGAAGACAATGTTGTTCTAAAGGGGAGGGGCATGCTACACCCTTAACCTATAGTGCATCTAGTGATATGTGTGGCCGACTTATAGTTTACATACATTCATATTATCTTATTGCATTTCTCGATGTTCTTAGTATGGTCGTGTAATGTCCCTTTCTCAAGCTTAATTTGTTTGGAGACTTTTAGCTGACTTTTGTGGTTTCTCATTGGCTAAAGGGAGGAGAAGAAAGGAAAACATAGTTCTTTTGTTCAAATTGCCAAAAAAAAACTATGTTGGCAACTTATTCTAATTTGATTTCAATTAAAAAAGGGAACTCTATAATTTGATGAAAGTCGGCCCTTAATTGAAAATTATAATGAAATTGCTTTTGAATATTTAATTTTCCCTCTCTTTGTGGAACGCCCCTTTTTGGAATTGATGTTGGAGGGAAAAGATATAAAAGAAGGAAAAAGGTTCATTTTGCACATCGTTTTTATCACTAAAATGATGAGTTTGAGCAGTTTGCTTGACTTTCAACCTTAGGAGATAAAACCCTTCTTTGGCATTCTGAAGTTGAGAACAAAAACCTTCAACCTTTAGTGGGGTGACTTCATTTCAAGGGTCATATTGGACAAAATTGAGCAGTTTTTGGCATTTAGCTACCATTCTAGGTGGAACGCAGTAGTGAGACAGCAGTTAGAAGGGTGGTGCATCAATTTTTGGGGCAACAAACCTTGATTGGAGCTCTAGCAAAGGCAACGACCTGATTTGGTGCCTTCTCCTAAGGTAGCAAACTCCTTGAGGGGTTTCAAAGTGCAGTTTTGAGGCAATTTGGATGCCTATCTTGATGTCTGATTACACTTTCATGTAGCTGATATTTTCGTTGTAATTTACAGCCATATATTCGCTCCAAAAATTCAGATTTAAAGGTATTTGTATCGCTGTATTTTATCTGATTTTTGGTGAATGTTTTTGGTAATAAAATATTGAATTTGACCTAAAATTGATATTTTCTGAAGTCTGAACTTTAATGTGGTTAGGGTTCAAAAGAAAAATAAAAAACTGTAATTTTTCAGAATTGTACTTTGCCCTAAAAGGGGCATTTTAGTGGTATCAAAGCCAAATTCTTAACTAGTTGTGAGGAAGTGAGTTGTCTACATGCCAAACAGTGATAGAGAGATCAGATACTACGAAAGGGAAAAGAAAAGGGCTCCAGAACATCAAGTAGAAGGGTAGGAACCACCAAGGCAAGAGTTTGAACAACCAAGGCAAGAGTTGGAGCAGCCAAGGCACGAGAACATGGATGACCCAGATCATGCTAAGTTTGAAAGGTTTGCTCAAAATCAAGAGCGATTGACAGACATGATGGCTGAATTCATCCAAACCATGAAGAACATGAATGGGCATCAGCCTCATAATGGTGAGGAAAGGGCTTTCGATACACATAATAGCCCTCCCCCTCCACCAAGAGGGACGGATGGATCTACACAAAGGCCTTTTCAACCCAACTTTCTTCGTAGAGAGAAGGTCATTCTAGAAAGGGAGGAGCAACCTTCTATAGTAGATGATGTGGCTCCAAGCTATGAGGAATATAGCACTCTTCCACCCAAAATCAAGGGGAAATGAGCCTTACAGATTTCGTGATATTGAAGAAAGGCAATGGTGGCTATAAGTTTGGTCATAGACCAAGGAACAATCTAGGAGATCTACAATATGCTTTGGGAAGGCTCACACTTTCCACTTTTGATGGATCCACAAAAAGTTCAGCTAGGGCATGGATACAAAATGTAGACACCTATCTCACACTTCGGCCTATGATGGAGGATGAGGCAGTCAAGTTCTCCACATTGCATTTGGAGGGAACCACCCATGAGTGGTGGTACCACGATTTGATAACACAATGGTAGAACCTCATAAATTTTTATGAGGGGCTCAGTAGAAGATTGATTGAAACTTTTGATAGGGCTAATCTGGAACTTCATTTCAAAAAATTGCCGCAATTGAAACAAAAAACTTCAGTGGATGAGTATTGAAATCAAGGGGAAATGAGCCTTACAGATTTCGTGATATTGAAGAAAGGCAATGGTGGCTATAAGTTTGGTCATAGGCCAAGGAACAACCTAGGAGATCTACAACATGCTTTGGGAAAGCTCACACTTTCCACTTTTGATGGATCCACAAAAAGTTCAGTTAGGGCATGGATACAAAATGTAGACACCTATCTCACACTTCCGCCTATGATGGAGGATGAGGCCGTCAAGTTATCCACATTGCAATTGAAGGGAACCACCCATGAGTGGTGGTACCACGATTTGATAACACAATGGCAGAATCTCATAAATTCTTATGAGGGGTTCAGTAGAAGATTGATTGAAACTTTTGATAGGGCTAATCTAGAACTTCATTTCAAAAAATTGCCGCAATTGAAACAAAAGACTTCAGTGGATGAGTATGTGACTGATTTGCAGAGGGTTTCAATGATGGTACCAGATGTCTCGAAAAGAATGCTTGTAGTTTTGTTCATGGAAAGATTGGATGACCCACTCAGAGGTTTAGTCAAGGCTTTCAACCCTCTTACTCTTCAAGAAGCCATTTCAAAAGGCTCTTAACCTTGAATCTACAGCTCCCAAGGGCAAAATTCTACCTTTTGGACAGCAAAGAACAAATACTTTTGGGTAGCCTGGGACTGCATTTTCAGAACAGCCAAAATCAAACCCATTTGGACAGCAAACGAAGCCTTATCAGCAGGGTTTTGGGAAGCAAAAAGGGCTGTCAAAGATGAACAAAGAATGGGAGTCAAGTAATGAATTAAGAATAAAAAATGTGTGCTTTACATACAAGGACCCTTGGACACCGAGACATCCTTACCATGGAAAAGGGCAAGTAATCAACATTGAAGTAATTTTGAATGGAGAGGAAGAGGAAGAAGAAGAAGAGGGGATAGCCACTAATTAGAAGGAACAAGTTGAAAAGGAAGAAGGTGACAACATGGATGGCACCCTCACTACCTTATCTGGAGCTCCTAGATATCACCCCTTTAGAGAGAGGGGTTTTGCAACGTAATAAAGTCACCATGCTCATTGATAGTGGGGCCACCCACAACTTTATTGATGAGGGTTTGGATGCTAGATGTGGGCTGCTAACAACTGATTTCAAAGGCTTTAATGTGACAATGGCAGATGGCTTCACCATCGCTTGCACAAATAAGATTCCAAGTTTGAATGTCACATTGGGTAATCACAAAATTGAAGATGATTTTTATGTAGTCGGAATTGGAGAAACTGATTTAGTCCTTGGAGTACAAGGCTGCACTCTCTTGAGGAATTCACCCAAAATTAACAAACTATGGAACTAAAATTCAGATCAGCCAATAAAGAAATAGTGCTATGTGGATTGAGCAATGGAGCACCCATGGTTGTGACTTCAAAGAGGATGGAAAGGGATTTTCATAGAGGCCAGGTTGTTTGGGAAGCTGAGTGTTTTGCAAGCACTACAAATTCTAATTTGGAACAACATCATCACAAGGATATTCAGCGCATCATTGATAGATATGCCAAGGTTTTTGGTAGTATTCCTCATGGACTCCCCTCAGATAGGGGTTTTGAGCACATCGTTGAGTTGGAACCAGGAACTAAAGCGGTAATCACTACAACTTACCGCCATCCTGGGGTCTATAAAGAAGTTGAAAAAGCCATCCAAGAGATTTTGGAGATGGGTCATATAAGGCCTAGATCTAGCCCTTTTGCTTCTTTGATTGTTCTTGTGAAGAAGAAGGATGGGAAAATGAGGGTGTGCATAGATTATCACCTATTGAACAAGAAGACCATCAAAAATAGGTATCCCATACCTAGAATTGGTGAGTTGATTGATGAGCTTCATGGGGCAATCTACTTCTCCAAGATTGATTTGAAGACCAGGTACCACCACATTCGGGTAAGAGAAGAGGATGTTCAGAAGACCGCTTTTAGATGTCACTATGGGCACTATGAATTTTTGGGCATGCCCTTTGGATTAACCAATGCTCCTGCCACTTTTCAATCAGGCACGAATAATGTTTTTTGGCTATATTTGAGGAAATTTGTGTTGGTTTTCTTTGATGACATTCTTGTTTATAGCAAAACATGGGAGGAGCATCTACAACACTTGCACATAGTGTTGGGAGTGTTGGAGCAGCAAACATCCTTCGCCAAAGAGTCCAAATGTGAGTTTGGAGTTTCTAAAATTATGTATTTGGGGCATGTAATCAATGCCCAAGAAGTCCATGTGGACCAACAAAAGATACAAGCCATCATGGATTGGCAGCCCCCCACTACTATGACATATTTGAGTGGATTCCTTGGTTTATGCAGCGACTATAGGCAGTTCGTGAAGGTGTTTTCTCAGCTTGCTGCCCCATTAACAGACTTAACAAAAAAGAGAGCTTTCAGCTGGTCAAAAACAGTCATGGAAGCCTTTGAAAAGCTCAAGGAAGTGATGATTACATACCCAGTTTTCGTTGTTCCAGATTTCACCATTCCATTTGTTTTAGAATGTGATGCTTTAGGGGAAGGTATAGGGTATGTCTTAATGTAAAAAGGACACCCTATCGCTTTCGAAAGTAAAAATTTCAAAGAAGTGGAGCGTAGGTTCTCCATCTATGACAAGAAAATGTTGGCCATCGTGCATGTTTTGGCTAAGTTTAGGCAGTATTTGATTTGTGGTGAAAACAGACCACAATAGCTTGAAATATTTTCTCAGCCAAACTAATTTGAGTGATACGCAGCAAAAATGGGTAAGTAAACTACAATCTTATGACTTTGATATTGAATATGTCAAAGGGAAAAACAATGTAGTTGCTAATGCATTGTCTAGAAAGCCCATTTTCTATGCTATGACTGAAATTACAATGGATTGGAACATTGTAATCACAACAGAGTATGCCAACGATGGATTTACTATAGCTGTCCTAGAAGGTAAGGTAGATGATGAAAGGTACAAAGTGGTGGATGGACTGATTTTCTACAAGAATAGGGTCCTTTTAGCCCTTAAATCTAAGATGAAACATCAAATATTGAAGGTTGTACATGATATCCCAATGGCTGGTCATTCGAGGTACTTCAAAACATACAAGCGAGGGAGAAGTTCTTTTGGAATGGCCTTAAAGGGGAAGATCTTCAAAACATTTGGGAATGTTTTATTTTCCAACAAAATAAAGCAGAACCCACTTTTCTAGTTGATCTATTGCAGCCCCTACCTATCCCTACTCAAAAATGGGAAAGCATATCCATGGACTTCATCATGGGTAAGAACTGTATGTTTGTGGTCGTGGATAGACTCACTAAATATGCACATTTTGTTGCAATTCTAGATAAGTATATTGCATCCATAGTGGCTAATATATTTTTCAGAGAAGTGTTTAAACTTCATGGGCTATCTAACAACATTGTAAGTGATTGGGACAACAAGTTTATGAGTTTATTTTGGCAATAAATTTTCCGTTTGATGGGCACGGAGTTTTCTCCCAGCACTAGCTACCACCCACAAACCAATGGGCAAATTGAAATAGTGAATAATTGGGTGGAAGGATACCTATGAAACTACGTTTCAGTGCAGCAAACAGCATGGATTAAGTGGTTATACATCGCTGAGTACTACTACAATACATCATACCACGTCTATAGGTATGTCACCTTTCAAGGCCTTGTATGGATATGATGCATTTTCCTTTGTGGACTTAATTTTGACGGATAATAGAGTGTCGGGAGCTATGGATTTGGTACAACAGAGTCTTGAAATGTTCAAGGTGCTCAAAAAGAACTTTCAACATGCTCAAAACCATCAGAAATTTTATGTGGACCAGCATTGGATAGAAAGGACATTTAAGGTGGGTGACTTGGTATTTTTGAGGTTGCAACCCTATAGACAATCTTCCATCAAGCACAGTGGGGTGGAAAAGCTCAAACCCCGCTTTTATGGTCCCTACAAAGTTCTAAGAAAGGTTGGAGAAATTGCATATGAGCTAGAGCTGCCCAAGCATTGCCGGATCCGCAAAGTGTTTCATGTTTCGTGCCTCAAAAAGACACTAGGGCAGCACATCACTCCTCCGTTTGAATTACCGCCACGAGATGATAAGGGCAAGCTGATTTCAATTCCATAATCTATCATAGAGGTTCAAAAAAAGAAGCTAAGGAACAGGTGCATCATGGAGTATTTGAATCATTGGAAGGACTTGCCCATTGACAATGTCACTTGGGAAGGAGCATCTATTTTGCAATATCCTAGCTTGCAATTGCTTGAGGACAAGCACTTTCAAGAGGGGAGGACTATAATGTCTCCTTCTTGAGCTTAGTTTGTTTGAAGACCCTTAACCGACTTTTGTGGTTTCCCATTGGCTAAAGGGAGGAGAAGAAAGTGAAACATAGTTCTTTTGTTCAAGTTGCCAAAATACTAACTATGATGGCAACTTATTCTAATTTGATTTCAATAAAGAGGGGGGGACTTTATAATTTGATAAAAGTCGGCCCTTAGTTGGAAATTGTGACAAAAATTGTTGATTTCCCTCTTTGTGGAACGCCCCTTTTTAGGATTGATGTTGAAAGGAAAATATATAAAAGAAGGAAAGGAGGTTCATTTTGTGCATGTCATTTTTATCAATAAAATTATAAGTTTGAGCAGTTTGCTTGACTTTCAACCTTGGGAGATGAAACCCTTCTTTGGTATTTTATATTTGAGGACGAAAACCTTCAACCTTCAGTGGGGTGACTTCATTTTAGGGGTCATATTGGGAAGAATTGAGCAATTTGTGGTGTCTAGTTACCATTCCAAGTGGAATGCAATAGTGGGACAATAGTTGGAAGAGTGGCGCAATAGTTTTTTAGGGCAACGAACCTTGTTTAGAGTGCTAGGAAGGGCAACAACCTCATTAGGTGCCCTCTCCTAGGGCAACAAACTCCTTGGGGCATTTCAATGTGCAGTATTGAGGCAATTTGGATGCCTATTTTGATGTCTGATTACACTTTCATGTAGCTGGTATTTTTTTTTGTAATTTCCAGCCATATATTCACTCCAAAAATTCAGATTTAAAGGTATTTGAATGGTTGTATTTTATCTGATTTTTTGTGAGTGTTTTTGGTAATAAAATATTGAATTTTGTGGCCTAAAATTTGATATTTTCTGAAGTCTAAATTTTAATGTGGTTAGGGTTTGAAAGAAAAATCAGAAACTATAATTTTTTGCTAGGGCTTGCTGTAAATTTTCAGAATTGTACAATCTACCCTAAAAAGGACATTTCAGGTTAGCCTATGGAATAACCATGACTAAGTAAAGTATATATAGGAGGTAGTGGTTAGTCTTTTATCATCATATTGCGAATTTTGTTCTTATTGCATTGTTGTAGAGGTTTCCCCCTCCAAATGGCTCAGTCATAATATTCAAGTATTCTGCTCTTTCGCCAATTGTTGTCGATTTGTTTATTTTGTTCTTAATTATGTGATATATTATTCTGTTGTTGCGAATCATCTAAGTAATTTCATTAATCACACATGATAGATGCATGGTTGAAAAGGCTCTCTTAGTAATGTAAGAATCACATCAAAATGAAAACCTTTTTCTTGGGATTTCAAATTTAATGGTTTCGCAAAAGTTAAAAGAATGATTGAGTTGTCCTTATTTATTAATTTGATATGAGACAAAAAAAAATCAAGGGGTGGTTCTAATTTGTACAAGAGGTTGCCTTAAATAAACCTATTGAGTTCAAAACGCGAAGTTAATATTTTAAAATAAAGAATGAGAAAAGAAAAATAAAGAAACTTTGTAGTGTAATAATATCAAACCAATAGAATCAAGAGTAGAAAGAATTTCATAAGTGCAAAAGGCTAAACAATGGGTTCGTGCGAGTACCTCAAAAAGTGTTTGGGCAGAAGAAATAAGTAGAGTTCCTCACAGTCTACTAAATAGAAAACCACGTTCCAAGAGACTAAAGAACCCATCACTATGGATAGAATTCCTAATGGCTAGCCAAAGTATACATGCAGTAAGCTGACATTACCAAGAAATTGGAGGATGGGATGAATGATGACTGGGAACGAATTGGCAACTATAGGATGGGAACACCTACTGAAGAGATATATAAAAAAGTATTTTATGTGTGATGAAAAGGTCCAAGGCCTCACAACTCTAGTATAAGGTTTGGCTTGGCCTATTGTACTTGTACTATACTAGATATCAGATATTTCTAAATGGTTCATCAATCACTACAGAACCACCACACAGACTATGGTGAATAATGGGGGAATAATTGTGTTAAGAATTGACACAAAATTATGTCCATGTCACATTTTCTAGTGCTATATTATCTTCTTACCTAGGTCTATATTAAATACACTAGTGGAAGATTATCTCTTTCCCACTAGGTATGTAGTTAATCCAATAGTGGGGACATTTGATGTAGATATGATAATGGGGTATTATCTATTATAGATGGTGGTCAGACACAGGAAGTTGTTTGGAGTCCCAAATTAGCAATCCCAAATCCAAAGGAGAGAACAACTTTGAATGACAAGGGACACATATTTACATATTGGTTCTGTATTGCACTTTACTATTCCCCAAAGGTATGCAAGATGACCTCATAATCCCTAATTGTAGGTTTAGTGGAAGACCCTATAATCCTTCCAACATAATGTGTGTTTTTGTGTTTAAATGTAAAGATAAAGGTGATTTATTAGGTCATGACCTAGACACAATGTCAACATGGCATACAAGAACCCTCCTATAGGAACAAGGGGGGTTTTCACTTTATATAATTTTATTTATTTATTTAAAAGTTTGTACTCCTTAGATTTCGACCCACTCACCAAGTTTAGGGGAAAACCAAGCCTTTCCAATCCAACTACACTAGGAAATATGCTAACATATGTCCTAGTGTCACGTCCCCTTTTCCGAATTAGTCTAATTAGAGGAACCGTAGCCTATTCCTTATTTTCCATAGGCTAAGGAATAAAGTTAAGAAAATGATTTAATAATAATATCTTAAATGGTCCTAACTCCTAAGTCACTTCATTTTTTATAACATGGTAAAACGACACTTATGTATTATTATCATAAAGCAGGCCAAAAAGTAATATTTTATGAAAGTGTTCTAAATGCTTTTAGGGTTGGATTTAAAAGAATTGTTATAAGAGGAGTTGGGCTTAAAAATAATTATTATTCATTACTCATTGAAATCAAATCCTATCATAGAGCTTCAGCTTTTGTGTTCGTCTTTTCACCCAACCAAAGAAGAAAACCCTTTGGTGTGCAGGATTGGAGGATGGAAACCCTCTAATTCGAGTTGTAGTGATTCCCTCCAAGGATCATATTTGTGCTAAAAGATTGAAACTTATTCCATTTTCAGTTCGCTATAGTGCTCTATATTGCTGCTACAATGATCTGTACAGCTGCTACAGTTATTAGTACCGGTGCTACAGTGACTTCTACCATTGCTACAGCACTTTTGTACCCTACCATCAGCTATATTTATGATCAGATGTTTAGTGTAGATCGGTAATGAGTGTTTTTCGTTGTATGTCCACAGTAAACTTGGGTTGTACTCTGCATATTATATAACCAGGTATTTTTGTATGTGTTATTTCAATACCCAGTGCTCTTGTCATCAACATTCATGGGTATTCAGCTTATTACAATAAAAGATTTCAGTTGCATTGTATTTTCAGCTTATTGAAATAAAGAAATCCGTGGGGTCTTGGTGCTATCAATAGGGTTTAGAATACTAATCTTGTATGTTGCTGCTTATTATGTTATTGATACCCAATATTGCAAAAATAATTCACCAAAAAATTGAGAGTTTAATATTTATAGATAGTGGGAAAGGGACATTACACTAGTGATTGGTCTTTTGATGTTGGGTGTAGGCAATAGAGAGCATGTGATCCATAACAACATTAAAAGGAAGACTCATACATCATGTATGTTGCTGCTTATTATGTTATCGATATCCAATATTGCAAAAATAATTCACAAAAAAATTCAGAGTTTATAGATAGTGAGAAAGGGACATTACACCTAGTGATTGGTATTTTGATGTTGGGTGTAGGCAATAGAGAGCACGTGATCCATAACAACATTAAAAGGAAGACTCATACATCATTCAGGTGTCAATTATCAGGAAAATAGATATCATAGAAGCCCATATACTTCTTGTGTAGATTTCTAGATGATCATGAGTCTATATTCAACTCTTTTCAATGCTTCATTCACCGATTTAATGTGCATGCTCTATTGGAGAGTATTTTACACTCATTTGAAAGACCATTTAATTTCTTTGGTTTTTTATAGATAAACACTCCTACATACACCGTACGAATACAAAATAGGGAATACAACCCTTGACATTCAAAAATAATCAAGTTCGTCTCAAAGAAAAATATCTTCCAATTTAGAGAAAGAGCATGCACATAATATAATGTAGGAAAGGGCTAGATAAATACAAATTATTTTGATATGACTAATGCCAATGATAATTGAGAATAAATAGAAGTGTCCACAATACAAAATGATTGAGAAATAAAACCTGCCTGAAAGTTTCTTCTTGTAAATGGGCCACAGGCTTGACTTCAACATCCTATGATCATATTCCATCAATACAATTTTAAATTTTATGAGAACTGTTCATGGATTTATAGAAAAACCATTTAGGAAAATTTATAATCTCATTCCTGTACTGAATTTTTTCTAGACTTATTTTTAATAATAAAATGGATATCACAAGCATAAACTGGAAGAAAAGAAGAAAAAAGAAGGGAAAATAAGTTGAACACGTTTGCACGTCCAAGAGATCTAAATTGATCAAATAAATAAGCTAGCCCGTTTGAATCCATTATCTGTCTATGGTTTTCCTATATACGCAAAACCCAATTCAAAAAAATCTTATTTACTAGCATATTTGATTTGAATCTACAAATGTGATAGTTAAATTGCATACTCAGCAACAGAAATTCCACCATGACCGTCAAAGACACCAAAAAATGATGCTCCTGAGCCTTTGGAATCGATTTCAATGCTATAGGTGTCCTCCATAGTTGGTCTTCCTGTGCCTTTTACAGTAAAAACACCATAACTGCAGCCAGAGTCAATGCAATTTTCTGCATTAATCTGGAATATTGAGATTATCATTAAAAATGGATAACTTATTAAAATATTTTACTACTACCACCAGCATCCATAAATTCCAAACATGAAGAATGAAAATTGTGTCGGTTATAAATATCATACAAGTCCTTTTTAGTTTTCATATAGCATAATACTTACGATAAAAATGTTTCAACAAAAAGAACCTAAAGTCATTATAGAACTGATTCAGAAAGAATTTGGCTCATGCTGTGACTAAAGAGAAGCCGTACAACCTACTATCTACTAAGGTATTTGAAGAAATAATGTAACCAATCTCATACATTTTTGCATGAAATAATAAGTTTGTTAGATTAAATCAAATTGGATTGTGTATTAGCTTGCTATATAGAATATGGTACGAGTAAAACCATGAAGGGGTTATGAAATCCCATAGGTTAAATCCAGCATGAACAGTATCGTGACTAATATTGTCTACTGAGTTGGCAATTTTTGCAGTGACCAACTGGAAGAAATCTGGTTCACGAAGGTTTTCCTTGTCTTCACCAAAAGATGTATTTAGCAGTGACTAGAGCATTAATCTGACATATCCAAGGCTGTCCCTAAAGCCATGGAAGAGATGAGTAAAACAAGTTGTTAAGTGGAATCTTCTCAATCAGATATTCATTGATTCACAATGCTTGTAAATATTACAACATTTAACTTCATATTAAGAAACCGTGCCTTTTTTAACACAGGAATTGTCAAAACAAAATTTAATGCAAATTTTAGGTCTAGACAACTTTACATTTATCCACGTGTAAATAATCCTGATATTTGTATTACTGCTTAATGGGCATTTCTCAACTTCTTTATCTTAAATTATGAATGCCAATTAAATCTACAAATTAATCTGGCATGGGATGTGCTTGGATAATTGGCAAGACAGAAAGACCTAATAGCCCTTGGTTTCCGTAATTTCCAATTCAAAATTTATGAGACAAACTTCTAATTAAGACATGGAAATGCCCCAAAACAAATTCATATAGATTTGGTCCCAAAGATGGAGCAAGGTGATAATACCTGAAACAAAACTTCTATGACATGAATGTTAAAAAGAACTTGCCCAAGAGAATTTTCATTGCTTTAGTTCTTGATTTTTAGTTAGTTCTGATCCTAGGGTCCTTACCCTTGTTCTTTTCTATTGTATCTTTTTGTACTCTCGAGTTCCACTGACTTATTTTGGTCACTCATGGACAGAAATATGATTTCTTTCTTTCTTTCTTTCTTTCGTACCAAAATCCGGAGATTAAACATGGAGAACATGCACCTTAAATAGAAAGAATAAATTTGCATGAGAGTGCCATTTATTAGTAGTTCTCAGGCCCGATTGTCCAGTGGTGTGGTGGAGCTGAGGATGCGAAATGAAATCATACACCTGGAACTGTTCTCTGCATAACACACATCACATTCAAAACATATTCATTACACACACATCAATTAGCATAACATAGGTTTACAATGAGAACTTGCATTGCTCAGTGAAAAAATGTGTGCTGTAGGGATCACCAGGTTTGATGTGTACCATACTGGATGAATATCTTGGATGGTCTCTAATAATATGTCTCTCTATCAACCCAACTTTACCAACAAAAACAAACGGGAGGCTTGATATAGACATCAAGGTACCCTTATACAGAGGTATGTGACAAGCAGGGCATAAAGACCTGCTACCTTATTACAATACTAACTAATCCAATTACACATCACAAAGATTACTCATGACACGCCATTACATATGTTCCCAGGATGCCTGCCTCGAGGGAGGTCCACAAGGGGTGGATGTCTGAACGGGAAGGTGTTGGCCTCACTAACTCAATGTAATCACAAATAGACATATTCTAAGGTGTAATACACAATGCTTGGTTTATCAGAAAAGAATAAAATTATAATAACATGAAATTGAATTTATACAAGAGAGGCAGATAAGAACTTCTCTAAGAGCTTCCAATTACATCAAAATTACTCAAGCAGACCATATAGAGTAATGCATCTTTTAGCTAGTAATTCATGTAAAAAAGTTAATAGAAATTTTCTCTGAATATTATCGCTACATATGAAGATATATTGTGGATATCAAACAAAATTGTCTTGCAGATGAGACTGTTCGCATCTGATCTGGCTTCTTATCTGAGCAAGTGAAAAGTAAAGAAACTATTAGATCCTTGTTCATCATGCTCCTCCATATAAGCTGCTTCTATTTGAGGCTCAGGATTCTCCTGTTTTGCAGAGGTTAAGTCCCTAGTGAAACTGGACCAGAAAGTGCCTTAGAAAGTGACTGGGGATGTGATTTTCTGAAGACTGGATTTGATTGAGGCATTTTGCTAGGGAGTTTACTTTTCCCAAGCAAGTCCTATTGTAGTTTACAAAGACAGCCCTTATTTTCCCCAAGTGCTTCACATAAGACTTTGTTAGCATGTTCTTGCTGATATTGGAGAGTTTTGAAATACAAGCCCATGTTTAAATTGAGTTATACATAGAAGATTCTAAGCAATCAATTGATTGCATAAGGTGAAACAGTGACTGTACTGAAGAAAATCAATTCATGTGATGAAATTCTCATCTGTTGGGATCATTCGAGTTGTCTCACCAAGGAGGTTAGGCATTCTGAACCTATGGTGATTGAACAGCAGCGTAGAGAGCTTGTGGAACCATTTATTTATTAGGTGTAGGCAAAGTATATCGTTCATTCAAGAAAAAAAGAAATTATATTAATCTCAATGAACGATCAAACTAGTAAGCCAATGGGACTCAGGAGTAACCAATAACAACAGCATGTGGGAGCTGAAAAGAAAATCCAACCCTAAAAGAGACAAAAGACTACAAGTTTAAGATTGAAAAAAAAATTCTAAATGTGGTATATCCACCTCAAATTCATCATCCTCTAAATCATTCACAATTTTTGTTACCACATGAGTCTATAACGGTCCTTCCACTTCGATCTCATCTTCCATATTTTTCAGGGTTTCTAAGCATTAATCTCTTCTCCGCATCTAAAATATGTCTCAGCACATTTGTAGGTTAATTTGGTTTAAACATATCATAACCAAGCGGGTTACAGGACCTGTTGATTCTGTTAGAGTGATAGCCCTGTTGATTGCAGGAACTTCACAAGCTGACTTGATAGTTGGTGGTGGCATTGCCTTAACTACTGTCACTTGTGCCAATTCATGTCCTCTTGGATTCTTAACAACCACTGCCTCCCCTGAGGTGGCAGCTCTGCCTTCTAGATGTCATTTCAAGTGGGCTTTTTCCCTCATATTCATCCGAGTTTTGTATGCCCTATAAAATCAATTGGCCTTTGATCCAGGTCCACAGCTCAAGACATGGAAGGTAATGTTTTGGCCTCCCTCTCATAATGAGGGAACGTATCCAATAAGAGTTGAGCTTATAAAAAACAAGTGAACACACTCTTTGGGTTTACCTTACAACTTACCAGTTGTGCATTGATTTTCTGGTCCACAAAGTCTTCCTAGTTATACTTAATGCCTTTTGAAATTCCCTATATGTACCTTAAACACCAAAACAACTCATAATCTGCTGCATAGTTTTATATAGATAAGTATTCCCCAATCTCTTTGTGTCACTTGTGCCAGTACCACAATATGAAATAACCATGAGTCTGGATAGTCATCACTGACTTCTTTTGGTTCAGTGTTTCTAATTTGTGATAGGTGGTCTGCCTTCACTTACCATGATTGAAAATGTAAATTCTTGTAGTAACCATTGTGATATCTTTCCATGAATCACATGTTTATTGATTAAGTATAGCAACCCCTGATAGTCAACAAAGAATGTAAACATACTTTCCAATAAGTAGTGTCGAAACCTCTGTACCGAATAAACCATTTTCAATGTTTCCCTTTCCGTAGTTGTGTATTTCTTTTCTTATTTTATCAATAATATGCTTTCAAAATACAATGGATGATCTAATTTAAGCACTCCTTGTGGGAACATACACCATATGGCGTAATTAGATGCATCGACATGGATGTGAAATTATTTATCCCAATTTGGATGTGAACATTTTTTTTATTTTTCAAAAGCCTCTTGTTGTTTAAAGGTTACCTTCTTTCTCAACAAAGTCTAACAGATGTGACAGTCCCAAAAATTTCTTTATGAATCTGCGCTAACACCCACTGTCCTAAAAAATATCTAACTTGCCCAACATCTTTGGGGCTTGCCAATTCACTTATCACTTTGATCTTTTCAGGATCCATCTCCATGCCATATCTACATATTGTATTCTAAAAATTTACCATATGGTATTAACAACTGGCACTTCTTTGGGTTCAATGAAAAAATAAATTGTTTAGTAAAATTCAAGGACTTTATATTAAAATATAAGAGGATTATTACAAACATTAGGGCAGCTCATGAAAAACAAAACCATGAGCTTCCATAGAGCCAATGATTAGAAAGATGTACTTTGTTTTCACATCAGCATAACCAAAACAAGCCAGCACTAAAGTGCACCAAGACTAAAGTCTAAGACTAAATGTTGACGCAGTGGATTGCACCCTTGACAGGACGCTGAGCTCCTGCCTTCCACACGCAACAATGGAAACTCCCCTCTTGCCTGTGGGTATGGCAAAACTGGGGGGAGAGTCTCTAGATAAGGGCTAGCTCCCTTTGATGTATCTTTTAGGTCCTGGATTTCCTACTGCTAACAAATAAATGAAAAAAGGGGGGGGGGGGGTTGAAAAGGGAGAAAGATGCCGAAAACAGAACCTAAACCTAAACTAAAAAGGTGATACACCAAAAAAGTTGATCTACTTAGCTCGAACCTACACTTTTCACCAAGGACAAGCTAACATACACTTCATCTAATGTGGGAAACTCTTCTGTGTCAGTGAGTCAGGGGTCCGTAGAGATACAGGGAGGAAGAACTATCAAAGATGTTCTGAGACACACTTTGGCACCTTGTTCACATACGCCTATACTCTGCTAGGGACACTTTTGGCTAACCTGCAAAAGAAAAACTCACAATGCACTAGACATGCTGAAATCATCCTGCGAAAGCATAAAGGAAAATGACTTAACACAGAACAAAGGCATAGACACATATGAAAGTGCAAACTCAGAATGGCGGTAAAAATGCTTTGTCTCGATTCAAGGTAAAATCCGACAGAGTTCTGCCTTACAAACCCAGATATTTTTGGGTAGAGCTTTCCTTACGGGCTAAGAGATATCTCTTCTCAAAATGAGAAGTTTACAATATATATAGAGAGAAGAAGACTTTGGTGCTTTTTGGAAAAGACTTTTGGCGCCCCTTTTTGCAAGTGGCCCCTATGCATTGAGAGCATCGGGAAGAGGAAGTCGTTGTTGCTGATATCATCCTTCTAGAAGAGGCCTGCTAGAATTATGCTGTGTAATCGCCGGTCTTGACTTTGGCGTTCAAACATTAATGTGAAAGCACGGGCCACGCCTCTTTTTCTGCAAACAAGACTGCTCCTTTCAGATATTCACGCGGCTTGTCTGCTCATCAATGCAAAGTCAAGAAAAACGGGTCGCGCCGTTCATTGTTCGCGCCTCTTGATAACCAATTCGCAGACATCGTGTCAACTACTGGAGTAACTCCTTGAGTCGACACCTTCCTTCGCCACTTGGATTGTTTTGTCCGTTTCTGCACTTGGCTCTTTTGCCCCTTCCTGGCTTTGTCTTCCTTTTGGCCTTAAGCCTTTGAATTTCTTCAGGTTCGCGCTTAAGTCTGCGAAGATCAACAGCTATTTCATTGCCACAAATTTGACGTCTTCGGGTCCGTCATCTCCCTTAGCAATTCTTTCGTGTCTTTCCCACTTGCTTTGGCCGCTTTCCACTAATCTCAACAAGTGACACGTGGCGTGTTCTGCTGTGAAACAGGCAAGGACACGTGGCAGCATCCGCTTAACTTATAAAAGCTTTAGATACCTTTTGAGAGTCTTGCGGAAGATGACACATGGCGGCTTCCGCTGAGCTTTAGAAACAATATAGAAACATTCGGGACTCATTCGGATTCACACAAACTATGACACTTGGCACGCTCTGCTTACTTTAGCAATTCGTCCGGGGCCCACCACAGTCCTTACTCAATAACGGAACGAAAGGAAGAAACCGCGGACGTTGACACTTGTCGGCTTCCGTCGAGCTTTACAAAGGACACGTGGCACGTTTTGTTGTTTTTAGAAAAACATATCAAAACCTTCTGCAGTTGCCACTTGGTGCCCTCCGCGGACTCTGAGGGAAGCTTATTGAAAGAAGCTTTGAAACTTGGATGCAGACACTTGTCACGCTCCGCCGAGTTTTACAAGGGACACGTGGCATGTTCCACTGCTTTTAGAGACAAATTATAATGTGTCCCGACAGACGACACTTGGCAGCTTCCGCTCTCGGGCTTTTTCCTTGTCATTTTTCCCACGGACAAAATGTCCTCAAGAATTATCTTACTCGCTTCCTTTCCTTCGAAGCTTTTTCTCGGGTTTTTTCCTGCGACTTCTCCCGAATTTCTTCGGACTTTTTGTTTGAAGGAATTTCTTCGGACTTTTTGTCTGAAGGAATTCCTTCAGACAAAAAGTCCGAAGAAATTCGGGAGAAGCCGCAGGATTCTCGGGTTTTTTCCTGCGGCTTCTCCCGAATTTCTTCGGACTTTTTGTCTAAAGGAATTCCTTCAGACAAAAAGTCCGAATAAATTCGGGAGAAGCCGCAGGAAAAAACCCGAGAAAAAGCTTCGAAGGAAAGGAAGCGAGCAAGACAATTCTTGCGGACCTTCGGACAAAAGTCCGAAAGAAATCATTCTTGCCTTTGCCTTAGTCTTAAGTCCTTTTTAATTGTTTTCCTTCGGACTTTTTTGCTCGTAGCCTTGCCGAATTTCTTCGGACTTTTTGTCTGAAGGAATTCCTTCAGACAAAAGTCCGAAAGAAATCTTTTCCTTGTCTTTTCCCTCTGACTACCTTTGAAAAGTGCCCTTTGGGAAATCTGCTTCGGTACTGTCGCCGACCAAGTGCCCTCCGCAAGGGCACTTGTTCTTCGGGAGACTCTCATGAACCTTCCTATTGAACCGTTCCTTTGAACCAAGCTGTTGAATCGACTATTGAACCAACCCGTTGAACTGAGTGCTTGAACCGACTGCTTGAACCAAGCGCTTGAACCAAACCGACTGAACCAGGCTGTTGAACCAAACACTTGAACCATTTTAGCTCTCTTTCCTTGTGAATTTATTCGGACAAGAGTCCGAAGAAGCGTTGTAAAAGCCCTATACTCTTTGAACTGGTTCTTCATTTGCTGAAAAACAACCTACAAAGTCCGTAGAAACGCCTGTAGAGTCCGTAGAAAAGCCTTGCAGAGTCCGTAAAAATTCCCTGCAGAGTCCGTAAAAATTTTCAGACTTGTGCAAAATCAAAAAATGAACTGGCTCAGGACAGCAGGGAAAGAAGGGGACCGGTTTTTGGCTTGTTGGACCAAAAATGGTCAACACTAAACATGTTCAATAAATCTAGAAACCGACTCACGGATAATAAAGCAAACTATGATAAAACCCACTTTACAAACAAATTTGATTAACATGTATGCTAGAGGAAGCCCAAATCATAAGATATACAAAACTTGGGATGTACAAATGATCTACCGATTTTTGCATTTCCCAAGGAGAAGGAAATTTCTATTTGGGGCCTATGACTAGTCCCTTCTACTTGGATACAAGTCTCTCTTCTCCATCCATTAGATCATTTGGATTCTGAGGGATGGGATGGTATATCAAGATGTCCCAGTACAAAGCCTGGCTTTGTGTGGAGCTTGAACAACAAACATGAGTGTTGTGTCTTGTGTGAGGCTTGACCTACTTTGCATGTTCTTGCATACATTATAGCTTCCCAACATAAATGCATACATTAAGCTAGTGCTCTCGAATGGTCACCTATTCTTTCATTTTTTAGAATGTCCCCAAATGGGACAACTGAACAAAATAGAGGTTATCCAACAAACCCTTATGTAATCTGAAATTTATGATTTCAAAACCATCAAACCCTAAGTAAACAATTACTTCCAACAAGAGCTATAATAAATATCTTCTTTGCCAACGTATTGAAGATAATAATGCTAGTTCTCTGCCCTTCAATAATTCAAATTTTTGGACTGAAAATGCAGTAGTTGTTACTTGACAAATTCCTCTATGAAACCCTATCACACTTCACCAAAATTGATAAAAAAATATATAAAAATTTTCAGCAATAATTAGGCATAAATTGAAGTATCGAATGAGATCAATAACCCTCACAAAAAGTCATCCATGTACATAAAAATACAACAGAAAATAACAGATGTTTGTTAGTAAGAATGGCCTCAAAATGACCTCTAATAATCATAAAAATTTGCACGCAAATATAAAAATAATATTCATAATTATTTAGTGCTTAGAAGCACCTAGAAGACTTCAAAATGTTTCCAAAGTGGGTTGCCCCACTTGCCAAAAATATATAAATAATTCTCTGTATTATTATTGCCTCAAAGGGATCCTCCAATGACCTCTAAATCCCAAGGGACTCAGTCACCTAGTGGGAAATAATTCAGAAATTAATTACTAAACTCTAGGAGAGAGTTTCCTATGTAGCACAGCCCTTCAAGTGAGATCTTCAACCTTCCAATCAAATAATCACCCTAGAAATGGCCTCTCCCACAAGCAAACAACCCCTAGAAGCAAGTTGCCAATCTTCCAAATCTGAAATTCACCTATTGAAGCACAATTTGTAGCCCTTGATGTAGAGTTACTCACAATAAGGATGTGAAGGGTCTCGTCTCCACATCTTGAAGCACTTGAAGGTTTTAATTTTCAAGACACTATAGCCAAGCTCGACAAAATTTGAGCAATAGATTCAATATCATAAATTGCATAACATTCAAATGGAATCCACTATTTCATTTAATAGCCCAAGCCCCTAAGAGGAGCGCCCAAATAAAGGAGGGAAAATACCCTTTTCAAATATAACAAAGCATCCTTATAATTTCTTTTTTGACTCAGGTGTCCATGACCCTCAATAAGAACCCCAACTTAAGTGAAATTAGAATAAAAGGTGCTTTTCATAACTCAAGTGCAAATTAGAATTAATAATGTACCTTTTTCAATAATTGTTTTTCAAGTGGGCCCTCAACGTTCCCTTTCTTCTTTTTTCTTAGCCTTTTGGGAACAAGTTTTAAGGTCGCAGACTATAAATCATGTCAAAAAAGGGGGACATGACATTTTTACACCAATCATCCAAAACATTTTAAAAATCTTTTGTCGACATCTTTCCAAAAATGAAGATAATTCTTTGAAATATGGATGTTGCATTACACAACAGAAATGGCATTTTGGTGTATGCATAGGTACCGAATTCCAACACAATCTTAATTTTTAACTTATCCTCTTCAGCTATGCTAATCTGATTGTAACCTGAAAATTCATCTAAAAATAAATAGAAATTGCTACCAGCTACTTCATAATTGTGTCCAAAAATGGGATTGAAAACATATTTTTTTTCATGATTACATATAAACTACGGAAATCCCCACGTACACTCTGTTTCTCTATATTATTCTGTGGTGATATCACCACTGGTGATACCCAATTATTTGTGGCTACTTTAAAGATTATCTCTGATTTTCTACTTCCAACAGTGCTTTATT
This sequence comes from Torreya grandis, assembly GCA_037957365.1. NCBI lineage: Eukaryota > Viridiplantae > Streptophyta > Pinopsida > Cupressales > Taxaceae > Torreya > Torreya grandis. Next base: position 7,216,048 of record JARHVA010000085.1, read on the forward strand.
TCTTTGTATACACAAGCTGCATATCATGCATCCATCCTATATGGTCTTCGTCTTACTAGTACTGTTCCCTATATTAAATCAATGTAGTTCCCTATGCTAGATCAATGCGGTGTACACATAATTCCTTCATCTTTATAAGTCCATGCAAAAACTTCTTTATGATCCATAAATATGTTAAGAGCTGCCCTTGCCAATTCGGGCTCTAAATCTGTTCCCATTGCAATTATGTGTTTGTCTTCCTCAATACCTAAATGAGTTTCCTTTGTTGTTGGACTCGTATAGTGGATATTTGTTTCTTGTTTAAATTTATATGATGGTTGCATGTCGAGTTCAGTATTTCCTGTCTTGCATTCACTTAAATACGGTAGATAATCAGTCCCTTCCACTGTCCACTATGACAAACTGCAGGAAATTCTTGCAATCCTATGTCTATGAAATATAGTGGTTTACATCGTTGTTTATGCCAGCTCATTTGTGTTCAGTATTTATTTTTGGTTTCCACTAAACATGTGGGTTTTAATATCTCATATTCACCCATTTTCCAGTGCAATAGGCCTCTTTTGTACACCCGCTGTCTTCTTAACATTCGTCTAGGTGGAACACACCCTCTTCATCAGGTTCATATTCATTATCAGAATCAGATCCACCATTAGAACTTGGCTGTTCTTCACCAATTATTTTGTCTCTTAGAGTGTCTATAGTTAGGCTCATTTTTCAATTTTTTATTGCAATAGTTTTATGCTCCCAATCGTGAATGGATTTTACTCGTTCGAGCCATGGACTTCTTAATATAGCATCATATTGTTTTAACATGTTTTCCATCCGTATCATAACGAATACTACACTCAATATTTTTCCATATATTACTATTTCTTGATCAATAAGATACCCAGAGGAGCGATTCGATCTTGATATGTAAATTTCAATTTAAAATCTGCAGAAATTTATGGCAGTCTTCCTAACTTTTTCCATATCTTTTTAGGAAAAATGTTTGCACCTAATCCACAATCAATTACAACATTCCAAAGAACCGTATCTCCAATTTCTATGCTGATCTTTAGGATGCTGTGCTTTCCTACTAATAGTACGTCTTGTTCCTTTGTCAGTTGTAATTCTTCAGGTGGTTTGATTGTTTGGGCTTGTGCTTCCTGTGGCAAGCAGTCCGTTAAAAAATTTACAGGTACCACAAACGTGGTTCCATGAATAAACAGTACTAGCTTTTGTATGGGATTATTTTCCTCTTTTTCTTCATGTTTTTCTTCTTTTCTTACATGTGATCGTCCATTTATCTGATTGACCATTTATATTTTACTTCTTGTATTGTGTCTTGCATGCGTTGTGTTTCCACTTGCATGTCTAATTCCTATGTCTTTGCTGCTCTAGTGTCAGCACATAAAAACTCATCTTCCTCTTCTTCTATCTCAACCAAGTTCTGTTTTTAACTTTGGGTAATCATCAGCATGGTCACTTCGACCACATTTGGTGTATCATTTCAATTCTTGGACTGGAGCATTGGAACATTCTTTGGCAAAGTGTCCCCACTTAGTGCGTTTCCTACATTGAATGATAGGTCTTCCCTTCTTTCCTTCATGATTGGAGTTTTAGGACATTGATTTCCACTGCTTCTATTACTTGGGGACCATTAATTTTGTTGGTTCATATAATCTCTGCTTGATGATGTTTGTTGGACCATCATACATTTTTTATCGGCTTTGTTTTTCCAAGTTAAATGGACACTTATATCATGTGTCCTAAAATCGTAGATTGTGAAGTATTTAATGGGACATTCCTCCTCCTTATGCCATTCAGTTCTACACTTCGAGCACCAAATTCTTGTTTTCCCGATTTGAACATTTTTCATTTTTGTGATCCCTTTTAATTTATAGTTTTATAATTTCTTCGAATTTATACTCATTTCCTTCCTTGTCTTCATTTTGTTTTTGTAAGTAATTTTGCTTTTCAACATCCAACATTATTTGATAGGTGTCTTGATATTTGGAAGTTAGAACTATTCTCAGTTTTTCCCTGATCACTTTTCAGAGACCATTTAAGAAATATTGTTGTTTTAAATCGTCCCCTATAGAATTATCCAATAAACTCAATCTCATGGTCATACTTATTCTTCTCGTTGGGATTAGGATACTCGCAAATAAGTCATTCATCCAAAGTCTTCTTGTCAAAACAATGTTCCACCTTAATACCAAAAGGCCCTTAAAATACAGCCAATTCATCATCTAGGTAACGGCCCAAAAATATCATCAAATGATCATTTCTTCTCTTGGTGGCAGAAATAGTTTTTAATGTAGTGGTCACTATGTAGGAGGCTACTAGAATTGGTTTGGGAAACTTAGTTGCTAAGGGAGAAGGATGCAGCAGAGGATACCATCCCAAAGTTCCCACCAATGTGCTATTTTTTATGCAGTTGGAGCAGAAAGAATACGAGAGATTGTTGCTTTTGAAGTGTGACTCCTCAAGGAGTGCCTCATATCCCTCTGCTTAGGTTTTTCCTTGGTCATTATGACTCTTCACTAGCCTCTTCCTTGTCATCGTCAATTGTCCTCTTCATCATCCCCATCCTTATCATCATCCCCGTCCTTCCCATCATCCTCGTCCTCCATCTCCATTGCTTTCAGTGAAACATTTATACAGTATCATCCTCCCCCTTCAACTATTTTGAATAGATTTCTCCAGCTTCCTTCCCTAGGTCAAAAGTGCTTTCTTCAATTAAAGGAGCCCTCCCTTGGGCTCCTTTATTTTTATAAGTGAGCCTAGCTTTTGCTAGTGAATATTACAATTAAGGAACCGCTAGTGCAAATAATGACATCCATATACTTCTCAAGGAGCCTTCCCTCTGGCTTCAAGGTACTTCTCCGCCAGTCCTAAATAAAAATGGGAGTAGTTCTCACCCCTATAAATTTAAATATTAGAGCATAATCATGGAGTAGACCATATCCTCTACTATTGATTCAGGCTTGATCACAAATCGGGGACAACCATTCTGCTCGAAGCTTCCAGGGCCTCTAAATTCAAGGCCACTACCTTGGAAAATGAATTGATCTAATGTTCCTCTAACCCCATCACCACCTCTTTAATATCCGGGAGTGGTGGGGGGAACCCTTATGTTAGGTCCTTCTAACCAAGCACTCACAAAGCACATGGAAAGAGTAGGACCATTTTCCACTTCTTGTAAGGTCAATTTTCATTGCATCATGCTTTGTTGTGAATTATTTAAATGGATAAATATATAATGTACAAGTGTTAACAACCTCAATGAAAGTGAATCATGTTGGAAATAGTCATTGATGTTTGTGATATTGTCATTGATGTCAAAGGAAGCAGGTGCTATTCTACATTAATGCCAAAGGTTGAGTTGAACAGACTTGCAGTATTATTCGGATTTCTCCAATGCCTTTACTTCACAATCTTGTCAAGTTAGATGAAAAGTCCGAACGGGTCAAGCCAAGCAATGCAACTCGGAGTTTCGGCATGACTTAACTTCCCTTTATTTCTCAAGTCAAGCAATGGGAAAAGTCTGAATTGGTCTAGCGAAAAAGTGATCAGGGATTCGCAGGTGCTTTACTTCTCTTATGATTATAAGCTAGGCAAAGTGAAAAGTCCGAAATGGTCTAGAGAAGAAGTAATCGGGGTTTCGGGAGCATCTTACTTCTCTTATGATTATAAGCTAAGCAATGTGGAAAACCTGAAAGGGTCCAGCGAAGAGGTGATCGGGGATTTGCAAGCACGTTACTTCTCTCAAGTTGATAAGTCAAGTAATGTCAAAAACCCAAAAGGGTCTAGAAGAGGCAATCGAGACTTCTGAGTGGCTTTACTTCTCGTACGTACATAAGTCAAGAAGGATGGAAAACCCAAAATAGTTTTGAAGAATTCCTTCAGAGGAATTCTTTCGAAAAAAGTGGCAAGGACAATTCTTTCAAAAAAATTGTCAAGTCCTTTTCGAAAAACTGTCCCTTAACAAAAATCTGAAGGGTACATTCAAAAAGCCGAAGGACACTTTGAAGAAAGCCGAAGGGTATGTGAACCCTTTGAAGAAGGCCGAAGAACACTTTGAAGAAAGCCGAGGGGTATATGAACCTGTTGAAGAAGGTCAAAGGACACTTTGAAGAAAGTCGAAGGGTATGTGAACCCTTTGAAGAAGGCCGAAGGACACTTTGAAGAAAGCCGAAGGGTAAGTCGAAAAGTCCGAAGGGTATATCAACCCTTCCAAAGACGCTGAAGGGCACCTTTCAGAAAGCCCAAAGGGTAAGAGGACCTTCGGAAGAAAAGCAGAAGGGTAGTTTCGAAAGAGCCCGAAGGGCAAGTGCACCGTTGTAAAAAAACCAAGGGTAACTTCGGAGAAAGGTCCCAAGAGAAAAGACTTGGACAAAAAGTCCGAAGAAATGTCTTGGACAAAAAGTCCGTTCGGAAAAAGAGCCCGAAGACCAAAAAGAGAGACAGACAAAAAATCCAAAGAAAAGAAAGTCCGAAGGAGAGAGATAAGCTCGAGAAAATAGCCCAAGAAAGAGAAGAGCCCGAGAAAGAATATGAAGAAGATTAGCTCGATAGAAAGAACCTGAATAGGAAAAGCCAGAAGGAGAGAAAGCCCGAATAGAAAGGAGCGAAAGTGAACCAAGAGAATATCGAGACACGAGATAAAAATCTATGGTTTTAGAACAAGGAAAACAGCAGACGACTCAAATAGATGGTGACTGGCATCAAAGACAAAATGAGTAAATCCTCGATTAAAGACAGGACCAGGCAAATGGTGAGCTCAAAAAGGTCTACACGGGGCTCGAGACTAATCGATTCAACCAATCAATCTCGATTGGGAAGTTGCGCATTTATGAGATAAACTAAGCAATCGTCAAATGAAGAAAAGAGATTTGACCATTGCAAGGTGATGCATACACTGAGGCACGAGAAACGTGCAAGTATAAGCCATCTTTAATGAGAACCGGTTCAATGCAGTTGGGTGTGAACGCAAGGAGAAGATGAAAAACCCTAAAAGGTAGTTGAATATAAACGACTTTAAGAGGACTTGGTTGGGTTGTCGTTGTTGCTACTGTGTTTTTTTTAAGTGTGAGAAAAAGGGTTGTCGATAAAAAGAAATATGCAGACAGAGTAAAATGCAGAGAAGAAGGGGAATGAAGTGTATCTGAATAAAGCATAACCAGATCTATGCAGATACAAAGTGAGAGACATGCAGATAGAGATTAAGCAAGCAGGAAGATAGAGCACACAGACAATGAGAAGAAGGTGAGTAGTTACAGATTAGACTTGTAACAAAGAACTTTGAGTTGGATTCCACTGTGAATCCATCTTGTATACTGGAGTTATAGCTCCATAGTTCAGGTAGGTTGGTGCCTACATACAAATTGGGTTGGTGCTCAATAAGGAGATTGGTATCTCCTAAGGATCGGTGTCCTTGAATGTAACTAGTGAGGTTTGCCAGTAAGGAATTTTATTGTGACGTTGGATTAGAACAGTAGATTCTAGCAGCTGATTCTCACCGTGGTTTTTCCCTTTTGGGTTTTCCACGTAAAATCTGATATGTTTCTGTGTGTGTGTGACTTCTGCATTTGTTCTTTGATTTACACATGAATTTACATTTTTTGTAAAAGTTTCTAAACGGACTAGTTTTAGATCATCTACTGATTCACCTCCCCCCTCTCAGTAGATAGGTGTGTTCAACAAATCAAAGGAAATAAAGCTAAACTACAATAGCTCGAGCCCCCATAGGCTTTTTTCCTAACCAAGTGCAGTCTTATTCGCATTTAGTTAAGGTTGTTGCATGGAGAAGGAAAGATCCAAGTTAAACTGGTGAGAATGTTATGAAAAAAAATTGGCTTCCATTTATCCGCATTTTAAGGTTAATTCCTAGAAGCTACTTGATGACTTGTAGCTCTCATTGCTAGCTTTGATGATGTGAAACCCTTTTTATATATAGAAGCCACCCTAGCTTCAATGATGTTTTACATATATTGATTCTAACCCTTTCCCTCATGGCAAGCCCTTGATTTCCATGGACAACGTTTCAAATACATCAATTTAAAAATCTCCACATCTGCAGTCCAATATGTACTTCATCGCCTCTAGGAATTTCCTTTATCTACAAATTCAATAGATATTTACCAGGACATCAAAGTTTATTGAGTTAAAATTTTAACTCACCAAAGTTAAGTTCACCCTCCTCAACACAAATCTTTCTAAAATCAATGGTTTCAGAGTTAAAACTCGTAACTTTTTTACAGTCTTCTACCCTTGTTAAGGTGAGATATCCTAACTTGTCTTTTCATACTCAGCCCCTCAGTTGCAAATGTTATGGTTGGCATAAAACTACAATGGAAAGCAAATTTGTTTCTACTTGCAATCTCGAGGAAACAAGACAGCTTGGTAACATGTCCCCAAATTAGCACTTAATTGAGTTTTGAGCAAAATGTCCTCAAGAATATATTATGCACCATTGGTCTAATTTAATTTGGAAGAATATCTTAGACTCTATAAATGTGATTTTTAGGTGTAGGGTCTGCCACGAATATGGTCATCTAGCAGCACCCTCTAAGGAAAAAAGAAGAATTAATTAAGTTTATAGGATCTCAAAAATATCTTCCCCAAAAGAATATTTTTGAGTTTTTTTCAAAATTGAATAAAAAGGAAAAAGTGCTAACGTTGAGTGATAGATAAATTAAATCCACCATGCAAATACATCAGATGGTTGAAGCCTGTGGAGACTTTACAGTAAAAGAATACCCATAATTTGAAGGCCATAGAAGAAGAAGAAAATTTGTGTGGATGGATATAGCTTATAAGAAAAGAGATTATGGAAGTTCTCCACGTTTTTGGTAGTGACTTCCCTGAAAATTATGCCTGTGCTTTCCAATCAAGATGAAAAGTCTAAGAGGCAAGAGTCAAAAGGCCTCAGCCAGCACAATCGAGCCATCAAGAAATTAGATTTCAGCACTGAAGGTTTTATGGAGGTAACGTCTACAAAGAGTGTTGAAGTTGCACGGAAAAAACACTGGGCAACTCCTTGGTTCCAAATGACACCATTGCCACTTGAGGATGGTTTTGGAAGATTGACAAATTTTAGGTTTACCAGACATTGCCAAATCTCGTAATCCTGGAACTGTTACCGAGAAAAACACATTTAAAAAAAAATGGCACATCAAACTGTGGCAGCTCTCTTGTCCTGAAGTTGATGATGGTAGTTTGAAACCATCTTCTGAGCAAAAAAAAAGAAGGAAGCCATGCATTTATATTGTCAAAGTAATTATTATTAGAAAATCGAAAAGAGCATATAAAACTGAGTAAAACTGAATCCTATATGCAAATAATCATAGATGCCACTTGCAAGGACTTTGTAACAGTTACCCTCTATCAAGAAGAAGTGTGCAGGTTGTTAGTAACTTCCTCTTAGATTTCTCCATAATTCTAATGCATAAACCTGTGTCCATACCAAGAACAAGCCAACTGATCAGAATCTCCTAAAACCTACACACATCAAACTTCAGACTTAAATTAAGCATTATGGAATTTACAAATTCTGATATATCAAGAAACAATCTCCAGGTAACTCTTAAAAAGCATAGATATTATTTAAAATCAATTACATTTAGTGACACCAAACATACAGATACAATAACATGATGAAGAAGCAACTGGGGCAAAGACAACCAAAATCTCAGTTAAGTGCATCCTTCCCAAGAAGGCTTTTCTAAGTTACATTTTGATGATTGCACGAAGAGAAACCCTGAAAAGCAGGGAGGAAAGGCGTTATTTAAAAAAATAAAAGTATTGCATAGTCTACATGTTGACGTTGTGGATTGCACCCTTTAAAAGAAAACTCAGCTTCTTTCTTCCACGCGGCACAATGGAGACATTCCTCTTGCTGTGGGTAGCAAGTTTGAGTAATGAATCTCTAGATTAAGGGCTAGCTCCCCTTGATGCACCTTGAGGACCTGAATTTCTACTACTAACAATGGGGGGGGGCGGGGGGCAGGAGGCGGGGGCGGAGGGGTGAAAAGAGAGAGAGATACTACAAAAGCAGAACCTAACTAAAATGGTGATGCACCAAAATTGATTGATCTACTCATCTTTTATCTACGTTTTGTACCAAAGAGAGCGAACGGACACTTCATTTGAACAAGAGACCTAGACTGCATCAATGTTTAACAAGGGGTTTGATGGAGGTATAATGAAGAAGAACCTACGATAAGTGCTCTAGAGGCACGTTGTTGGATAGTTGCTCACCTGCACCTATACTCCAACCTAGACGCTTCTTGTTAACTTGCAGAAGACGATCTTGGATACACTAGATACACTAGCATCGACCTATGAAAGCATTAAAATAAATGACTAAACATAAGGCAATACATAGACATATGCAAAAGTGTAAAGAATCAGATGGAGGTAAAACGCTTCTTTTGATTAAAGACAAATTTTGTCAGGCCTTCGCCATACAAAAGTGAGATCTTTTTACAAAGTTGAGAGGTTACAATATATATAGAAATTGGAGAAAAACCCTTGACCCTTTCAAGAGCAAACGGCCCATGCTGCATTAAACACCTTGGCAAGAGGAATTCACCCATGCTACTGTCATCTTCCCATAAATGCGCCTGTAAGAGCCATGTTGTAGGTGTCCCAAATATTGACTTTGCTGCCCAAGCTACATTAAACACTCCTACTAAAGCATGGGTCGTTTTGCTCCTTAACCGACAAAGCCATCTCTTCATGAAAGTTCGCGCAGCTATCTGCTTATTAATGCCAAACAAAGAAAAAATGGGTCGCTCTCTTGAATGCTAGCGTTGCTCTCTTAATGGTTGTTCCATGGAGACTATTTCATCTGCAAGCAATTACTTCTCCTGTCGACGCCTCCTGTGCCACCTAGCCTGGTCTAGTTCGTCCTTGCATTTGACTTGCCACACTACTTAGAGCATCCTGAGCGTTTGTCTTATATGTGTGTGGCCGCGTTCTGGATTTCCTGCTCTGCTTTTCTCTTTTCCTGCTATTTCTTGTCTTTACCTGGAAATTCGAGCTCTCGGGGCTATCCTTTTTTTCCTCTCGGGCTCCTTCCTTGGCGGGTCGTTGAGTCTACCTTCGAGCTTCCGGGCGTTTGAATTCCTTCGGACATTTTGTCCGAACGAATTCTTCTTTTTCTCGTCGCTTTGACACCTGCCTTTAATGATACTTAAGACTCACACTCTGGAATTCTTTCGGACATTTTGTCCAAAAGAATTGTTCTTTAGCCTTTCTCCAACGGTTAACCCATTTTCTTAAATTTGACATTCATGGGCCCGTCATCAAACATTTGAAAATCAATGGCTATCTTATCACCATAAAATTGACGTCCACGGGCCTGTCACCATTTGAAAACTAACAACGCTTTCGCTACCTTGAATTTGACGTTCGTGGGCCCGTCACTACCCTCCAGCAATTCCTTCGGCTTTTTTGCAAACGGACTTTTCCGAAGGGAAAGTGATCCTTTGAAAAAATGGGAAGATCCTCTTTTGATGGCCAAGTGTCCTTCGAAAGGGCACCTACCCTTCGGGTTTTTTGTCTTGTCAAATTTCTTCAAACAAAATGTCTGAAGGAATTCCTTTAGACATTTTGTCCGAAAGAATTCGTGCCTTTAGCGTCTTGGATTTCCTTGGTGAATTTCTTCGGACAAAATATTTGAAGGAATTCCTTCAGACGTTTTGTTCAGAGAAATTCATCCCTTGAGTTTCTTCATGGATTTTCTTTAGACATTTTGTCTGAAGAAATCCATTTCTTGGCTTGTCACTTTTTTCGAAGGAAATCTTCCCTTTCGGGTTTTCTGCCTTGGCCTTTTGCTTTGACCATCTGCCCTCCGCAAGGGCACCTTGAGCCCAAAGTTGCCCTTCGGGCTTTTATAAAGGTCCATTTTGTGGATTTCCTACCTCCCGCAAGGGCTTCCCGGCCTCTAAGTCAACTTTCGATAGAATGCAAAGGTCCTGTTTGGCACCTAAGTGCCCTCCGCAAGGGTACCTACACTTCAAACTTTTTAAAAGACCCCTGGCCCTTTGAACTTGGTCTGTTCTACCGATAAAAGCCCCTTCGAAGTAACTTGCTTGCTCTGTTAAGCTTTCAAGATCAAAATGGGTTTCAAGTCAAACTTTTGCTTGTCGGACCCAAAGCACTTGGCAATCAGAAGGAGGAAACACTTGGTTTTTTCATGGAAAGAGGCCTATCAAAGAAAAGCCCATAAAATTACAGTGGATGAAATTATCAGAAACTGGCTAACAAGCCCTGCAAAGGAAGGGAAAAGAGGGGGTGCTCAATTTTGGTCTGCAGGACCAAAATTGGTCAACACTACTATCTATTTGTTTTAGGGGATTGCACCAATAAAATATCGGAAGCACAGACCTTAAACAAAGGACTAAACATGGCTATTGAAAGGATCAGGAATCTAATGATAGGAGGTTCTGCTATCATCACTAAATGTATGATAATAAAAGGAAGCTCCAATTGGAAACTTAATGCCTTACCATAAAAGGCAATCTATCTTAAGAAAACATTTGCTCGGATTGATTTTATTTAATGCCTTTGAAATAGGAATACAGAGGGTGACTTAAAAACCAATGCAGGGGTTAGTTTAGTAAATGAATCTATCCAAGTGCAAGACTCTGAGGTGCTTAGGGGTTTGGAAGCATTAATTGAATGAGCTATATTATAATTTCATAAATCTAGCTTTGTATTTCACAAGATTCAGCATGCTTTACAAAGAAAGGTGGCAATAGAGATGCCTAAGATGATTTGACTGGGTAATTCATGCCCCACTAAGTCTTATTATAGTGTTTGCCATTACTTATATTGCAGAAGTGAATGGATTTGTTTATCAGATTAAATGACTTAAGGAATGGGTTGTCATGCAAAAAATTCGATAAGACCCTTCAGAGATCTAAAAGCAAGAGAGGAAGAGGTGTGCGAAGGTGGTAATAGAATAGAAGGAATCCGAGAAGACTCTGCTATATTCAAACTATCAAAGCTAAAGCAAGGCTCATGGAGAAGAATCAAACCCCCCAATTTCTGAAATAGACAAACTCTCTGGCCACATGGTTAGATTTTAATGAACACGAACTGTTTTAAATGCTACAAAGAAGAATTCCATGGAAAAATTGATGCCTATTGTGAGTACAACTAGGTCTTTCCAAAATGTCCAAAAAATTGCACCAATCTATTGAAGAAGGTTGGAATGAAGTCATTGACCACCCTCTGGTCATTTTCCTTGAAAACATGCTCAATAGGCAAGAAGATTTTCAACAATTAGTGTTGATCTTGGTTCATTGATTTATTATGATGGCTAAGGTGTCTGGATTTGAAAGCTACCTATCCATGTTAGAGCAACAAAGTCAAGGAGCGGGGTGTCTCACCAACTGCTAATATATTTGATGCATGGGATCTACAAGCCTCCTTTTTTGTCCCTTTGATCTAATATAATCTGTATTGATTCAAGAATATGACAAATCAAATATCATGCCGGCTTGTTAGGGCTACAGTTATGCTTTAGAGATTAGCAACTTTGTCGTTTGCTCTAGGGGTGATTATAGTTTCATAGAAGCTTTGACACACTTTGTCTGGTCACTAGTCACTTAGTGCCTTCTCATGTCCTTAGTATGCCTCTTGTCTCCTAAGGTCTTCTTATAAGATGCCTAAGTTATGATTTTTACATTACCTTTTTTTTCATGCCTTACATTCCTCATATTTCCTTTCAATAAATATTGTTTTGTTCATTGATCACTCCCTGAAGGATTCCATCTATGAGTTTCATTATAAGACCATGGATAAGACATGGCCTTACTCATAAATTACCATAATTTCACATTCCTATTACCAACATCCCCTTTTTACTAGTTTTCCCCATTTATTTCACCTCATTGGTGTTCCCTTTGTGAGTTGTAGTTTAAGACCATAGACAGGACCTAGCCATCCTCACAAAATTTTCTAATAATCCAAATCACAACAAAATTACATGTGTCAAATATGAGATAAGATTTGATTGATTATGAAGTTACACATCATTGGCATGCTTCCTAGATTTATTTAGTATGTTTTATGCTTACTTTGTTACTATTTCACTTTTATCTTCTTATTTTTCAATTGCATGTAATAATCCAACCGTTTCTTGAAATTTTCATACTTCCCAGCTTGAATTAGTGTGATAAATTTAAGACAAATTTTGATAATTTTGTTTTTATTTTATACTTCCCTACATGATTTAGTATGATTGATTGAATTAATTGATTTATTTTTATACCATTTATTCTTTCATGTGCTTTCCATTTTATTACATTATTTTCATACTTCCCAACGTGATTTAGTGTGATTTTACTTGTTTTAATTTGATGCTAAATTTTTTATCTTGGTTTAAAAATAAACCTTTTTACCATCTTGTTTGACCACCCTTTGGTTTTCTATACTTAGTCATTTTATTGTTATTACACATTTCCCAACATGAAATAGTGTGTAGTATATTTTTGATTGATTATATTTTACCACATCCTTTTTTTCCTATTTATTTTTAACCATGCATGTGTCCTAAATAATTATAGAAAAGAAACCATAACTCATATATTTCCTATAACATATACAAAAATAGCTACATACATGTGCTAGAAATAAATATATCCAAGCATCCAAAACCACAACCATAATGCAAACACATAAAATCAGCATCCAACTGCCAAAATTAGACACACACACACAAACATGTCTAATTTTGGTAGTTGGATGTTTATATATATATATATATATATATATATATATATATATATATATATATACGTGTGTGTGTGTGTATATATATATATATGTATATATATATATATGTATATATATGTGTGTGTGTGTGTATATATATATATATGTATGTATATATATATGTGTGTATATGTATATGTATGTATGTATATGTATATATGTGTGTGTGTGTGTGTATATATATATATATATATATGTCTAATTTTGATACAAAAATACAATAATAAAAAGCTCTAGCTCTATGGCTAGGCCCCATCATACCTATATCACAGCCTATACAAAATCCCTTTCTATCTTAAACAAACCTCTCACATAGGCATGCCACAATATTTATCCTTCTTCACTCAAATTATCCTCATATTCACACTCAAACCTCTTCACATATCCTCAAACTACAAGAACAATATTATATCATCAAAAACATGTCATACATATATTCAAAAAAATATTATTCTCATTAACACATCAATAGGCACACTACCTATCCTCTCTTCTTTGCTTCAACACATACTCCTCACACACGACTTGCACAAGTCTCTTCAAAGTGTCTCTCACATCTCTATAAACCAACACATTTGGTTTCAATATTTATAGATAATTCATGAATTATCATGTCTTGTTTGGCCATTAGGCATGTGTTAACCCTTAAGGCATCTTACATGGGTCACACTTAAGCACAACACACTTTCAAATAGGCCTAAGTCACCTTTTAAGTCTTATAATGACCCATTCACCTCTTTGACACTTATCTAAGCAAACTAAGAACATAGGGACAATTTAAAACTCATGAAACCATGACACATGCTCTATAGGTCCTATTTAAGTGCCAACAACCATCACAATACCCTTTTAATTAAGAATAATTAGCTAAAATACCTCTCTATACACACAATCACCATGAACGAATACACATTCAAATTTTAAACCTTTATTCATATTGCATATGATTAATCAAACCTTCATAATACACAAAGATCATCATCATGGATTATAAAACACTCCAAATAGCTAATTCATCATGATACATCAAGACAACATTAATACAAGCTCAAACATCCTTCTCAGGTCACTTGTAGAACACACATGAAAACATAGTCAACTTTGAACATTACTAACATTGACTATACAAATAATTAAACCTTAAAAATCATATTTCTATATTATCCTTGAATTCCTCTACAACTTTTATTTTTACAGCATGAACAAATTCTGTGTAGATCGAAAGATATTGCCCAAAAACCAGACACTGATCAATCCTTTGTTAAATTCAAATATTTTGAATTCAAATGGTCAGAGTTAAACTTCAATCACCATGGTATCATCTCGTGTCCTCACTACTTATATAAAATATGCACCATAAATATTATTTAAAATTTAACACAAAGAGCACAAATTCCCAATCATTAAACTTTGAACACTTGGCCTCATCTCACGAAATCTTGATCACATATGCTTCATCGATCTCTTCGAGATTGTCCTTGATTTAATAATGCTAGATAGCTGTCACTTTGAATATTTAATTTAATACACACCATTAATATCAATCAATAAAAAAAACCACTCATAATTTATCCATATAACAAACTTGATCTTTATCTTTGCTCAATGTTAAACATCAAACACTTATCCTGATCTCGTTGCTTCCAGACATCTTGGAATGAACATGTTTCATCGATCCTTTTGTAAGGATCTTGATATTTAAGTTCATTAACCATTAGACACTTATAAAACATCTCACTCAATACAAACCATTATATAAATTTTTTTATGATCACTCATGAGCTGTTGGATCTTCATTTGGACCTGATCTTTAACATTGTGCAAAATAGACAAAGTATGGGGATCATTACTATCTACATGGGAGGCCAAATTTAGACCACAATAAATTTTATTGTGATTAGTTACATGATCTAAAATTTGGATCATGTTATCTCCTCACATAGGAAAATCCAACCATGAGTCAAACTAATCTTGAAACCTTTACACGTGAAAAATATAACTCCATTAATTTGCTCACTCATATTTCTTCTACCATAGAGCCAACTATGTCAACAATTTCTTGGGAGGCCAACTTTGAACATGCATATATTTTGACACAATTCATCACATGACCTAAAATCTAGTGTATATTAACTATGCAAAAACATGAACAAAAAAATATGATCAAATTCTCTTGAAACATACATATGTGTGAGATATTCCATTACCAAACTGCTTACTCAACTTTTTTTTGCCTCATGCAAATTTGGTTATGGGAAAACACTATCAAACTACCTAAGAGCCCAATTTTTCACTTGAATATCATTTTTCATGCTTAGTAACATGACATGAGATTCAAATAATAAAAAATAGGTATAAATTTGATCATAACCATATGACTAACTCCCCCTAACTCATCCACACATGACAATGGTGATGTCAGCAAACTACTTACTCATATTTTTTGGCACTAGACCCAAAAGGTCTTGATGATAAAAAAGATCAAACAAATCAAAACCACACACACACACGCATTCAAAGAATATAAAACCTCTTATAGTAACCCTTTCACATTCTCAATACTCCATACACATCCCTAAACATCTCTAGCCATGTCAAAAATGAAGATTAACCAAGCCTCCTTCAAGTATACTACAACAAACACATTGCACACTTTGTCATTATTAATTAGACTAATAAGGAACTTAATCCACTTAATAAAAGACCTCCATGACATCACCATGACATAATTTTAAAATTTCTAATAATATCCCCCTTTTTTATTAATGTCAACACACATTATATAGTTCACCTTCCTTCTCTCTCTTCAAGCACTCCCATAATAGGAACTTTCTCCCCCTTTAACACAATGACAAAGTGGGCACCAACTAATCCTAAGGACTTGGCAAGACTATCAAAAATAAAGGACCATCTTATAAATATGTTATAAACTCTCCCTTATATTGATCCTACCTCTTCTTGCCTTGACAACATTCTCTTGTCATAAGTCAACATTCTTCTTTAACCAAGCACTACAACCAATGAAGAAAGAATACATAAAACATGGACATCTAATGAAACACACCAAACAAAATATGAGAGGGATTCCCCCTAATATCTCTGATCCATTTGATCTTTTGAGCATCTTTAGATCTTCACACACCATGAAGAACCACCATACATACTTACTAGCCTTCTCTTTTAAGACACTTCCATGACTACCAACTCTGCATCTGCACAATAACTTCTTTACAAACCTCTAGAGAAAGATCATGAAATTTTTAATCCTTAATTAAATACCTTATATTGATTCATAGAGAAATAAATGACACCCAAGTTTTGTCTTAGATACTCAAATTTAGTTTTATAATGGTTTGGTCATAATATTTGCAAGCTACTATTTTGTAGGCACATACTCCAACTTAACAATTTGATTACTCACTTATTCTCTCAAGAAATGATATATAATAGGGATGTGATTATTTTTTGAGTGCATAATAGGATTATTTGAGATAATAATTGAACTAGTGTTGTCACAATGGATAGGACAAGGTCCATTTTGTCTTACCTTATAATCTTCCAAAGTTAGTTTCATCCACATGACTTGTGTGCAACAAGAAGTAGCTGCTATATACTCAACTTCTACATTTGATAGAGACTATGAGGATTTCTTCTTACTTAGCCAAGACATCAAACATTTCACCATGAAGAAGACCCCACCACTAGTATTCCTACCATCCACATATCAAGCCCAATGTGCATCAATATTATATATATGTATATACATATATATATGTATATACACACACACATATATATACAGACATACATATATACATACATACATATATATATCACATGTGATCAAACTATCATGACATTCAAATCCACCTGGAAGTGCATTTTCAGTACCATTCAGGATCATGAAAACACTAACAATAAATGTTGTCAAAGTTTAAGTTGTATATATATATATATATAAATGTATATAAATGTAAATGTATATGTATATATATATATATATATATATATACATATATATGTATATATGTATGTATATATATATACATATATATGTATATATGTATGTATATATATGTGTGTGTATATATATATGTATATATACATACATATATGTATATATACATATATATGTATGTATATATATACATATATATGTATATATGTGTGTGTATGTATATACATATATATATACATATACATATATATATATATGTATATACATATATACATATATATATGTATGTATGTATGTATGTATGTATGTGTGTGTGTGTGTGTGTGTGTATATATATACACATATACATACATATATATAGATGTATATGTATATATATATATATATACATATACATATATATGTATATATACACATATATATATATACATCTATATATACATATATATGTATATGTATATATACATCTATATATACATCTCTATATATGTATATATCTATATATATATATGTATATATCTATATATATATATGTATATATCTATATATATATATGTATATATGTATATATAGTGTGTGTGTGTGTTTATATATATAAACACACACATGCACACATGCACACACACACACACACATGCATGCACACGCATGCACACGCATGCGCACGCACACACACACGCACACACACGCACACACACATGCATGCACACGCATGCGCACGCACGCGCAC
The DNA here is from genome assembly GCA_037957365.1 of Torreya grandis. NCBI lineage: Eukaryota > Viridiplantae > Streptophyta > Pinopsida > Cupressales > Taxaceae > Torreya > Torreya grandis. The sequence continues at coordinate 7,233,510 of JARHVA010000085.1, forward strand.
ACACACACACACATTATTGAACCCAATTTTACATGAATATTAATTCCTTTTTTTATGGTTATGTTTAGATAAATTCATTAACATTTGACACTAGAACAAATTTATTTAAACGTTGGATCTAAGTATAAGATTAAAAAACTTTCATTTAACATCAAAGATTAAATTTGATAGTGGAATTAATGTAATTTGACCTATGATCTTAAATCTAGTACCGAAGGCATCTTATTTTGACTTTGGATTTCCTAAGAGTTTATTAATATTCATACACAAAAACTTTCCTTCTATTTCTAACCTTTAATTTTTTTGATATTGCTTGAAAATTAATTTCTGTGTTATTTTTCTATGCTATCTAAAAATTTTAAATCTCAAATTCCATTAAGATAAAGTTATAAGTTAAGTAAGATCCCTACTAAGCACATTCAAAAACCTTTGAACACTATTAAATGGATTCTATGAATTCAAATATTAGTTCCTATTTCTTTATATACAAAATGCCCATGAATATTATCAATAAGACAAACATAATGAATAAGAAATAAATATGATAAGAATTCAGAAGATACCAATGAAGGCTCAGATAAGATTAATCCTGATAAACTCAGTGGAGTAGATCATGCATAAGCCAAAAATTTATCCAAAATTTTATCAAGACAATGGAAAATTCCATTATATATAACTAAATAATTGAAGTTATTATATTTTATAAAATGGCATAGAAATATAAAATGATAATTTTAATACAAAATAACAATCACTCTTTCACATCGTAAATCCTAATACAAGTGTTTATAGTTCTACTCTTCATAATATTATCACATCTATGCCTTTAGGATTAGAGGAAACATAAAGTGTAATACACACACACACACACACAAACCTTACAAATTAACTCATATAAAATGTTTGATTGTTAGGCACAATACATCACATACCTTTTCAATTTCACAATCCCATGAAAAAAATATTTCATTTTTTTATGTTAAGCTGTTGTAGTTAGAGAATGGTATACCAAAAGCTAGGCAATCATATGATTCTCAAGATTTAATTTATAACCCATTGTCCCATTGTATTGCATCATATCCTTTACTTATATGATTTATATATATTAAATTTACACTATATGATGATAATGGTGATCTAGAATAACATCTCAAATATTTGCATGTGGCATATTTGGATTATTATTTTAATGAAAAATTTATAACCAAGTTCTTTCTAAGTGATTAAAATATTAAACATTATGCTATATATAATATTTACTTGCTCAATGATTCAAAGCATTAAATCCATTAGCATATCATTTTATTAAGCATTTTTCTATGAACATTGATGAAAAGTTTTCTTATGCACAAATGTCTAACCTTAAGAAATAAACTAGTGACCCTATCAATGATTATGTAATTTGATACAAGGATATGCTTCCCACAATGACTAACACATTGGAATATAATAAATTATAATATATTTTGAACTAATTTTACCTAAACTTTTTCATGAGTCAATAATTTTCAATAAATTTATATCATTTAAAGATCTTTATCACGTAATAAAAGGGAGAGGTGTTAAGCTTATTTCTTTGAAAAGGATTAAATATCCACCTACATCTACTTCAACTTCCACAAAGAAGCTTCAAACCAGACCATATAAAAAATATAAGTGAACATACACTAAAGTTAATGTAATGATCAAAGTTAATGTTATTTATCACCCTTATAACAAGATTGTTATATCATATTAAACAATGGAAAAAAATTATAATTTACCACAACCATCTTATAAATTTATAAAAAAGTTATTGAATGCAATCTTATTACTCCACCTCCAACATTTTCATATGATATAGGTAAGTTGTAAGGTAAATATTTTGTTAACAATGCATATTGTGACTACCATAGATGTAAAGGTCAGTCTAATAATAGATGATCCAAGCTCAAACACATTTTTCAAGATATTATTGATAACAATGTAATTAAATTAGGTACTCATAAATAGGAAAATAGGCCTCAACATAATGAAATTTTATAATTTGAATATTTTTAGTGAGCCATTTTGAAATCATATTAATAAAAATAAAAACCATTTAGTACTACATCATACTTTCAATGCTTATCCACCACTAGAGTCATATGATAATCCACTAGACAAAACTATCAGTATAATTATTAAAACTAATTCATTGTTTTATGATTACTTTATATGATATTGAGATAGTGGATGATGATTCTTATTTACATGTTTTGTGTATACAATCTTATATTGATCAAAACCCCATTCACAATGTACTAGTTCATAATGGACCAAGTGAGAATGCATTGAAAATGACATTACATAATTCATTGGGTTACACATAGAATTACATACAAGAATATTATAAATTTATGAAGATATTCAATGGGAAACAACAAACCACTTTGGGACGCATTTTTCTACCTCTTTAGATGGCCCTTGTAATAATATCTACACATTTTATAGTTATACTACAAAATGGAATCTTTGATATGATATTATGATGCATTAGGTGGAAAATAATTTGTGTTATACCTTCTACACTACATATATTCCCAAAGTACGTTAATTGCAATAAAGTTATTATAAATTCAAGAATAAGATATGAGTACCATCTGTAATCTATGGTACATCTTCCACCCCATCCACCATCATATTTTTTTAATACATCTATGTCAAAATAAAGTACATTTTTAGTTGTTACACCTAGGAAATTGGTTTATATTCAACCAAATCATAAAAATGTCCAAAGGTCTCAAAATCAAAAAATGAAAAACTAATCTTATTTAAAAAAGGTGTTTAATTCTCAGAAAACACCATCACATGAAATACATTATGAATTAGTGTTCATAAAGATCAACATGTTCTTTAAAAGGTCTAATATTTTTTCATAATCTCTTATTATTCCTTATCAAATTGCATATTATTCTTCATCTCACAAGGATACTCCTCCTACATAAGATTACATTAGTAATGATGTAGATAGCTTCCTTATAAAACATTAAATACATGTTTTTATTCTAATACAGGCACGTCTAACACATTTAATTAAAGTATATGCATTTACGTCTTATTATATATTGTTATTATTCTCATATTTATGTGATCATTGGTTAACTTGTTACATTTTTTAGATTATTTAATTTCAAAAACATAATAATAATAATAATAATAATAATAATAATAATAATAATAATAATCTTCTTGACTCTTACATCACATTCTTCTACTATTTTTAATACAATCAATTTGATAAATTATTCTAAGCTCCTAGATATTGGTGACCTTTTTACCTTTTTGATCTTTTTCACTTTCAAGATTTGAATAGTCTAAAATAATGATCAATTTTGCCATATTCTTCCATTGATTTCTTTGGTTTTAGAGTCTATATAAAAAAAATTAAATATTTCAACAAATAGCTAGTAAAGGTAAGTATTGTCTATCAGTTTTAATCTTAGTTGATTGATCCTATCTTATGCAAATTTTGTTCCAAAAATCCAAAATTGATCACACAAAGACTTAATATTTATAATTTTTAAATATTTAACTCAGTCATAGTATGAAAATCACTATTTATTCACATAAAATATTACTTTCTAATAAGCTATATTATTCATACATTTTATCTAATTTCCTAAATTTACATTTTATTAAGCAAGGAAATAAAATTAGTCCTTTGCATGTTCATTTTGTCCCTCACATGTTTTTCAAAATCACAATTCATATAATTTAGGGGCATCTTCATCATACATGGTCATGCCATAATTTTCTAGTGCATATTTCACATTGACACATGATGCATATTATTTAGATTCCTCTCATTTATTCTACTTTTAAACCCTTGCTTATCACTAGTTTCTATTATTTAATATATTATTAAAGGGTAAACACTTTTCACTCAGGGTATGTACTGGGACAATGCTTTTGACTAGAGCTATAAAATGAGAGTAAAAAGAGAAATTTAGATGAAGTAAATCTAAAGATTAATGGTAATAATATCAAATGCCTAGATAAAAATAAACTAACAGTGGAAATGGCCATAAAAGATAATGAATTTATAATAGCTACCTTAATAGAGGATTCAATCAACTTAGCTCTAATGATACTAAAAAAAATAAAATAAAATAACATAGAAATCATAGCCCAAACAATGATATCATTATAATTAAATAATATAAAAAAAATTAAATCATAACCCAGGTCCACAAATTACTCAATACAATCTAGAGCCCTTAAATTCATATATCATAGTCATAAGCTCTTCATAAAATAAGCCTATAAGTAAAAGGAACATAAAATCATTTCCTAATTAGAGGCTCTACCTTGATATAACCGATTATATAATAGTGCATTAAAACTAACCATGATGTTATTTCAAAGGATCCAAATAGGATAAAATTTAAACTATTATAAGGCACTAGAAATATGGATAATAAACCTTATCAAAAGACTGCCATAAAGGGTAAAGAGAACATAAAATAAAGGCCATATAGAAACGCTACTACTTTTAAATTAGTTGTAAAAAAATCTCTCACGATGAGGGGATGATATTTTTGAGTGGTAAAGTACTTTAATCTTGCTCTCCAAACTTCCATAAAACATAAAACATTTTTTATGACAAATATTATTGCCCATGCAAAACTACACAATAAATGAAATTCCTTTACCTAAACTAAAATCGATCAAACAAGGACATATATAGGATATGTGCACAAAGTTGGGGGACAATTACATGTACATACCCTATAATGTGTATGCATTAATCACATTATGGCTCGATAATTATAGAACCATAATGCTTATGTGTTATGTGATAATGCGTACACATTATAGTAATGTGTATGCATTATAATAATGCCAATGAATTATTCTAATGAGTATTCATTACATGTTTGTGTTTTTGAAAATCCAACATATGAAGGCTATCATTTTGCACTTTTCCAACTCCTAAGTACTATTTTACATTGGTGTTTCTCCTTCAAATACTTCAAAACTTGCCAAAAGTCCATTAGAACACTCGACACATGCCTAAATTCATAATGCCTCCATGTAGATTAGGTGAGTGATAAAAAAATACACCTATTAACCTTGGATTTCACCAATTTTTTATTTTTTACATTATTTAATGTGTAAACTATTTGTTTGAAATAGACCAATCCACTACAATAGCCCATAACCATCTTCCTAGACCTCCACTTGACCCCACTAATCTTGTGGATAACCCTCCACCTAACCCTCTTAATCATCTGGATAACCGTCCACCTAAACCTCCTAATACTATGGCTAACCATCTACTGAACTCTCCTAACCCTCACATTCATCGACCTAACCCTCCTATAATTCCATAAGATCCACCAGGCAGCCAAGAGGATTTATCCTCACACATTATGGAAAACATAATTGAAATTGAGTAAGTAATCAAGATAATGAGGGATCCCACATCCACCAACACCCACTATACCTATCTATCCAATAACCTATAATCAATATTGGGTCAAGTTGACTTGATAACGAGTCAAATTGACAGATGGGAATCATATCAGAATAGTTTTATGGATTATTATGATGAAGAATTATCCACACATGAGATCAAAAATAAATATCAAAATCAGACATTTGTGCATTATTCATAGACCCAACCACCAATACACCATTTCCATTAACTACTAAATTTTTTCCAATAAATAGGTGCTAACATAATTTGGTCAATGCCAATTTATGGTACTGATGGTTGATGTTGCTTGATTATCCATCATGTAAGAACCATGAAGTCCTATTATATTTTTTTAGTAAATTATACTATGAGTTTATCTTTGATGATATTCTAAATTATTTTGATAATGATAAGTTTTAGGCACAAAGGAAAGGCTCTATGCATGATTGACTAGGTATATGTCATGCACCTAATTGATCTATAAGGATCCTTACCCAAATTCCACTTCATCTCAAGATCCACTCTATGGTAAACGAGGTCATCAATATTGACACTTGACATGCACTTAGTGAACTTATGATACACTCGTTTAGCATACAAGTAGGTTTTCAATGACTAATGCAAGAGACATTCCACCTAGTGTGTGTACTCGACCCCTTCCTTTCAGATCTTATGGAGCTATATACACTAGATATTTTTATGATTATAACAATCATATTTTAAAGGGATTGGATGATATAGTCTTGAGTGAAGAGTTTTTTGCACACACATTTAGTGTGTAATCATCAACCACTACATGGATGCAGGTATATTTTATATAAATATCATTTCAAATTTAAGCTATATTTTCAATTTTAAAATATATAAATTAGTTTAAATATAAAAATAATAATATGCATGTAGTTTTTTATGTTATAGGAGGATACGGTACCTTCATTATCATATTTCCCATTTGTAATATTTCATCTTAGGCATCCATTATTTATATATAAGAAGATAACTGTCGGCCCATCCACTAATTTATTTACATGTGTTATCGCAACACATATTAATTATATAGAGGAAAAATATTGAGTTAATATGACACTATTATTTTAATAAAGGAAAAAAAAATACCATATATTTTTTATACTTTATAGAAAACTAAGTGAGACCTTGTTTTTTTAGTTGATGTCTCAAGTAGAGACTCCTATATCATTACGAGTGGAGATAGTTGTTGTCTCATCCACTACTACATCTGCCTATGTTAGCTTGACATCTTTTACATATACAAAGGTAAAATTTTGAGTAAATCTTACACTCTTGGTTTAATAAAAGAGAAAAAATTTCCATATATATTTGATACTTTACAGAAAATTAAGTGAGTTGTTTATTTAATTGATATCTAGAGTAGACACTCTTTCATCACTATGAGTGGAGACAAACAAAGGGATTACTATAGAAATTTCATCCTAGGCCCTCACAAAGGGATATATTAACTTACAATTTTGAATTATAAAATAGTTTTTTTCAATAATTTTAATCCATACTTTTCTAAAAAATATAACTTACGTGAATGTATTGTGCATGCAGGTTTGTCCCATGACATTTGATGGTAATATTTAGATGATTAGTAGGGAAACTTCTCATATTTCTTCCTCATTTTAGATACATGTTCATGCAACCCAATGTGGAATTGACCCAATCAAGCACATAAATTATTTTGAGTGGGACCATGAGATTATAGTAAGTGCATGTTTAAATGATTTTTATTCTATTTTAAAATCAATTTCTTACCTAGGTTGCATGTATTTTATGTTAATTTTTTAATAATATATGTATTTCAACATGATTAGCTGCAAGTGAGCTATGAGTATAGGATCCACAGTGGGATCTTGGAGCAATATAAGATATTCGAGGGATCTCCATCTACTAGTAAGGCATCCCGAGGATGGTCCTCTTCAAGGAAGGAAAAGAGATGGAGGCTATTTGATGATTGTCTCACATCTTTGTTAAGAGCCTCTATTAGCTAATACACAGAATACACATGAATACTAAATATATTAATACAATATTCATTTTTGAAGGGAAGGAATAACTCCACAATCACTTGCCACTTCGAGGGAAATACCTCCTTATCATATTATCTAACTCTTGATTGATATATTTACTTATATGCCACTACAATGGCCTAATCCATCTTATTTATACTATTCTAATCTACCCAACTCTTTATTCTTATACATGTAATATTAAACTACTATTCACTATTCTACTATTTATGATACTAATCTATCTATCCCTAGAAATATTAAATTCCATCCCCCTTAAAATGTTTTGCCCTCAAAACATGGTAAGAAATAGAAGGTTGACATTTCAACCATAAAAATTAAAATAGGTTGAAGACCAGATAGAAGCCCATCCATGTGTCCTTTTTTTTTCTTTTGCTTTTTCCTTCTATGTTGGGAGGTGAACATATACATCAACCTGGTGAACATGAGAACTACAACTAAATATTATAGTGTAACTTGAAACATGACGATCATCACTTCAAAGTAAGAGCAAGGGTGCTCAAAATAGTATACCTGATGGACTAACTAAGGATACATGCCATCCCCTTTAGCATTAATCTTGACATACATTTTTTTTGAAGTAGCTAACCTCACCAAATAATTCACTAAATTATGAAAATAATTAGGAGGAATAAGAAAATAGTTTTCTACCATATGCATGGAAGACTTGGTGAATAGAAGACTAAAATCACCCTTATACAAGTGAAGGAGATATTCATTATATGCTTTGAAAATATCCTGCAATTCCATCCATGTAGTTATTCCTCCTTCATATTCCTCAAGTATAGGAGATGAATCTACATACCATTCACTATAGTTATGCTCCCAATCTAACCATTCACTAATTTTTGCATCATATTGTGTAGTTATATGGAAGTGAAGCTTAATTCTATCGAAAACAACATGAATATTATTTAATGAATGCATTGCTCTAGATAAAATAGAAGGCTCCTTGAATTTTTTTATTATTATTTTTTTATTGTTTTTACAAATATAAGTTAGTAAAACTGTGATAACTTATACAATACTAAACAAAATTTAAAAATTGAAACTGTTATGGAAATATGGAATAGAGATGCACCAAACCCATAAATTGTTTAATTTAATTTTTAACTGTTTATGGAAATTTTGAAGAAGAATTGTAAGGTTTTTTTAGGACCAAAAATGTAGATCTACACATGAAATGCAAAGAAATAGGGTACCTAGCTTCATATGTCCAACTATCTCCAAAAATCATACACTTTTACAAATATAATATCCTAATAGATCTACAAAAATACGTCTCTCAACCTTACAAAACAAGACCACTCACAAAACCCATTATAAAACCTCTTACATAAATTGTAAATCACTCTCACACACAACCATAAATGCGCCTGTAAGAGCCATGTTGTAGGTGTCCCAAATATTGACTTTGCTGCCCAAGCTACATTAAACACTCCTGCTAAAGCATGGGTCGTTTTGCTCCTTAACCAACAAAGCCATCTCTTCATGAAAGTTCGTGCAGCTATCTGCTTATTAATGCCAAACAAAGAAAAAATGGGTTGCTCTCTTGAATGCTAGCGTTGCTCTCTTAATGGTTGTTCCATGGAGACTTTTTCATCTGCAAGCAATTACTTCTCCTGCCGACGCCTCCTGTGCCACCTAGCCTGGTCTAGTTCGTCCTTGCATTTGACTTGCCACACTACTTAGAGCATCCTGAGCGTTTGTCTTATATGTGTGTGGCCGCATTCTGGATTACCCGCTCTGCTTTTCTCTTTTCCTGCTATTTCTTGTCTTTTCCTGGCAATTCGAGCTCTCGGGGCTATACTTTTTTTCCTCTCGGGCTCCTTCCTTGGCGGGTCGTTGAGTCTACCTTCGGGCTTCCAGGCGTTTGAATTCCTTCGGACATTTTGTCCAAACAAATTCTTCTTTTTCTCATTGCTTTGACACCCGCCTTTAATGATACTTAGGGCTCACACTTTGGAATTCTTTCGGACATTTTGTCCAAAAGAATTGTTCTTTAGCCTTTCTCCAACGGTTAACCCATTTTCTTAAATTTGACATTCATGGGCCCGTCATCAAACATTTGAAAATCAACGGCTATCTTATCACCATAAAATTGACGTCCACGGGCCTGTCACCATTTTAAAACTAACAGCTCTTTCGCTACCTCGAATTTGACGTTCGCGGGCCCGTCACTACCCTCTAGCAATTCCTTCGGCTTTTTTGCAAATGGACTTTTTTGAAGGGAAAGTGATCCTTCAAAAAAATGGGAAGATCCTCTTTTGATGGCCAAGTGTCCTTCGGAAGGGTACCTACCCTTCGGGTTTTTTGTCTTGTCGAATTTCTTCGAACAAAATGTCTGAAGGAATTCCTTCAGACATTTTGTCCGAAAGAATTCGTGCCTTTAACGTCTTGGATTTCCTTGGTGAATTTCTTCGGACAAAATGTTTGAAGGAATTCCTTCGGACTTTTTTTTCAGAGAAATTCATCCCTTGAGTTTCTTCATGGATTTTCTTCAGACATTTTGTCTGAAGAAATCCATTTCTTGGCTTGTCACTTTATTCGAAGGAAATCTTCCCTTTCGGGTTTTCTGCCTTGGCCTTTTGCTTCGACCATCTGCCCTCCACAAGGGCACCTTGAGCCCAAAGTTGCCCTTCAGGCTTTTATAAAGGTCCATTTTGTGGATTTCCTACCTCCCGCAAGGGCTTCCCAGCCTCTAAGTCAATTTTCGATAGAATGCAAAGGACCTATTTGGCACCTAAGTGCCCTCCGCAAGGGTACCTACACTTCGAACTTTTGTAAAAGACCCCTGGCCCTTTGAACTTGGTCTGTTCTACCGATAAAAGCCCCTTCGAAGTAACTTGCTTGCTCTGTTAAGCTTTCAAGATCAAAATGGGTTTCAAGTCAAACTTTTGCTTGCCGGACCCAAAACACTTGGCAATCAGAAGGAGGAAACACTTGGTTTTTTCATGGAAAGAGGCATGTCAAAGAAAAGCCCATAAAATTACAGTGGGATAAAATTATCAGAAATTGGCTAACAGGCCCTGCAAAGGAAGGGAAAAGAGGGGGTGCTCAATTTTGGTCTGCAGGACCAAAATTGGTCAACACTACTATCTTTTTGTTTTAGGGGATTGCACCAATAAAATATTAGAAGCAAAAACCTTAATCAAAGGACTAAACATGGCTATTGAAAGGATCAGGAATCTAAAGATAGGAGGTTTTGCTATTATCACTAAATGTATGATAATAGAAGGAAGCTCCAATTGGAAACTTAATGCCTTACCATAAAAGGCAATCTATCTTAAGAAAACATTTGCTCGGATTGATTTTATTTAATGCCTTTGAAACAGAAATATAGAGGGTGACTTAAAAACCAATGTAGGGTTAGTTTAGTAAATGAATCTATCCAAGTGCAAGACTCTGAGGTGCTTAGGGGCTTGGAAGCATTAATTGAATGAGCTATATTATAATTTCATAAATCTAGCTTTGTATTTCACAAGATTCAGCATGCTTTACAAAGAAAGGTGGCAATAGAGATGCCTAGGATGATTTGACTGGGTAATTCATGCCCCACTAAGTCTTATTATAGTGTTTGCCATTACTTATATTGCAGAAGTGAATGGATTTGTTTATCAGATTAAATGACTTAAGGAATGGGTTGTCATGCAAAAAATTCGATAAGACCCTTCAGAGATCTAAAAGCAAGAGAGGAAGAGGTGTGCGAAGGTGGTAATAGAATAGAAGGAATCCGAGAAGACTCTGCTATATTCAAACTATCAAAGCTAAAGCAAGGCTCATGGAGAAGAATCAAACCCCCCAATTTCTAAAATAGACAAACTCTCTGGCCACATGGTTAGATTTTAATGAACACGAACTATTTTGAATGCTGCAAAGAAGAATTCCATGGAAAAATTGATGCCTATTGTGAGTACAACTAGGTCTTTCCAAAATGTCCAAAAAATTGCACCAATCTATTGAAGAAGGTTGGAATGAAGTCATTGACCACCCTCTGGTCATTTTCCTTGAAAACATGCTCAATAGGCAAGAAGATTTTCAACAATTAGTGTTGATCTTGATTCATTGATTTATTATGATGGCTAAGGTGTCTGGATTTGAAAGCTACCTATCCATGTTAGAGCAGCAAAGTCAAGGAGCGGGGTGTCTCACCAACTACTAATATATTTGATGCATGGGATCTACAAGCCTCCTTTTTTGTCCCTTTGATCTAATATAATCTGTATTGATTCAAGAATATGACAAATCAAATATCATGCCAGCTTGTTAGGGCTACAGTTATGCTTTAGAGATTAGCAACTTTGTCGTTTGCTCTGGGGGTGATTATAGTTTCATAGAAGCTTTGACACACTTTGTCTGGTCAAGATTGGCTGGGTTTTGTTCCTCTGTTACCAGCCAGAGGATTATAGGTACTTATAGGTGTATCATAGCCCGCAGATTTCTAAAATGCTCTGGTGTATATGTTATGAAGGAAAGAAAGGAAAGGAAAGGTCCTTCTAAGGTCCACAATACTTGGCACCATGTGCTCCTGACTAGGCTTACACTGTGAGGTAGTTTACAACATAAGCCCTATAGAGAGGCACCATATGAGCTACCAATGATACAAGGCATACATATCCTACCCCCTCCAGATTTGAACTTGTGCCTCCCATACCAGAGCACAAGTTCTTCATTTTCAGGCCCACTCAAGTTGTATAAGTCATGTCCACTCAAGCTATACCCATCAGGCCCATGTAGGTTATACAGAGGTGATGGCGAGGTGGGTTGTGGGTTGAATGAACAACAAACAACTCACAATTGTATCAAAGTATGTGGATCACGATGGCAATACAAGAATATGCGCACAACACAAATCATTCATTGATTCTCTAAAGAAAATGGAGACATTACATTCATAGTCAACGAGTCAATTCTACGGAACTTGTAGACAACCTTCAAACACTACTTGGCCAGCTTGGCCTTGTTTTCTATGCAATCCTATGCACACTCACATCCAACCCCTACTCACTACAAGATACAATCCTTTTCTAATAGCTACTTCACACTCTTCTCTACTGGAACCCCCTTCCCTAATTGGATTATCTTTCTTTTTGGGATGGAACCTATTACATGATGTCGCCCTTACCATATATTGGCCAAAGGGCATTACATGAACTTGTTGATGTTGAGGAGTTCAAGTTGCCACAAGGACACGGTAAATGCACACATTATGGTGTATTTTAAAACACTCGATCTCCTACAATGAACCTTGTTTCCTAGCGTCAATGTCCCTACATCTTTGCAGGTTCTGACATGATTGTGGCTCAGGTCCAATGCTTCTAACAAGTTATTGAATGCTTGCAAGGAACACATCCAAGCAACAAAGGATGGAATTACTTCCCTAATTGCTCCAAACATGTCTGATGCACTCTTGAAAGAGTTTGTAGGGCGCAGGCACGTGGCTTGTCTATAAACACCCTTCCCACTCGAAACAAAAGTAGGGATGTTGTCAGTACCTAGCGGTACCATGCAGTGTAAATGAATCCTTTTGGTGTGTCTTTGCGTGTGCTTGGGACTTGTAGGAAGCCATTGGTGAAGTTTGAAAACAATTTGGTGCATGTTTATTTGACACCATGACTGAACTATCCAAATGGCATTGTGCCATTGTAGGAGCATGTGCAGTTTCAAATGGGCTTTGATTGATTATCTTGAAGGTATCGGGAACCTCTGGAAGTGGTTCAAGTGCACTGCTATCCATTTACCAATACCACTCTTACCACAAGCCAAGGAAATTTTTGCCGCTTTGTGATTTGTGAATATTTTCCAAACTTGCAGAACTCAAATGAAGATTTTCTTGGTTCCTCTCAATGAGGTGCAATGAATTCCAAAATGTAGTATATCATTCAAATCCAAGGATGCTCCTACATCATACTTGCTTGGAAATTTGATTGTGAGCATGTTGCTCACAATTTGAGCTTGGCAACTACTGGATTTGGCCAACCCATGCAGCCAAGTTCTTCATCTAAGATCCACGAATTCTCTTCAAGTACCTTGTCCTTCCATCGAACTAGGTAATCTTTGTACTCTCATTGCCTTGTCTTCTTCCCAACTCTTTCTCCCAAGACTACTTCAGTCTCATCTATCTTCTTCTCAAGGATTTACGTTTTCCAATCTGCAAGTTCTTCTTACTCTTCTTCAACTCTATCCATTCCATGATAAGGATGCAAATTAGAAACATTGAAATTGGGTGAAATGTCTAACCCTTGTGGCAGCTCCATCTCATAGGTGTTGTCTGAAATTTTTCTCAGAACCAGAGAAGGACCGATCTTCTTGTACTTCAACTTGTCATGCATTCTTCTTGGGAACCTCTACTTTCTCAGGTGCATTAGCATTGATTCTCCTTCCATAGATGATTCTACTCTCCACTTTTCATCCACCTTCTCCTTATACTTTAAGCTACTTTGTTGTAGATTCTTTCTTACTTCCTCATGCAACTTGTGCTTATCCAAGGAAAAACCCTCAACATCTACACTCTTCTTTTATGTTGTCACTTCAGTCGACCTATTCACTGAATCGTTTTAGGTGAATTTTGCTTAGGCCAACGTCATACCCCAATGTGTTGGCTTGTTTCCAACCAAACATCTGAACAGATTCTCTAAACTCTTGTTCACAATCTCTGTTAGTCCATCTGTTTGTAGATGGTATGCTGAGCTATACTGCAGTTTGGTGCCTAACTTCCTCCACAATGTTCTCCAAAAGTGACCCAAGAATATGGTGTCTCTATCTAAAGCAATACTCTTTGGCAATCCATGCAATCTAACAATTTTATTGAAGAAAAAACTTGCAACATGTGAAGTATCATTGGTCTTCTTGCAAGTAATAAAATGTGCCATCTTTGAAAGTCTATCAACCACAACAGAAGGAGTCATTTCCTCGTTGGGTCCTTGGCAATCCAAGAAAAAAAACCTTGGTCAATTATTCGCATGGCCCTTCTGGTACTAGCAACATTGTATATGATCTCATATTCCTACTTGTTCCCTTTGCTAGTTGGTATGCTCTACACCTTCCCACATATTTTCTCACATTCTTAGCCATACTCGGCCAATAGTATCTCTCTAGCAATGCTAGGTTCTTAGCTCCTCCAAAGAAAAGTGATAATCCACCACTATGTAATTCATTGATGAGGTTCTCCCAAATTGAACCTTGTGGGATACACGATTGTTGTTTCTTGAACAAGAATCTTTCCTAGATTATGTAATCCTCATATGGGCTTCTAGTACTCACCTATGGCTCTTTACAAGCTCTCGGAACTTCCATGAAGTCTACATCTTCTTCATACAATTCCTTAAGGGTATCCTACCCAATCATCTTTAAAGACATAGTGTTCAACAACACAACTCTCTTGCTTAAGGTGTCAGCTCCCTTATTTGACTGATCTGATCTATGCTTAAGCACAAATGAGTAACTATGCAAGTACTCAACTCATTCAATGTTCCTTGATTCAACATAGTCTTGTTGTTTATGAACTTCAAGGCTTGATGATCTGTATACAATACAAACTCCTTGGACAGAAAATAGTGCCTCCACTTCTTAAATTCTTGAACTATAGCATAGAACTCTTGATCATGAACTGAATATTTCTATTTTGCCTCACTCAACTTCTCACTGAAGTATGCAATTGATCTTCCATCATGACTCAAAACTGCACCAATTGTTATTCCACTTGCAAAACAGTCAATTTGGAACACTTTTTATATTGAAAACTCGGCAATGCTAACACATGCTTCTCTGCAAACCTCTTCTTCAATAGCACAAAACTACTTGTGGCTTGGGATGTCCAATTGAACAATTCTTTTTTCATGCACGCAGTCAATGGTGCACACACTCCACTAAATTTTCTAATAAATTTTATATATGAACTTGCTAAACAATGAAATATTTTTACCTCAATAGCATTCTTTGGCGTAGGCCATTCCAATATTGCCTTGAACTCCTCAAAATCCATCTTAAATCCTTATTTTGAAATCACAAAGCCTAGATACAATAGCTCTGTTTTCGTGAATGAACATTTCTTCAAGTTTATCAACAACTTCTCTAAGACTTGTCTGAGGTGTAACAAATGCTCCTCTTTTGTTCTATTGAAAATTAATACATCATCTAGATGCAGTACAACAAATCTCCCAAGAATTGTTTCTTCTCTTCATTCATCAGCCTCATAAATGTACAAGGGCATTGATTAAGCCAAATGGCATTACTACCATTCATACAATCCTTCCTTGGTCTTGAATGCAATCTTCATTCATCTCCTTCCCTTATTCGGATTTGATAGTAGCCACTCTTCAAATCAATCTTGGAGAAGCACTTTGATCCACTCTAACAATCCAACAAGTTATCCATCCTTTGCAATAGGAATCACTACTTGATGGTGATCTTGTTTATAGCTTTGGAATTGGTACACATCCTCCATTCTCCATCCTTAGGTGAAAGCACTGCTGGAACTGAACATGGACTCAAACTTTCTCTTATCAATCCCTTATCCAACAAATCTTGAACCTATTTGTTCAATTCTACACTCATTAGTGGATCCATTCTATGCAATGCCTTGCTTGGTAAAATTGCTCCAAAAATCCAATCCATATGATGAGAAATATTTCCCATTAGCAGCAATCCACTAGGTAAGTCACTTGACTCTACCTTCTCATATTCTATCAACAAATCTGCCACTTCCATGCGTATTTATTCCTCTTTTGTTTTTTGTTCCTGCTTAGTAAAGACAACAAAACAACCTTTGTCTTCTTTACTACTTTCAGAAACTCTTTGGCTGAAATCAACATCACCGTGCTATTGGCACCTTCCTCCTGCACAAGCAACAATTCAAACTTCTCACCATCCTTGGTAATCTGAAAGGTGTTCTTCCTTCCATTGTGTACATTGTATTTCACTTGTGTTATACTACCATGGTCTACCCAATAAGACATGGCAAGTGTTCATTGGTATTACATCACATCACATTTTATCATGATAGCTTCCAATGTTTAAGTTAACCTTGCACTATTTTGTCACTGTTACTTGATGACCTTTCTGCAACCAAGAAACCTTATATGGTATGGGATAAGTTTTTGCACTATCTTGGTGGAAACCAAATTATCAATGCTACCACTATCTATGATCCACTTGCAGCATTTATCTCCCACTTTGCATTTTGTTCTAAAAATGCTTCTCCTTTGCCATGGCTCATTCTCTTGCTTTTCTAGCATCAACAAAAGTCTACACAGCACCAGGCTCTCCCCATGCTTAGCTTCTACAGGAGTAGTTTCTTCCACTTTTTCCTCCTCTGCTTGTGTGACATTCACTTGCTTCTCACTTATGCAATTATTTGTGTCCTCTTCAGGGCATTCAAACGCTCTATGCCCATGCTGGCCACATCTGAAACATGTGCCATTAAAGTCTCTATCTCATCCTCTTTTCCATACCCTCTTCCACAATAGGAATTATAATCTCTTCTTTTGTTTTGTTGTGAAGTACTAGCTTCGTCTTGTTCCTTCTTTGCATAAGTCTGACATCTTCCATAGGTTTTTCTTCCACATGCTCTCCTTTTTCGTCTTCCTTGCTATCATTTTCTGGACAACTTCTCTTCAACCTTCAGAGCACATTGATAGGCTTCTTCTATATAACATAGCATTATCATTCCAAACTCATCTTGAATGAACAGGCGGAGACCATTTACATACCTTGAGATCTTTTCATCATCATCCTCTACATAACCTGATCGGATTGTCAGCTTGTAGAACTCCTCGGTGTAATCTTTAACATTCATAGTCTTTCTGGCTCAAGTTTTGCAACTTCTTGAGCAAACTTGGCTGATAATCAAAAAGCATAAACTTACCTTTCAACTTTGTGGTTGTTCTATCCCAAGTCTTAATTTTATCCTTACCTCTTCTGACCCTTCCCAACTGCACATGATCCCACCAAAAGGATGCATGTCCCTTCAACTTTTTGCAAGCAAACTTCACTCTGCTGGGGTCCTGAATTTGTTCATAACTGAAGTATTTATCTAAGTCCATGATCCAATCAATTAGATCTTCAAGGCACAAACTCCCTGAATAGCTAGGAGTGTCCAACTTTGGCTTTCCTCCCGTCTTTGTAATAGTTTTCAAGAATCTATTCTTCAATTCTTCATTCAACTCTTCAAGATGAGCTTCTAGGGCTTCTTCTTTGTTTTCAATTATGTACTCTTTGTTGCGAAGTCTCCATAGCATCCAATCTGGCTTGTATTCCTCTTAACGTTTCTGACATATTTGCAACTCTCGATTCTCGTCTTTGTTTTTCAAGGGATATTCCTCTAGATGCCATTTCGTATTCTTAATGGTTCTCAACTCAACAATGTAGGACTCTTCTCAACCTGCAACAAACTCAATTTAAGCTAGACATGCTCAACTATGCAAGACATGACCTGCTTTCAACTCTCGCTAGGTAGGATACAACATGCTCTGATACCAAATGATGGCGAGGTGGATTGTGGGTCAAATGAATGAAAAAAAAACTCACAAGCATATAAAAAATAAACAGCTCACAATGCAACACAAGAATATGTACATAACACAATTCATTAATTGATTCTCAAAAGAAAATGAAGACATTACATTCATACTCAGCTCTACAAAATGTGCAGACAGCCTTTGACCACTACTTGGTCGGCGTGGGCTTGTTCTCTATGCACTGCAATGCACACTCACATCCAACCCCTACTCTATACAAGCTTAAATTCTCTTCTACTAGCTACTTTATACTCTATTCCATTGGAAACCCCTTCCCTATTAGGATTATCTTAGTTTGTTGGTGTGGAACCCCTTACAAGATGTCACCCTTTCCTTATATTGTCCAAGTGGCGTTACATGAATGTGTTGATGTCAAGGAGTTCAAGTTGCCACGAGGACACAGTAGATGCACACATTATGGCGTTGTTCTGAAAAATTCAATCCCCTGCGGTGAACCTTGTTGCATGGCATTGGAGTCTTGACATCTCTGATGGTTCTAACATTATTGTGGTTCAAGTCTAGTGCTTCTGACAAGATTATGGATCAGGTCTAGTGATTCTGACAAGCCGTTGAGCACTCTTATTACAAGGAATGCATCCAAGAAATCGTGGACAGCATTACTTCTCTGATTGCTCCAAACATGTACAATGCACTTCTGAAAGAGTTTGCAGGGCACGGACACATGGCTTGTCTGTAAACTCCCTTCCCCCTCAGAACAGAAGTAGGAATGTTTTCGAAAGATGGTGGTACCACATGGTGTGAATGGATCTTTGCAGCATGGCCTGCAAGTGCTTCGGACCCATGGGAAGACATTGGTGAAGTCCGCAAATGGTTTGGCACACGTCTGTTTGGTGTCATGACTGCAGTATCTAAATGGCATTGCACCACTGTGAGGTTTGATTGATGATCCTGAAGGTACAGCGAACCTATGGAAATGGTTCAGAATCAGATGTACCACTATTCATTTACCAATACCGCATTTACCACAGGCCAAGAAAATGGCTTTGCGGCATTTCTGCCCCTTTGTAACCAGCAGATCTTTTCCAAGCTTGCAAAAATCAAATGAAAATTTGTTTGTTTCCTCTTAATGAGTTGCAATGAGTTCCCGAATGCAGGATAACGCTGAGATCCAAGGATGCTCCTGCATCAAGAGGCAATGATATTGTGATGTATCTACAAAACAATGATGCAGATGCAATACCCTATATAATGATTTTTATTTTGATCTGGTGAGGCTCATGGCTCAAACATTAATGCAAGCTTATTAGGAAGCCTAATTTCAAAGCTCCGCTGAAGGGAAATGCTCCACACAAGATATACACACTGGTGGCAATAGACCGGGAATCCAGGGATCTAGACATGACACCAAATTGCAGAAGAAATCACCCACGCCTCTGCAAAATTGACTAATAAAGCTCCACTCCTCTATCCGACATTGCTTGTAAGGGATTCATATTACACAATGGAGATACTACCCTTCTAACATCAGCTAGATTGGCTGTGGGTCTGTCTAACCTCCTGGTCAGCCTTCCTGTCCTATCCTAACACCAACTAGATTGTCTGTGGGTCTGTCTAACCTCTTGCTCCACCATCCTGTCTTATCTATGTGCGTGAAAAAAAAATCTAGTGATTCTGGGATCCTCTCTCTCCTCTTCTACCCATTTGGGTATCTGCTTGATTTGGGTTTGTAAATTTACTAAAGTTTTAAATTCACGTGTCAGACTATCAAACATCTACAGGAATTGAATTTGACAGGTTCATATTATAAGGCTTGAGGCCTAATTGATGGTAACAATTAAGGTAAGTGCACAGGAGGATGAAAGAGGCCAAATGCCCTGTTGCCATGCAAGGCAAAAACATGGCCAAGGATGTTGCCAACAATATAATTCATGAAACAAACTATGCAGAAAACCAAACAGGTTCAGAGTTACATACACTACGAAAAGTTAAATTGCTTTGTGTGGCTATGAGTATTTTGTTAGGTTCGCAATTCAAACAGTATAGTTCTTGTTTCTTTCATATACAGAATGAATTTTCAGATTTAAGAGGAATTCAAGCGATCCTTACTTTGTGGGATGGAGACGCCAAAGAATTGAGGACGCTGCAGAGTCGAGCTTGGCACTCCAACCATGTCCGCCCTCATCTGTTAACATTTAATTTAAGAGCACGCTGATGATTAAATTTTGGAGATGCGTAACATAATCAGAGAGCCTTGAATTAAATACCAAAAAATTTGGATTGAATAGTATGTATCTTACTGTAATATTGATGGACATATTGATGGAGTTCTTGTTGCAATGACTGGGACTGACCTCGGCCACTCAAACAGAGCAGCAAAATCCAATTCAAATTTATAGCGTCATACATTATCCAAAATAACATGGATTAGCAGGTGAATTAGTGTTGAAAAGATTATTTGGGAGGTTTTTAATCTCTTCAAATTCCTATAGACAACATCAAATCGATTCCATGGATGGAGAGAGTGCTAAGTAATTTTTAAATTTAAACTAAAGTTAAAAAATGGTTATTAAATATTTTTTATATAAAATAATGTGCATCAAGATAAGAGTTTAGTAGGCAAACAAATGCCAAGACACAATAACAATAGGTTAAAGGGGCAATCATAAAAGATGGAAGAAGTGAAGGATTATCATAGTTGTCACCTAACCATCAGCAATGAGTGAATCTATTGTATTAGGCATTAACACCCACCCATCATTAGCTTTATTCTTGTTTGTATCATCTTTTAAATTTTATATGGACGAGGAAAATATTAAGCCCAAACAAGGGAATTCTCTTTATTGTTCAATCATATATCCACTAATGTTGGGGACATGGGGAACACAAACCCCCTACCACAAGAGTTATGACTAGATAGAGAAAGTTGTGAATGCGACTAAGGACTTTACTGTCAATGCTTGGAATAATGCATAGCACAAGCTCCATAGCCACGACTTTGAGAAGGAGACCATCAACAGAGAGAATCTGGAGGGACTCCACTGACTACAGATAAAGCACTCCCGCAATGATCCAATAGACACTAAAGGTTCTTAATGTTCAAACAAAATTTCTTAGCTTGCACTTGTATTTGTAGCATTACATTAGATATCACTTGTACTTTATTAGTAACAAATAAAGCCCATCAAAAGATAAATGGTTAAAACTAGTGTTATTCCTTTCTTTTTATAACTGATTGAAATTAAGATACAAAAAATATACCATATTTAATTATATTGAGTAGGGATAATGGTCGAATCCCCTAAAAGAACCATTTTCCAAGAAAAGAATTGTCACACCCTAGTTTCCTCGAGACCAAAAATGAAAGTGATTAATGTATTTAATGTTAGATGCTAATATGTAATTAATTAAGTGAATGTGGATTTAAGATTATGGACTAACAAGAGGATTTGTTAGGTTTAATCATTATTTTTATTTATGTAATTTGATTATGATTAATGTCATGAGTATGATTGTAGCACAAATTGCTTCCCTAACAAGAAGAGGGCATCATTGGGGAGGGTCAAGCAAATGTCCCCCTGATGGCATGTGAGAGAAAGAGGTGTATGCAACCCTAAGGAATTTTATTTATAGCGAACCCAACACTAGCACCTATATGCCACCTAGGAAGGGTAGATAGAATGTTGTGGAAACACATGTTGTTGCTCATCTATAGTACAAGTTGTGTGCTTTGATTTCTCTAATATTTATTATTCATAAACATGATTTACTATCATTTATGCTTGCTTATAGAGTGTTTAAGATGTGATTGATCTTTATCATATTGGTACTTTATTTGAGCATGTGAACAATTTTTTGATGTGGACTTGTTGCATCGATGATAAGAGTATCGGTGTGGATAGTCGAAGGCTATCATGTCAATATCTTTATTGTTAATATCAATCAAAACCCAATATTCAAGGTGCCCGATGACTAATCGACACCAACAAATGTATGCATCTATTGATTTTAGCATAATGAATTTATTGAGACTTGTTGTTGATGTAACTCTTGTGACATATGAGCATTTTGTTATAAGTTGCAGCCTTAATTGGCATTGGCCTTGAGTTTATGTTTGACACAAAAGGTTGAAACACAACTTTGACTCTACTTAAAGACCTAGGACTCAGACCAGTAACATGGACTTGACATTGCTAATTAAACTTGACACTATGTTTAAATGATTTTTAAGGTTACGATCCTAACCAGAACCTTATGTGTGTTTGTGTGTGAGAGTGTAGACCTAATCATTAAGCTATGAGTTTATTGAATGTTGTCACTAAAAACAACAATAGTATAAAATTCCATTTGTAAATTGAAATAAAATTATTTTGTTATATACATATATGTATATGTATATGTATACGTATACGTATACATATACATATACATATATGTATACATACATGTATACCTATACATATGTATATGTATACATATATTTATGTATATGCATACATATACATATACACATACATATATATGTATGTATATGTATATGTATATATATATATGTGTGTGTGTGTGTGTGTGTGTGTGTGTATACATATATATCTCTTTATATATTATATATGTATATGTATATGCATGTGCATATACATATACATATACACATATATGTATGTGTATATGTATATGCACATGCATATACATATACATATATAATATATATAGAGAGATATATGTATACACTTACATATAAACATATACATACATACATACATACATACATATATATATAGACACACACACACACGTATATCTATATATACATACATATAGATATAGATATATGTATATTTATACGTATACACACACACACACACACACATATATGTATACATACATGTATACCTATACATATGTATATGTATACATATATTAATGTATATGCATACATATACATATATAGATATACAATCTCTCTCTATATATATTATAAATGTATATGTATATGCATGTACATATACATATACACATACATATACATATATGCATGTGTATATGTATATGTACATGCATATACATGTACATATATAATATATATAGAGAGAGATATATGTATTCACATACATATACATATGTGTATATGTTGACATTGCTAATTAAACTTGACACTATGTTTAAATGATTTTTAAGGTTAAGATCCTAGCCAAAACCTTATGTGTGTTTGTGTGTGAGAGTGTAGACCTAATCATTAAGCTATGAGTTTATTGAATGTTGTCACTAAAAACAACAATAGTATAAATTCCATTTGTAAATTGAAATAAAATTATTTTGTTATATACATATATGTATATGTATATGTATATGTATACGTATACATATTAATATACATATATGTATACATACATGTATACCTATACATATGTATATGTATACATATATTTATGTATATGCATACATATACATATATAGATATACATATACACATACATATACATATATGTATGTGTATATGTATATGTACATGCATATACATATACATATATAATATATATATATATATAGAGAGAGAGAGAGAGAGATGTATACACATACATATACATATATGTATATGTATACATATACGTATACATACATATATGTGATGACCCTCACTAGTAGGATCACAAAATTCACGGAATTTGTACTTATATAATTTCGTCAAACAGTTGGTAAGCCAATACCTATACTGCTGAAAGTAAATGTCTGTTTGTAGAAAATGTTTAAGCAACAAATTTACTCAATTCAAATATGCTAAATAGTGCTCAGAATTGAATGGTACTCAAACAGGGATATCTACTGACACTACAGTGCAGTCTAACCCTTATGGTTAAGCAAAAATAGCTATATTAGATCTGAATGTAACCCATTAAGGACTGATAGTGAATACTGTAATGCCTGATTTACATGAATACAATGCTCAGGATGAGCTTACAACAGTTTAGGATTTTAATATTGTTCTTTACAACCTAGTTACAACAGCATTAATGATTCATATACAACAAGCAAGAGATTTACAAAAGCAAGATAACATTTTTGAGTTCTTTTCAACTACTCCATAGCTAAAGGTCAACTCCTTACCTACAGAAATATCTCTTGATGCAAAGAAGCACAGCCTAGGAAGAATTGAACCTGAAGACCGAACTAAAGTAGGAAATAGATTACCGCCATCACAGGAGTGGTTAATAAATCGAGCTACATTACCAATTCTTGTAGCATCAATATTTAGCCTCAGACATGTTTGACCTGAAGGTAGGTGCTCTCTTATGACTAACAAAGCAAAACAGAAATTGCGCTTGGCTTCATCATAATGCCGTTGTTTTTCTTTGGCTTCTGCGGCTGTCAAAAACTCTCCTGGAATAAGTTCACCCAGGTATGCCAATGATGAAATTTGCCTTGAATCTGCCTAGGAAGGTGCAACAACCTTATATTACAAACCCTCAGTGCCAGGCGACTAAGACACAGGCAAAAATCTCTTTCAGAACTGGACTGATCTAGGAATTGCTAAACCCTGTCCATACCTTACTGTAGGTACAGGTCGTACCTGTACGGACTGTAAATAAAATATATATATAATATTATATCCTTGGGAATCCTTCAAATTGGTCAATGATGCAATTGCCTTACCAAGGGATGCCAAAATTGTTCAACTCTCGAACTGAGCCTAAATACTCAATGAAGCTCAACATGAAATGGCTAAATACCACTTCCAATGTGCAACCCTTCAGAAGATCTTCCACTTCCTCAGTTAAGCAATCTCTTGAGAGGTATCGTTCTCAAGGATTACGCTGAAGACTTGCGATCTATCATGCCCCACAAATGCTCAAGAAGACTCAAATGAGAAAATAAACTTCGATGCCAAATGAGAGACCCATGGGGTCTATTTATGCACTTTTTGGAAACTTCTTCTAGAAGTATCCATAATACATCATGTAAAACCATTTTGTATTTTTTTAAAAATAAAATAAAAGTGACTTTATAAAAAGTAACTTTATAAAATAAAAGTGCATCTTAATTTTAAAAATATAACAGTTTTGGCCCCAAATAAATAAATATAATGTCTCTGAGAGCATAATGAGCCATCCAATCGCCAAATAAATGCAAAAATGACTCTCTCATCACCACCATCTGCCTACGAGAGTCTGGAATAGGCAAATCCATGTAAAGTGACATGTCATTCTAGAGAGGGGACATGACAATACACACACACACACACATATACATATACACACACACACACACACACACACACACACATATACATACACACACACACACACACACACACACACACACACACACGTATAACTATATATACATACATATAGATATAGATATATGTATATACATACATGTACGCATATCTATGTGTATACATATATTAGGTGGTATTCTTATTGAATATCTCTGGTTATCCCTTGAGCCACTTAAAATGTCTCAAGCTTACACACACACACACACACACACACACACGTATATCTATATATACATACATATAGATTTAGATATATGTATATCAATACATGTACGTATATCTATGTGTACACATATATTAGGTGGTCTTCTTATTGAATATCTCTAGTTATCCCTTGAGCCACTTAAAATGTCTCAAGCTAATACCATGTTAAATTCTGCTATTTTAGGAAGGGTGCCAATAATGACAATGAAAAAATATGATATAAGATGAATTTGATCATGAAGATAATAAAACACATGAATATATGTATACACGTACATATACATATACCTATGTGTATACATATATTTATATGTATATGTATTTATATACATATATGTATATATGTATACGTATACATATACATATATGTATATACGTACATATGTGTATATGTATACTTATATACATACATATATATGTGTGTGTGTATACACACACACACACACACACACACACACACACACACACACACACACACACACAAACACACACACACACACATTATGTGTGTGTATATATATATATATATATATATATATATATATATATATATATATATATATATATATATATATAGACACACACACACACACACATTCATACATATACACATATATAGACATATATATATTTATATATATATGCTAAAATCTAATCATTAAACTATGAATTTATTGAATGTTGTCATTAAAAATAATAATAACATAAAACTTGTAAAAATGCTAAGATTAGACCCAACTATTTGTATATTGCAATAAAGTTATTTTGAGTGAAGCTTATTTGGAAAGATAATAAAAACCATGGGGTTGTTATGAGAAACCATTGTTTTGGTATTGAACCACAATTTTGAAAAAATGGTTAGGGTTTTGGATGTTTAAGTCCTTTTGACTTTTCCATCTTTTTATCATTATCTTTAGTGGAACTTCTAGTTGGTCTTTTGCATAGAAATTGTAGGGACAGACTGAGAGTTGCATGGAATAAATAGTTGAATTTGAAGTCTTATCATAGATACTATTTTTTATGATTATTATTTGGATTGGATATTTTGACCTCAACCATCCAAGTCTTGTGGCTATTTTCACATTTTTATCTAAAAATAATTTGATAACCACTATAAGGCTTACAAAAAACTAAAAAAATGGATTGAATGGTTTTAAAAAGGAACACAAAAGAAAATCAGGGGAGAGAGAAGCAGAACAGTGTGTGAATTTTTGTGGCTCAACTTTGAACTCCATAATCCTAGCATAAAAAACTAATTAAGGGCAGATCATTATAAACTTTTTCATGGATATAGATACATAGGACTATGTTGTTATTGTTTTTTAATTTTGATCGAGTCTGAATATTGTTTTAGACTTTGAGCATAATGTATTGAATGTATATATTAATGGAAGTAAGAGTGGGTTATGTTATAGGCAAGTTGTCACCTAGAAAGTATTCATGAATGTCAACAAATTTGATGAAGATGGTGTTATATTTTGCTTTGATAACTTTTTGATATTGCTCATAACTTTATCTAGGGAGGAGATAGTATTACTAAGCCCCCAAAAAAATCAAGTTCTTTGATAGATTACATTTACTTAAAACTTGGATTTGTGTAGTATGGGAGTGGTAACAACCTTCCCATGGTTCTCATCTTTTCTAAAGAATGCATTGTTTCTCATAGATTTTTATACTCGTCCCTTGACTCAACATAGAAATTCAATAGTTACTTCCATCAAATAATAAGACTATATATAATTTTGGTCTTCTAAGACCATTACTAAAAGTCTAACTTTGCACAATGAATGACACTAAGAATATTGTGAATTATATTATTTATCATTATATGAACACCTTAGTTCCCTTATGGTTCAGAGGTATGGGAGAAAATATATTGATCGATGAGAACTCTAACACAATGTAATATTATTAGCAATATATATGATTAAATTATAAGAAATGCATTATGATGCTTGATCAATAGGAATGGATCATTTTGAATTTTGAGTAATGCGTATGTAAGGGAATGGCAATTTTGTAGATGGAACAACTCATAAATGTTAGAGACTAGTACAAGAATAATAAATCTACAATCAACTTTATTGTTTGTTGTCTAGAATGTAGTAATATAAAATGAAATATTGAGTATTATCATAGTTGGGTAATCTATTTTTTCAATCAACATAAAACAAATGTTATTTTGGTATAACTGTAGAGGAACAAAATGGATTAACATTTTATGGATTAACATTGTGCTTCTTTCCTTGATCAAGATTATTGTATCTCAATGTTGTATTATACTTCCTCCATCTAGACAAAACACACATCAGAAGTATCTATAAGTGGCATCATGAGGGCAAGTCACCTTATGTTTGGGAAACCTAACCCTCTCCTATTGTATGAGACATTCTTACTTGTTGACTTGAGTGGTGAGCATGACTCCTTCCTACCTTTCTCTCTAAAGTTAAATCTAACATCGGTGACCTAGGCAAATTTACATTTCATTTTTCACTAACCTATGAACCTATAAACACCTAAATTTGGCACAAGCATTGTTTTACAATAACCAATTTGTTTATATTGATCTTAGCTAGCAAATAAGTACTTATTGGTGCATGTATTTTATGTTTTCCCTTTTTAATTTATGATTTTACGTGACTTTGTGGTCCCCTCTTCCCCTACACATTAATTAAGTTGCATTTAAAAATAAAGATCTCTAGTCTCTTTTGTTATTTCGAGGTTGTGCTTATTCTGAGACATGATAGACTAGAAGGGGTCAAGATCAACTATAGACACCCAAATTTGGCACAAGCATTATTATACAATATCCAATTTGTTTATATTGATCTTAGCTAATAATTAAGCACTTATTGGTGCATGTATTTTATGTTTTCCCATTTTAATTTGTGATTTTATGTGACTTTGTGGTCCCCTCTTCCCGTACATGTTACTTGAGTTGCATTTAAAAACAAAGATCTCTAATCCTTTTTGTCAGTTTGAGGTTGTGCTTATCCTGATACATGATAGACTAGTAAGGGTCAAGATCAACTGTTGATCTTAACCCCTTTTGGTTGATCTTGACCCTTGATCTTGGGAAGTCCATTTTTAGAACATTTCCCTTTTTATCCATTGCTTTTGGTCCCTTTAATGTTTGTTGGGTCTATTTTATCCACCATTAGGTTTTTAATTCTAGTTATAAAAGGTTCCTATATATATATATATAGTTTCTATGAGTCATTTAAGACAAGCTTTCCCACATTTCAAGAGTTATATGAAAGGTACATACTGCCTACATTGAATCGCTAGAGCTACATCTAAAGTATTGTCACATTTACATGCTTGTGCCAAGGTAAACTAGGATAAAGAGCATCTAGATTTTCATTCATCATTTCACGTGCACATGTAAGTGGGAGAACTACATTTTAGTTTGAGACATTGTTGGAGTATTGAAAATGTAGTGTAACACTTGGTCTTTCAATGGGGATTCCCCCTATTTGATATTTTAAGTGTTTGTGTAGGAAATTATTTGATATTTTAGGTAAATGCACACACATTGAACGGGCTGAGAAGGCAAAAAATACATTGTTGGAGTAGGTGAAGCATCTATAAAAAATCTAAATCTTACTGTTATAGGGTCAAGATCGACCCATATGGGTCAAGACCAACTACTGAAATTGACTCCTTTTTGTCATTTCTAATCCAAACCAAAAATAGTAATTAGTTGCAAAAAAATTGCATTGTTATGTTCAAGATCAATCCTAGGGGTCATGATCGATTGCTGATATTATCTTCTTCCAGTCAGTTCTATCCCAAAATAGAAATAATCACCAAATCTAAAAAAGAATAGAATACAACTACTTCACATAACTTCAAATCAAAATTAATCTGTATAGATTCAAAAAGTGTGATAAATATGCTAAGTCTTTTTTATACCCTCTTGTATTTGTTTATTGCAATTTTTCAAACTTCCATGTTGAATCATTATTTTTGAACTATGGATTTTGTATATTCTACCCATCTATAGTCAAATTATATTCTATTATTTTGTATTTAATTAAGGGGTTATTGTTTAATTGATCCAATTTTAGACAAAATATATTGGTCAATCTGTATACTTTATTCAAACTTTGTTATAACTTTCTAACTTAGGGTTTATATATGGGAGTGTGTTTCAGGAATAGTTCTCATTCCTTTATTTCCATCTTAGGGTGTAGAAATCTCAAAATGTCTACCTTTACTAAAAACCCTAATAATGCCAATCCTTTGGATTTTATATTTTATATCAAATTTATACCCTATGATTATTGTTATGAATGGACTAATGATGACCATTGTATGATTAAGAATGCTAATGATGTATATGAGGAATATGATTGTGAAATCAATGATTATATTTATGATTATGAATAAGCATATAATGATGAAGAGAATGAATATAATAATTATGTAATAGAAGAACCTAACTCCCCTATTCCCTCTTTAAAATCTACTCTTAACCATACAATAAAACAAGAGGAACATATTACTAATGCACATATTCCTAGTCCTCTCATGGTGCATGAATTATGATTTGAAGATTTTTTATTTGAAAATACACATCACCTATCTTTATAGTTTGATACTGCACTTCATCGCATTTAATGTTACCAAAAAATATGCATAACAATAAAAAATAATACATAAATCAAAGTTCTAATACCACTAGTCTAAAATGCCTAGATACTTCCCATATTATAAACTATGCAAATGTTACAATAGTAGAATTTGTTTCATTGTTTCTCTCTATGGATGATGTGAATGTTACAAAATTAGAATGTGATTCTCCTTGTCTCTCTAGATGATGCAAATGCTACAAAATTAGAATGTGATTCTCATTTTCTCTCTCTACATGACACAAATGTTACAAAAGTAGATTGTGTTTATCCTTTTTTCTTTAGATAATGAAAATATTTAAAAAATAGAATGTGATTCTCCTTTATATGATACAAATGTTACAAAATTAGAATGTGATTCTCATTTTCTCTCTCTAGTTGATGCAAATATTACAAAATTAGAATGCTATTCTACTTTAGATGATGTAAATATTACAAAAGTAGAATGTGATTATCCCTTTGTCTCTCTAAAAACAACAAGTGTTATTCATTTTCTCTCTTTAAAACACAAATAGATGCACATGAGCATTATGCTTCTTTATCTCCTTTCAATAAACAAGATGATAGTCAAATAGTACATGAAAATCTTAGTGACATTAAAAATGATGTAATTTATCCTTTACAAACTTCATGTGGTATGAATGCTCCTCTATATAATGATGCGGTCTTAGAATGCAATGATTGTAGTGATGATTCCAACATACTTATGTTTTAAGTAGATGTTAAATTATAACACATGAGTGAACATTTCCAAACCAAAATTATTCCTACTAGCCATATTGTGTTTATGATGAATGTTATATGAGACCTTCAAAAGCAAGTTTTGAATCGTAATCTATAATTATTATTGTGTCATGCTAATATTAAAGATAATATCATTAAATATAAACCTATTACACAAAATGTATGTGAGTATCCTTATCCAATAGAGTTTTTCATGTTTACGCTTCCTTTATTTGATGACCATGGAGACCTTGCCATTTATTTAACACCATACATATGCCTTTTCAATCATTGGACCAAAGGTGATATCATATTGTTAAAGGCTTTCCATAAGAGTCCAACAAGAGATGATTGGGATTGGTACTATAGTATTTTTAATGTTTATCTACCTACCTTCAATAAGTTAGAATACATTATTATTAGATCATCATAAGATTGAAATGCCTAAATTAACATTGTAATACTTTCAGGGCTTAAATCAAGGTCATGATGAGTCCATTGGAGATTACTATTGACCATTTTTGGCCCAACAGGCCAAAAACCGGTCCCCTTTTCCCCTGCTATTCTGAGCCAGTACATTTTTTGATTTTGCACAAGTCTTGGAAGTTTCTACGGACTCTACAGGGTTTCTACGGACTCTTCAGGTTTTCTATGGACTCTGCAAGTTTTCTACGGACTCTTCAGCTTTCTACGGACTCTACAGGTTTTCTACGGACTCTGCAGAGATTTCTATGAACTGTGCAGGTCCATTTCTATGGACTCTACAGGTATAGATTTTATATGAACTCTGCGAGGAAGTTTTCTATGGACTCCATAGGTAGAGGCAAGTTTCGACACTTGGGCGCAAAATGGATCATTCCAAGTGCCCTTGCGGAGGACAATTCGGGACTCAGGAGCCCTTGTGGAGGGCAGGGAACACTTTCAAAAGAGGCCACAATAAGAAAAGCTGAAGAGGTAAATTTCTTTCAAAAAATTGTCTAAGGAAAAGGAAATGCCCTTTGGAAGGGTCATTTCCAATTTTCTCAAAGGGCACTTTCAAAGGCAATCGAAGAAGCAAAGAAAGAAATCCTTCAGACAAAAAGTCTGAATGAATTCATATGGATCCAAAGTAGAAATCCTGAAGAAAGGCGTGGAAAAGACTAAGGCAAGAAGAATAATTTCTTCAGACTTTTTGTCTGAAGGAATTCCTTCGGACAAAATGTCTGAAGAAATTCGAGAAAGCCACGAACCAAAAAATCCTGAGGAGAAAATCCAAAGAAGCAGACAAGGAAATTCTTGCGGACTTTTTGTCCGCGAGAAAATGTCCACAAAAAAAAGTCTGTGGGAAAAGGTTTGAAGAAAATAGTCCGCCGAAGGACCCCAAAGGGTAGATGCCCTTGCGGGGGACTCTCGGCCAAAATGAAAGACGCTTCTCCAAAAGCCGAAGGGGCACCTTCCCTTTGAGAAGGTTCAAAACAAGAAATCTAAAGGAAAGGAAGCAACAAGAGGCTGAATCAAGAGGAAACCCAAAGAAAGTACAAGGGGTGATAGGCCCAAGGATGTCAAAATTAAGCACAACAAATTAGTCGTTGGAAATTCAAACGCAGTGACGGGTGCGTGAACGTCAAATTCAAATCTCGTGAAATAGTCGTTGATTTTGAAAAGCCCAAAGAGGAGCTCAAAGAATGCAATGACCTGCCAAAAGATAGCCCCCGAGGGCTGAAGGATCTAGAAAGAGACAAAACTAGGAAGAAGACAAGGCAAGGAAAAGAAAAAATAGTCCAAGTGGCGAGGGGAGGTGAGTTATTTCCAGGTGGTCATCAAATGCTACAAACAGTAAACAACGTGGCCTGTCTTCTCCATTTTGCATTTATAAGGGGACAAACCACGTAAATATCTAGAAAGAGTAGTCTGTTTGTAGAAAAGAGGCATGGCCCATGCTTTCACATTAATGTTGAATGCCAAAGTCAGGATTGATGATTACACAACATGGTTCCAACATGCCTCTTATAGAAGAATGACATCAGCAACAGTGACTTCCTCTTCTTGATGCTCTCAATGCACATGGGCGAACTTGTTAAAGGGCACCAAAGTCTTTTCCAAAGTGGCACCTTTAATTCTTCTCCTATTTTCTATATATTGAAAATTTCTCATTTTGAGAAGGATCCATTCTCTTAGCCCAAAGGCAAAGCTCTACCCAAAAAATCTCTCAGGCTTGTAAGGCAGAACTCTGCCAGTTTTTCCCTTGAATCAAGACTTAACATTTTTACCTCCATATGGACTTGCACTCATGCATATGTCTATGTTTTCTTTTTGTGTTAAGTCATTTTCTTTTATGCTTTTCACAGATCGATTCCAGCAAGTCTAGTGCATTATGAAGTTTCTTCTTCTACAGCTCTGTTAGAAGTGTCTACAACAGGAATATAGGCGCATGTGAACAGGCTGCCAAAGTGTGTCTCAGAACACCTTTGATAGTTATTCTTCCCTGTATCTCTATAGACCCTTGACTCACTGAAACAGAAGAGTTTCCCACATTAGATGAAGTGTATGGGAGCTTCTTGGTGAAAAGTGTATGTTCGGGCTGAGTGGATCAAATTTTTTGGTGTTGACTTTTTTAAGTTTAGGTTTAGGTTCTGCTTCAGCATCTTTCTCCCTTTTCATCCTCCCCCCTTTTTTCATTTTTTATTAGCAGTAGGAAGTCCAGGACCTAAAAGATACATCAAAGGGAGCTAGCCCTATCTAGAGACTCTCCCCTCCAGCTTCACCGGTCCCACAGGCGAGAGGGGAGTTTTCATTTTGGCATGTGGAAGGTAGGAGCTCGGCCTCCTACCCAGGGTGCAATCCACTGCATCAACAATTACACTATATAATTAAAGAATGCTTTACACTCTTTGACATAATAACTCTCAAATTTGGAAATAAAATTCATAATTAGTAAGGGTATCATTTCTCCACTTAGAGAAAGAGTATTACACAATCCTTACACTTCTTTTGACAAATTATATATAGATGTATACCACTATGCATGTGATCTTGATTATGATAATACATGTATTTTAAGACCACCTTCACTAAAGTAGCAAGTTACCGATAAAAAGGTGGAATCCAATGTCTCTTCTCTAAAAGGAAAGAATATTTTCATGTATTCATAAAAAGAGAAAGAATTCACCAACAAAAGTAATAAGGAATCACCTATTCCTTCTCTTACAGTAAAAATTCACAGCAAAGAACATTCAGTAGAAGTTTTATATAAGGGAAAATAATTAGTTTATATAATAACTCCTACAATAAAAACACCTATTTTTACTAAGAGACAACCACTTTAGTTTGATCACCTTAGAGACCAAACACATGATATCTTACATATTTTATTAGATAAGTAGATGATTACTCTTCTTCCAAACTACTATCATCTAACTCACATGTTTGAGAAAATAAAAAGTCAACCATTTTTCACTTACTATGGTCTTAACATACATCTTGATAATGATTGTTATGCTTTATGATAAAAGCTTACACAAATTACTAATAGAGGAGTTATTACATTTGAGAACAAGAAAACAAGGTCTCCCTCTCCCAATTCTTCTAGCAATTATTATAAGAAGACTAAGACATACCAAAACATTCATACTAAGGAACAAATGGTCTATAAGCCTTTGTAGAAGCAAACCACTAGAAGAAGTCCTTCTGGTTCACATTATACTACGACTAAATTATCCCAAGATACTCCCACTATGAAACCATTGGTTATTCGAGCTCTTGATAGATGTGATACTAAAAAAGATAAGGTTATGGATACTAATGAACCACATATTACAAGTGTATTTATATCTTATTTGAAGTAAATATGGAAGAAAAATGTAAATCAAGTATCTATGAAACAACAAAAGTACACATCAACATAGTATTACAATAGTCAAAAGTAGGCCATTTTGAGTTATTCACCAATAGATTCACCAACCATATTACAGTGAATTTTTGTTTCCAAATAATTTTGTAAATTAGTTTTGAGTAACATTATCACATATGTGATACTAACAAGAACAAATTCTAATATACATAGAATATTATAATGACCCCATCTCATCCTGTAACTCCACATGATCAATATTATGACTTGTATCACTTGATACAACTTTCAAGCACCCTAATCTAAACCATAACATGCATGTTATTGGACTATAAATTACAAATGTACTCAAGTAAATCTCTTGATAAATCATAATTATGAGTTGGTGCAGGCCATATGTCAAACTCTACCTATAAGTCATCATGTTTGTCAGAAACTATAATATATGCTACAATAATAATCACACATAAATTTAAAAATGTGTGCACTTGATCACGATCTAGTCAAATCATTCCACTAAACCACTACCCACTATGTTATAGGGCACATTCTGCATCAAACTATGAAGGCCACATCTACCATTATTGATAAATACATGTCACCTATAATGTATAACATTATATGAATAGCTTAACAACAAACTTTAAATAATTTCAACTAACACAAAATGCAAATAAACATGCAAATTAATTTAACTTTTTCGGGTTATGGAGTTTAAGCCCTAGGTTGTTAAAGGGTCTGATTATAGTAAATCAAAGTAGAAGTATGCAATAAATACAACCATTGAATTGTAAAAAAATTAACCTAGTTTGACCTTTCTAAAAATAGCAATAAATGATGTAAATAAGTACTTAGCTATAAATTGACTAAGATGGGAGATCTGGAGACTACAAACCAAGACAAGAGCTTATCTAAGTGTCTCAGCCATGATCAAAGTGTCAATACCCTTCCTAGATAGTAGCACCCTAACTAAATAATAACACCAATGGCACAAATGTCCTCCTTTTGGTACTAGTGTTCTTTGTGCAAAATTGTTCTAGGCTTCTAGGTGCACATGTGTTTGAATCTACTAAACTTGTTCTTATGCACATGAATTTTGAGTCCCTACTAATGATCTATTTTGACTAATTTTACATGTAAACCCTAGACTTCCATGTGGTTAAGGCAATCTATTGGCACACATAAAAAAGTGTGATGTTAGTGGGGTAGGATGGACATCCTCAACACCCTACTATGATGAGATTTGCCTACATACCAATACTCTGAGGAGGGATCAAGCCCGATGTAGTTCTCCCCACCTAAGTGATAATGCAAGTGCAAGTGAAGCTAGTGTGAATGCCAGATTGAGTCATTTGAGTGTGTTTGAGATTATCAATATAAGAAATCTAAGCTTAGGAATGCTATAGATGGCTATATGTAGAATTAGGACAGAATAGGGATTGATAACCTTAATAGTGCTCAACTTATTCTAAGTTAATTTATGTTATTGCGTCTCATTTCCATCTAGTGAATAATAAGTTAAAATTCATCTATATATACTATTTTGGTGCTTATGTAGGTCTTAAAATAGGTATAGGTTGACCCTAAGTGGTTGTTGATTTGAAAAGGTATTCGTTGGTGACCAAAGGTATGAAAAAGATAATAGCTCCCAAATTGGGATACTAATGCCATTGGTGATACTATCCAAATTATGGATCTAGTGTCTAGGTGGCATAACTTGAGGCATTAGGGGCCATGATACTAAAGTGAGGGTTTAGGACTACTTTAGGGATGTTTAGGGATGCGTGTGGGCCGTACAAAGGCTAAATAAGTGTCTAAATAGACCCTAAGTAGGTCTAGGGCTAATCTAGGGATGGGTGGTCTAAAGTAACACTGTTAGCACTCAAGTGTCATTTTTAGATGATTACATTTGACACCCTATTTATTATAGAAATGCAACAAAGAAAAATGACTAGGATAAAGGAAAAATAAGTGTGTTTGCTAGATTTTATGTACAACTTAAAACCTAGGCAGTCATGAGATAAATCTCCTTCATTTAACGGTGAAGCTCCTATTTGTTTTATTTATCTATTATTGATTACTTTATAACTGAAAACCTCTTAAATTAAATTTAAATTACTTTACTTTGGGGGTATTACTTTAATCTCTTCATTCATGAACCATAATGAAGAGATTCTGCAACAAGTAAGCAGTTGGTTTTGAGAATTTTGAAAGAAGATGGATAATAAGTAAATAATTATAGTATTTGAGGAAATAGAGTTTGCATTTCAAAACATATAGCTTTTGCAGAGTCTATTATATCCATGAAAGTAGAAAAACACTTTAAAAGAGATAACTTTTCAACAAATAACTTAACAAAACTAAGAATTTAATTTAGATTTAAGGGTAACACAAAGTTTACCATTTTATCTTCATAAAACACATGAAATAATTCCCTTAGACACAAAGTTATTCAGAAAATCTAATTGTCTTCTTATTCAATTCCAGTACAACTCATACAAGAAAATCCGATTATCTCAAACATAAAATTTTGGATTTCTTAAACTTACTTGTATAATTTGCTATCTTTTCTTCCTTGCCAAAAATTTATCATCCTTTGGCATGCAGGCCAACATTCATATTTATACAAAACTAAAACTAGAATCCAAATAGGAAACAATTTCTTTACTTTCACATGTGATGTGCTAAAACTGGAAACTATTGAGTAATAACTTCTTTAAAACTCTCCTTCGTGTCATGCAATGATTAGTTTCAAGTAGCCTTCTTCGTGTTTCTTGTTTGAATTGAATACAAATTCTTTGTATGAAATGCAAAACTAGATGAATTATTTTAATTTCACAAAAAGACTTCAAGTAAAGACACTTGCATACAAATCAGAGAAGGAAAGTGAAAGAGAAGACAAAATCTACTTCAATCTTCAGATAGGATTAATCCAATTCTTGAACTTGATCTCTGCATTTTTATCTATACTTGATGTGCTAGAAAATTATTGATTGGATGACTCCTTCATCTGGTTTTGTAATTGTTAAGAATTTGTATTCAATTCAAATAAGAAACATGAAGAAGGTTACTTGGTACTAATCACTACATGACATGAAGGAGAGTTTTAAGGAAGTTGTTACTCAACGGTTCCTAGTTTTAGCACATCACTTGTGAAATTGAAGAAATCGTTTCCTATTTGGATTCTAGTTTTAGTTTTGTATAAATATGAATGTTGGCTTGCGTGCTAGAGGATGACAAATTTTTGGCAAAGAAGAAAAGATAGAAAATCATACAAGTTTAAGAAATCCATAACTTTATTTTTGAGATAATCAGATTTTCTTGTATGAGTTGTACTGGAATTGAATGAGAAGACAATTGGATTTTTTGAAGAACTTTGTGTCTTAGGGGAATTATTTATGTGTTCTATGAAGATAAAATGGTAAACTTTGTGTTACCCTTAAAACTGAATTAAATTTTTAGTTTTCTTAAGTTATTTGCTGAAAAGTTATCTTTTAAAGTGTTTATCTACTTGCATGGATATAATAAACTCTACAAAATCTATCTATTGTGAAATGCAAACTCTATTTCCTCAAATACTATAATTATTTTCTTATTATCCATTTTCTTGCAAAATTCTTGAAACCATCTGCTTACTTGCTGTAGAATCTCTTGATTATGGTTCATGAATGAAGAGATTAAAGTAACACCCTCAAAGTAAATTAATTTAAATTTAATTTAGTAGGTTTTCAGTTATAGAGTAATCAAGAGTAGATAAATAAAATAAATGAGAACTTCACCATTAAATGAAGGAGATTTATCTCTTGACTGCCTAGGTTTTAAGCTGTGCATAAAATTTAGCTAATAGTTTTTGGCAACTCCGTTGGGTAAATGTTTTGAGATACTCACTGAATACTTCAAAGGATTGAGAAATATAGGAATGAGATTAGCTTAGATAATTTTTAACTCTCATCAAGTTACGAAAAAAAAAAAAAAAAAATCTAAAAGAGCAAGTGTTTCCAAAAACTTAAATAACTTGCTTTTAAGCTAAAAGTCTTAACACATTTAGGTTGCTCTTTCAAGATAATCAATTTTGGGTTTATAGTAGTAGGAGATAACTTTAAATTTACAATGTTACAAGACTTTGAGTTTTCAACATTACAAGACTTCGGATTCTTGCTAGTAGAAGACTTTGGGTTCTTGCTAGTAGAAGACTTCAGGTTCTTCGGGTCACAATTCTTCGGGTTTTCCAAGGTGTAAGACTTCGGGTTTATGAAAACATAAGACTTAGGGTTTACAAAGACATAAGACTTTGGGTTTACAAAGACTGATTACTTATATCTTTAGAAATAAGTAATAAGTAATAGAAAACCCGATTGGATCAATCTTTGGGACTTGGGTTTCTCAAGACAAGTTACTAGTAGGTATAAACTCGAAACAAGTTAAGGCGACCGATAAACCCAATTTACTCTAAGGAATTAGGGCATCCTTAGAAGTTTTTTGATTTTATGACTTTGGACATAGAAAACACATAGCAAGGTCTACAACTATATTTTTTGATCAAAAAATGATTTTAACAATAAAAATGAAAAAGAAGATGAGTACGCAAACCCTAACAAAGGAAAAAATGAGTGAAACAAAAATAAAAATAGAGGAAAAACCAAACCTTAAAAATAAGCAAATAAGAAGAAAATTATGAGATTTAAATAGTCTACCTACCTCAACTGCAAATGGGTCACAAAAGGAAATGGTCGAAATTGCTCCAAGGATAAAAAACACTCAACTCGGGGTTCATAGAGATAATCGCTTAATTTTGATGACTTGGAGTGAGGTGGAAATGAGGTGGAAATTCTAATTTTATATATTTTCCATTGCATTAATTACAAGTGTGCCAATGCCATGTCAGCTTGCCTTGTTGATTAGGTTCTTCAAATTACTTTACTTATTTTAGACTTTTATAAGTAAAGTAATCTCATAATCCCAACTGGGTCTTGGTTTATCAGTATATCAGGTTCGTAAACCTAAAAAGATTTTACTTATAAACTTTATAAGTAAAGCAGTCTCAAGAACCTAATAAGGTCTTGGTAGTGTTAATCAAGTTTCTCAACCTACTTAACTCATTTAATTTCTATAAGAAAAGTTCCTTGCTAAACCCGATTTGGTCTGGGAAGTGTGAGTTAGGTTTCTAGGACAACTTAACTTGTTTTTAAGAAAGTAAAGTACCTCAAAGAACCTGGTTTACATAAGAAAATGAGCTGAGTTACCTTCAAGCTATAAAAATGGATGGATGGAGGATATGGGTGATGCTTTTAAGCTGGTGTTTTCAATATTCTAGAGAAACTTGAAGCAATTGAGAAGACAATAACAAAAGAAAAACAAACATAATTAGGACCCAAATCCTTTATTCTGAAGATTGACTTCAAACAACACAACTGACATACACATACTATTAAGATGCAAAATTTTTAAAAGGGGTGTCTCCCAAAATCTTAAAGTATCAAATTTTGGGGACACCAAAGTGTACTTGGACTTACCTAAAAGGTGAAGTCCATAAATTTAGGTTTGAGTGTGTGAGGCGTGTTATATTACATGTCTTGAAAATGAAACGTTTATATTTCAATCCTTATTTAAGAGATATCAAAAAAAAAGACAAAACTGATTAAAGAGATAAGAGAGAGGAAAGGAACAAGTACACCTCACTGGGTACGTGAATCAATGCATAAACTTGGTGAAATCCTATATGTGTGCATGTAAATAGTGATTAATCAAATAATAACTTGGACTAAGTTGATGGCTTGCTCAATCCGCATGTGTGGGTGGCTCAATAACTTAATCTAGTTTTGAATCCATCATTTCTCACCCTTGCTCGATGGATCATCACCTATAAATAGCTTGGATTGGACTAATGGTGTGTCCAACCCTCTCATGTAGGTGGATTAGGAACTCAAGTAGACTATGAATCCATCATTGCCTACCCATGTGTGGTATATACATCTGAAACTAAAACTATGTGATGTAACTAAAACTATATAAGATGGATTTAGGCCACTTAGAAACTCTACAATGTAAAATGGCTCTGGGCCACTTGAGAATATTAGGCAACTATGGGCCACGTAGGAATTCCAACCATTGTAGACAGAGTAAAGCAACTGAAACTGTATAAGATGGCTCTAGGCCACTTAGAAACTCTGAAATGTAAAATGGATCTTGGCCACTCAAGAATATTAGGCATCTTTGGGCCACGTAGGAATTCCAACCATTGTAGATAGAGTAAAGCAATAATCTGGTGTATAACTTGGAAAATGGTTTATGGTGTTTATAATGTATAGAATGACATGGATTTTATTATTCCATCTGATCAACTGGTGTATTAGTGAACATACGAAAATAATGTGCAATGCACATGCCCCCAAATTTGATATCTGAATATATGGATTCTAGATTGAATTATAATAATCTGAGTATTTAAAACTAAAATAGGATTGATCATGTTATGCATGATGCACCAAGTCTAATCAAACTAGTATGAATCTATGTTAAAAAGAGCAAAAGTTTGTAATCTATAATTGAACTTATGCAAACATAGACTGTACCTAGTATACTTTTTTGCTTAGTATGGAATTTCTTGAAATTGAGGCTATTAGACAATAGTGTTGGTTGCACTAGTGTCCATTTTGGGTAGTGTTGATGCAGTGGATTGCACCCGGTAGGAGGCCGAGCTCCTGCCTTCCACACGCAACAATGGAAACTCCCCTCTCGCCTGTGGGACGAGTGAAGCTGGAGGGGAGAGTCTCTAGATAAGGGCTAGCTCCCTTTGATGTATCTTTTAGGCCCTAGGTTCCTACTGCTAACAAATTAAATGAAAAAATGGGGGGGATGAAAAGGGAGAAGGATGTTGAAACAGAACCTAAACCTAAACTTAAAGAAAAGGTGATACACCAAAAAAGATGACCCACTCAGCTTGAAACATACACTTTTCACAAAGAAGAAGCACCCATACACTTCATCTGATGTGGGAAACTCTTTTGTGTTAGTGAGTCAGGGGTCCGTAGAGATATAGGGAGGAAGAAAACTACCAGAGGCATCCTTAGACACACTTATGGCAGCCTATTCATAGGCACCTACACTCCTCTAGGGACACTTCTGGCAAACTTGCAAAAGAGAAACTCACAATGCACTAGACATGCTGAAATCACCCTACGAAAGCATAAGGAAAATGACTTAACACAAAACAAAGGCATAGACACATCCAAAAGTGCAAGCTCAAATAGAGGTAAAAATGCTAAGCCCTGATTCAAGGTAAAATTTGGCAGAGTTCTGCCTTACAATCCCGAGAGATTTTTGGGCAAAGTTTTGCCTTAAGGCTGAAAGATTGATCCTTTTCAAATGAGAAGTTTTACAATATATAGAAAGAGAAGAGAACTTGGCACTTTTTGGAAAAGACTTTGGCACTCTTTCTCAAATGGCCCATGTGCATTCTGAGCCTTGAGAAGAGGGAGCCATTTGATTGTTAGCTCCTGCTTTGACTTTGGCATTCCAACATTTATGAGGAAGCATGGACCACATCTCTTTTCTTGCAAATAGACTACTCTTTCCAGATATTCACGCGATTTGTCCCCTTATAAATGCAAACTAGAGAAAACAAGCCGTGCTACTTATTTTTTGCACCATTTGATGACCACCTAGCAATAACTCACCTCTCCTCACCACTTGGAATGTTTTATCTTTTCCTTGCCTTGTCTCATACCGGTTTTGTCTCTTTCTAGCTCCTTCGGCCCTCAGGGCTATCTTCTTGGCAGGTCGCTATCTCCTTGGGCTCTATTTTGGTTAGCACTCAAGCATTTAAAAAATCAAATGGCTACTCCACAAGCCTTGAAATTGACATTCGTGCACCCGTCATTGCGTTTGAAATTCCAACGGCTAGTTCACCGTTCTTGACTTTGACGTCCTCAGGCCCGTCACCCCTTGGACTTTCTTCGGCTTTCCCCTTTATTTTCTGTGGACCTCCTTCTTTGCACCTTCTTGAAGGGAAGGTGACCCTTCAGCTTTTTGAAAGCATCCTTCATTTTGGTTGAGAGTCCCCCACAAGGGCACCTACCATTTGGGGTCCTTCGGCTCCTCGACGGGTTTCTCCTTCGGGTTTTTTCCCACGGACAATTTTCCCACAAACAAAAGTCTGCAAGAATTGTTTCATCCACTTTGCTTTCTTTTGGGTTTTCTTCCTGGCCACTTTTCCTACGGCT
Source organism: Torreya grandis (assembly GCA_037957365.1). Taxonomy (NCBI): domain Eukaryota; kingdom Viridiplantae; phylum Streptophyta; class Pinopsida; order Cupressales; family Taxaceae; genus Torreya; species Torreya grandis. The sequence goes on from JARHVA010000085.1 coordinate 7,276,367, forward strand.
ATCTTCCTTCCAAATTTCTTCAAACTTTTTGTCCGAAGGAATTCCTTCGGACAAAAATTCTAAAAGAATTCGTTCAATGCCTTAGTCTTTTCTTGATTTTCTTTGGCTTTGTTTCCCTTCCGAATTCCTTCAGACTTTTTGTTTGAATGAATTCCTTTGGACAAAAAATCTGAAGGATTTCTTCTTTTGCTCCTTCAAACTGCCTTAAAAGTGCCCTTTGGGAAAAATGGAAACAACCCTTCTGAAGGGCATTTCCTTTGCCTTAGAAATTTTTTTGAAAGAAAACTTACCTCTTTGTGGCTTTCTCCGTGGCCTCTTTCGAAAGTGTTCCCTACCCTCCACAAGGGCTTTTGAATCTTAAACTACTCTCTGCAAGGGCACTTAGAATGATCCATTTTGCGTCTAAGTGTCAGAACTTGCCTTCTGCCTGCTGAGTTCGTAGAAAACTTCACTGCTAAGTCCGTAGAAATCCAAGCTCTACAAAGTCCATAAAAATGGATCTGCAGATTTCATAGAAATGGACCTGCAGAGTCCGTATAAAACCTACAGAGTCTATAGAAATTTTTAAGACTCGTGCAAAAATCAAAATGTACTAGCTTAGAACATCATGAAAAAAGGGGAGACTGATTTTGGCCTGTTGGGACAAAAATGGTCAACAAATTGGTGACTCCTAGGCGAAGCATGGCTGCTATGCTTAAAGACCAGTTGCCTTTTGGTCCATTGGGCACAGAGTCAGATGCAACTTTGAAAGAGTTAACAACTACCTTGATAGATCCAAGAATCAAACATGAAGATTTTTACCCCAGACACAAGGGAAAGCACACACAAGACTAAAAACATTACCTGTGCAAACTGCACTTCAGGAAAATAGGAAAAGAAACTGAAAGCAAACTATTATGTACAACTAACCAAGTATGTTTGCCTCCCTCCTGGATTGAAAGGAAAACTTCGTAAGTCCCCTCCTTGGTTAGGAAAATTATGGTGCCAGACAAGTGGCTGAATGAAATGGAGAGTTGGTGACCTGCTCCTCTTGCCTGCCACTTGGATTGGCCTACATCCGAGTGGATCAGAATCAAACATGCTTCCAACATATGTGTACTCTTCTTATCCTTGGAAGCTTGTTGAATGCTGGTCCTTCATGCTGGTGCATTTCACCAAGAAATCAATGGCTACTGGCTCATCACCATAGGCTGTTTGATATGTACAGCTCTTCTACAATGCATCATGGTTTGACCCGTTTCCTTCTGCTTCATTGGAGATCCTGTCAAACTAATCCTCTACTCCCTCATGGCCTTCTTGAAGAAGGGTGACTATTGTGAGGTCTGAAATAGAATCACAAACTGATTGCTCATCCCACAGAACATCACCTCTTTATTCAAAACTCTCTTCTTCAAGGCTTTCCTCAAGGGAGACTAGCCTCTCCTTTCTCTGCTCAAGGACCAGAGTTTCTAGATGTTCAAAGGCATCCATCTGGTCCTCCTCTGACTCAGGATCCTTAGCATAGTCATCCTCTTCATCGAAGCAACAAGGAAGTTCATCAAACAAAGGAGGAAAGAGCTCACCATGCTTACATTCCTCTTCGTATTGCTGGAACATCCGCATGTATGCATGCCCTATGTCTTCTCCATTGCTGATGATGTCTTCATAAAGAGCATCGACGATGATTTCTTCTTCATTGTCACTCATGATAGCCTCTTAAAGAGCTTCAAATTGGATCTTTTCTTCCTCACTCACCTTCTGTAAAATAGGTTCCTCCTTGAGAAGGGGTAAAGTGGAAAAACCATGTAGAAGAGGAGGTAGTCCTTGAGCTAGAATCGAATGATTCTCCTCCTTCCATCTGGCTAGCATTTCATCAATATCAGGTGTGGCCTGATAGCTCTCTTGGAGGTGTGTAGATGGGGTGTGTTCAGACATGGAATGTGCCATTGGGTCTGAACCATCCATCACACATTGGTTGAGGAATCTCTCTTTGGATTCCAACTCTGTAATTCTTCTAGCTATATCCTCTTGGAAGAGCCTTTCCTGGAGGTCACAATCATCATCAAGAGTAGGAGCAGCCTCATCTTCTTCAAGGTTTTGAGCAAAAACTTTCTTATCCTCTTTCTTGCCCCATGACTCTATTATTTCCTTCCAGGTCAGGAGCTTGCCATCAGGATGAAAGACCTCAAAATTGGAATTTTCCCTTTTTGTTGAAGGGCAACCATGAGGGCTGCTTGAGGTGATTCCATAAAAACCCTGAGCTTGATTAAATTCATATGAAGGAATACGAGGCCCATGATTTTGCACAAAGGAATTAAACATACAAAAAATAAGATTTTCTTGATGGTACCAGGCTACTTAACTAGCTGATTCAACTCAGAGTCACCATTGGTGTTGATAAAAAGCCTCCAAAGGCTAGTTGGTTGAAGAACACACCAAAAATTCTTCAACTCTTTGGACACAACTTATCTTAGTTGATCCCACTGAGCGTGCCAAAAAATGTTGATGCAGTGGATTGCACCCTGGTAGTAGGCTGAGCTCCTGCCTTCCACACACAACAATGGAAACTCCCCTCTCACCTGTGGGACTGGCGAAGCTGGAGGGGAGAGTCTCTAGATAAGGGATAGCTCCCTTTGATGTATCTTTTAGGCCCTGGGTTCCTACTGCTAATAAATAAAATGAAAAAAAGGGGGGGATGAAAAGGGAGAAGGATGTTAGAATAGAACCTAAACCTAAACTTAAAGAAAAGGTGATACACCCAAAAAGATGACCCACTCAGCCTGAAACATACACTTTTCACCAAGACGCGCCCATACACTTCATCTGATGTGGGAAACTCTTCTTTGTCAGTGAGTCAAGGGTCTGTAGAGTATAGGGAGGAAGAAAACTACCAAAGGCATCCTTAGACACACTTATGACAGCCTATTCACAAGCACCTACACTCCTCTAAGGACACTTCTGGCAAACCTACAATAGAGAAACTCATAATACACTAGACATGCTGAAATCACCCTGTGAAAGCATAAGGAAAATGAATTAACATAGAAAAAAGGCATAGACACATCAAAAAGTGCAAGCTCAAATATAGGTAAAAATGCTAAGTCCCGATTCAAGGTAAAATCTGGCAGAATTTTGCCTTACAAGCCCGAGAGATTTTTGGGCAGAGTTTTGCCTTAAGGCTAAGAGATTGATCCTTTTCAAATGAGAAGTTTTACAATATATATAAATAGAAGAGAACTTGGCATTTTTTGGAAAAGACTTTGGCGCTCTTTTTCAAATGGCCCATGTGCATTCTGAGCCTTGGGAAGAGGGAGCCGTTTGATTGTTAGCTCCTGCTTTGACTTTGGCATTCCAATATTTATGAGGAAGCTGGACCGCATCTCTTTTCCTACAAACAGACTGCTCTTTCCAGATATTCATGCAGTTTGTCCCCTTATAAATGCAAACTAGAGAAAATAAGCCACACTGCTTACTATTTGTGCTATTTGATGACCACCTAGCAATAACTCGCCTCTCCTCACCACTTGGAATGTTTTGTCTTTTCCTTGCCTTGTCTCATCCTGGTATTGTCTCTTTTTGGCTCCTTCAGCCCTTAGGGCTATCTTTTTGGTGGGTCGTTGGCTCCTTGGGCTCTTTTCTAGTTAGCACTCAAGCATTTAAAAAATCAAACGGCTACTCCACGAGCCTTGAAATTGATGTTCGCACACCTGTCACTGTGTTTGAAATTCCAATGACTAGTTTGCCATTCTTGACTTTGACGTCCTCGGGCCCGTCACCCCTTGGACTTTCTTCATCTTTCCCATTTCTTTTCTGTGGACCTCCTTCTTTTCACCTTCCCAAAGGGAAGGTGACCCTTCAGCTTTTGGAAAGCATCCTTCATTTTGGCCAAGAGTCCCCCGCAAGGGCACCTGCGCTTCGGGGTCCTTCGGCTCCTTAGTGGGTTTCTCCTTCTAGTTTTTTCCCACGAACTTTTTCTTGCAGAAAAAAGTCCATAAGAATGATTTCGGTTGCTTTTCTTTCTTTCAGGTTTTCTTCCCGGCCACTTTTCTCGTGGCTATCTTACTTCTAAATTTCTTTAGACTTTTTGTCCGAAGGAATTCCTTCAGACAAAAAGTCTGATAGAATTCGTTCAATGCCTTAGTCTTTTCTTGCTTTTCTTCGGCTTTATTGCCCTTCTAAATTCCTTTAGACTTTTTGTCCGAAGGAATTCCTTTGGATAAAAAGTCTAAAAGATTTCTTCCTTTGATCCTTCAAACTGCCTTGAAAGTGCCCTTCAGGAAAAATGGAAATGACCCTTCCGAAGGGCATTTCCTTTGCCTTAGAAAAAATTCTGAAAGAAAACTTACCTCTTTGCGGCTTTCTCCGTGGCCTCTTTCGAAAGTGTTCCCTACCCTTCACAAGGGCTTTTGAATCCCAAACTACCCTCCGCAAGGGCACTTGGAATGATCCTTTTTGTGTCTAAGTGTCATAACTTGCCTTCTGCCTGCTGAGTTCGTAGAAATCTTCATTGCTGAGTCCATAGAAATCCAAGCTTTGCAGAGTGAATAGAAATGGACCTGTAAAGTCCATAGAAAACCTGCAGAGTTCGTAGAAATTTGCAAGAATTGTGCAAAAATCAAAATGTACTGGCTCAAAATAACATGAAAAAAGGGAGACCGATTTTGGCCAGTCGGGCCAAAAATGGTCAACAGGTAGTAGTATCCAACTGTACGGATTTTTGTACAACTAAAGTTGGTCTTTATGACAAACCTCTATGAATGCCCCCTCTTTTGAGGGGAGTTGTTGAACCTATGAAATAATTGTCCTTAAAATAAAAATATGTACATGATATGTGTTAGCTAGACCATATATGATTTCTACATAGTAAAAGAATATAATGTGCATACATAACACCAAAATGTAAGATAATATGAGCATAAGTTTATAATGTATGATGCATGTTAGATCGAACATTCACAAGGCTTTCAAAATATATATAACAATGTATATGAACAACAAATATGAGAAATAAACTAAGTAACTTCCTAGGGGGATGGGGAATGATGTTTATCAAGGCATCTAGGGAGGAAAGGAAGATGTATGAAGTCCCTCATGGCATCTAAAATTAGAGTGTGTAGCAAGTAAGAGACACGTGTCATGGCCATGATGCATACATGAAAGCATTTATACAAAACACATGAGGCACACAAAGTAGGACAAGGGGCCAAAATATAAGGGACATGGGCACATGTCACTAAATCTGAGAAAGTAAGACATACAAAGACATGTTCAAATGTCCACATACATAAGCATCGAGTAGGTTGGTATAGAGCCACATGGAAGGACATGTTAAAATGTCTGCATACACAATTAGTAAGGGACACACAAGGACATGGGTACTTGTCCAAATCATATATACAATGAAAAGAAATGGATTATAACTATAGAATAATGGCATATTAAAATTCCCTCAAATAGATGTAGAAGTAGAGAGATAACTAGAGAGACACAATCAAGTCTAAACTAGGAATTCTAGAAATGATAGTATGCATGAACATGTACAAATCTGTATAAGAGAGAAGATATACATAAGTTGATTCTAGAGTAGTAGTAGTCAGTAATGAATTTGAGTAGTGTAGGATGATCAATATCAAGTTATAACAATGTTAAATCTCTGATATAGAGTATAAAAAGATGTAACCTAGCAATCAAAATTGTGTATAAGATGTCCCCAAATGGGCAAATATGTCTAATGAAAAACCCATGTATTTTTGTATATGCCCCCAATGGGTAGATAGTAGTAAATATAGATTTGTGCGGTGGACTTGGGTCTTGTAAGTAATTGAAAACACTCAAAGAGAACAAGTGAAGCATGTTTGTATGATAACAACTGACTATACTAAGACAATTAGCATACGTAGTGCTTGGCAAATATAAGAAATGTAAACATGGAAATGCATACAATCTATAATTTATATTTTTGAGTAAATATTTGAATGTTTTTGACATGTTATATTATTTTTGTATTTTCTGGATATAAGTATGTACAAACAACATGAAAATGAAATTATATACAAGGATCAAGAAATTAGGAAACTATATACAAGTAGAGAGGAACATACTAAGTGATGATTCTCATGGGGGACTCACTATCAATGTGGCCTATGTTAAATAAAGGAATAATAATCATGCATGTTATGTGAAAAGGTAATTGAGGTCCCAAAACCTATTGTACTAAGTGATCTATAGCTAGCACTCCCTGTGGAGTGGTACTAGGAATTTATGAAGCTAATTGGGGTGTATTATGAATTGTAGGGGTCTTAGGGACCCATATAGTATAAGATGATGTAGTTGGCATGGGTGTCATGTGCTAAGAACCCTAGGAACTTAATAACACTGGTCTTGAAAGGAAAGGGGTAGAAAGAGGCCCTCTATAATTTACAACAAATCTTTGATGCAAGGGTCTCTCTAATAAGGGTCTCCATGGAAGAGTATGTGTATATGGTAAAACTATAGGATTATACCTCACCTGCATTGGTGGATCAACTAAATTCTATGGTGTACTAATGAGAACTATGTTCAAAACTGTAACTAGTAGTTGTAGTGTAACTACTTGTGGTAGAGATAAAGGATACTCATATAAAATACCCTCAAATGTAACCACCAAATTAGCATGTATATACTTCAGTATTCTATGCACAGTGGATGGAATGGATCAAAGCTGATGTATCCATAGCCTACCCAATAACATGTCAAATGCGCCTACACTAGGTAATACTAAGAATAGTGGCCACATGTGTTGGTCTAGCCTATAGTGGAAGTACAATTTCTCCAATGGAGCTTTGAACATGGCCATTAAAACCATGAATAATTATCAGTCAGAGAAATATCTTACTCTAAAAAACACAAATGCTATAGAAGTGTGATAGTACACATGTTAATACTTGACTAATTGTCAACCATAACACTCTGAATAGGATGATGATTAATGTAAGTTTGTAAAAAGGGTGCATATAAATTTGAATCATCATCAATAATCTCCTACTCTAAGAAAGTGATGAGTGATCTAGTTGAAACTTTAGTATGATACACACCAATGATATTGCGTAGGGGGTGTACATCCTCTGTAAAGTATGGTAGGATGTCAATGATGGATGTGCTTGATATTCATAGTGAATACTTGAAATGCCTCCTACCTCATTAGCTATATGTTTTGAAAAAAGGTTCAAAAATATTTTCAATGCCTTAACTTCTGTTGGTTGAAATTTAGTTGCATCTGTAGGTATGCCCACATCAATTATGTTAGCCTCTATAAAATCCTTTATATTATGTTTCAAGCTTATGTATTTATTTTTAGTATGGCCTAATACTTTGTGAATGTTTCAAAATGCATTGGAATAATAGTCCTTTGGAAGAGGCCTAGTCATATCAACATCTTTGATGGGAAGGAGATATATGACATTTCATTCCAAGAGCTGTTGTAAAACACGTGCTGGTGATTCTGAAAGGTTTGTGAAAACTCTTCATGGAGGAGATGATAAAACCAAGTGAGGAGGTGGCTCTAAAGCTACATTAAATGTAGCCTTTTGATCACTTTTGTTGTCAATTACCCATATTTATATGGAGGCTTATTAAAACTCTTAGTAGTTAAATCTAATCCACTTGTGTATTTTAATTTGCCCATATAGAGAATCTTGACTTCCCTTTATTTCATTGTGTGGCATAAATTTGTGAATATTGGAAATTTATTGAACAAGATAGCTTCATGAAATGTTGGTAGTAAACTCTATTTGAATATGTCTTGGAGCTCTCTATCTACCTTGGGGCTAGTCATATTTGTCAATATAGTTTTATATTACAAGACATATTCTGCAATAGGTTTATTGGATTTTTGATTAAGTTGTGCCAAAAACATATCTGCCAATAGATTGAATGTGGCGATAGACTAACTTAGAGGATCATAAAACCAATTTAAGGCATAGTCCTTTAGATTGTGTGGGAATAACTTAGTAAGGAGCCAATCATTGGACATATACTCCAAACATGCTACATGGAAAGCTCGTAGATGGTTCTTTAGGTTGACCTTACCATCATACAAAGTAAGCTTAGGTTCCACAAATGTGGATGGCAAAGGATGTGTTATGCCAAAGGTGTATGTAAAAGAACATGAGAATCCAAGGCATATGATGGCCTAGTAGCACCTTGCTCAAGATGTAACACCTTATCCTATAGAGAATGAATATCATGCATAAGGGATTATACATATGGAGAGGAACAACTAGCCATAGGAGGTGTTGCCATTGTTTAAGGTTGTCGAGTTAAAACAAGTTGTTGTACAAGCTGAGTTGCCCCCAAAGTAGGTGTAACAATATTATTATATGGGGGAGTAGAAGATTTACCATTATTTTATTTGTTTTTTATTTCCATTATGGCTTGTAGAATCTATGCATGATCATGTGGTTGTTCTTGAAGTTTGTCTCTAAAACTCTATAAAATCTCATCTTTATCAACAATAAGATATTTTTAAGTGGGGGGAGAGCGTCCCAATTCTTATCTTATGTATTATTCTGATCTCAAGTAATTTTCAAATCACTAGTTGTAGATGCACTTTGTTATGATTTATTGTTTTAATATATAACATTGCTTACCATAAATTGACTAGGTGAAGATGCATATGCATGATTGACACTAGTGTGCCCTAGAGGCTTCTGTCTTGTAAACTGATTTTATAATATGGTAATCTTTTCATGTAATAGTTGATTCTGAGTTTGTAATTTTGAAATGAACCTACTCATAGTGATAATTTGATCCCTTAGAGTCTCACAAGTGTGAACCCTAGTTACTTTTGATTGAACATGTAGGCACATGACGTATAGAGAAGAGGTGGATGAATGTATAGACTGAGTATGGGCATTCGTAACAATAGTACATGTTGTTTCATATTATTAAGGAGTGATAGCATGGACTTGGTTAGAGGGAAAGTAACTATCACCCTAATGGATATGAGGAAGAGAATGAGATTCTTTCTTGTGCATAAGATATGACATTGAAACTTAAAACTTGGTTTTTAGCTTATGTAATAGATACTCTATATGTGTAAGGATTTACTTCTTAATTGAAATCCAACAAAAAAAACCATAACACACTAGAGATATAATGAAATATGACATAAATTTTAATTGATATAAGTCATCATGTACATATGTGTTTATGTCATCTTTGAATTCATTCTAAATGAAAGGAAACAAGCATGCAAAGGAAGCTAGAAAAATTTGTATTAAAAAGTGATAATATTCATGTGTCATTATTATCATGATTTTATGAAATACAAATTAGAAAATATAGGGATCTAAAATCTGAATGTGGGTCTTAGAAACCTAGAAATATAAACCCTAGGGTTATCTAGGGTTAGGGTTTTTTCACTATTCAAAGTAAGTTGAGTTCACCAAATGATTTAATTTTTTTAGGTTATGGAGCTTAAGACCTAGGTTGTTAAAGAGTTTGAGTATAGTAAATCAGGGTAGAAATATGTAATAAATACAACCACTGATTTGTAATATAATTGACCTAGTTTGACCTTTATAAAAATAGTATTAAGTGATGTAAATAAGTACTTAGATAGAAATTAACTAAGTCAGGGGATCTGAAGACTGCATATTAGGGAAAGATTTGACCTAAGTGTCATGGATAAGGTCCAAGTGTCAAAACCCTTCCTTTACAATAGTTACCTAAATAGATAGTAGTGCTAATGGTGCTAGTATCCTTATTTTGGTGCTAGTGTCCTCTGTAAAAAATTGTTCTAAGCTTCTGGGTGCACCTATGTCTGAGTCTTTCAAGCCCATTCTTGTGCACATGAGTTTTGATTCCCTATTGATGAGATATTTTGATTGATTTTACATGTAAACCCTATAATTCCATGTGGTTAGGGCATTTGATTGGCACAAGTAGCAAAGTGTGATGTTAGTGGGGTAGGTTAGACATCCTCAACACCCCACTATGATGAGAGTTGCCTACATACCAATACTCTGAGGAGGGATCAATCTTGACGTAGTTCTCCCTACCTAAGTGCTAGTGCAAGTGCAAGTACAAGTGCAAGTGAAGCTAGTATAAATGTTGGCTTGAGTGATTTGAGTGTACTTAAGACTATAAATCTAAGTAATATGATCTTGGGAATGTTTTAGATGGCTATATACATAAGTAGGATAGAATAGGGATTGATAACCTTGATAGTGCACAACTTGTTCTAAGTTAATTTGTGTTATCTCATCTCATTTCCATCTAGTGAATAATGGGCTAAAATTCACACACACACACACACACACACACACACACACACACACACACACACACACACACACACACACACACACACACACACACACACACAATTTTAGTGCTTGTGTGGGTCTTAAAATAGGTCTAGGATAACCCTAGGTGGTTGTTGATTTGAAAATATATATATTGGTGGCCAAAGGTGAGAAAAATACAATAGTGCCCAAACTAGGAAACTAACACCATTGGTGTTACTGCCCAAATTATGGAGCTAATGGCCAAGTGGTATAACCTAGGACACTTGTGGCCAAGATGCTAAAGTAAGGGTCTGAGACTACTTTAGGGATGTTTAGAGACACGTGTGGCTTGTACAAAGTTGGATAAGTGTCTAAATAGGCCCAAAGATAGGTTTAGGGATAAGCTAGGGATGGGTTATATCAAGTAACACTCTTATCACTCAAGTGTCATTTATAGATGACTAGATAAATACTCATGCTCAAATCTTGTAGTCCTAATAACTACAAAAATAAGGGCATTACATCTATTAGTCATACTGTAGGCTGAGCTGTAGGATGTGATGTAGGTGGTGATCCTACTCCATCTCTACCTCATCCATCTCCCTCCCCTCCAACCTATGTTATGGTCACAATGCTAAGATCACTGATTATAATTGGGATCAATCTACTAAATTAGTCCACCACTATGTATAAATTGTTCTACATCTTGCATCATCATGCTTTGCCATTAGAACTATAAGATCCCACTCCATCATTGAACTAGGATCAAAGTCATCATCTTTGGGTCCTAGCCTCAAAATTAATCTAATAGAAGATTTATTATTCTACATCCATGGATAAGGCACTTGAGGCACATCCTAAATCAACCCAAACTATCAAGTAACTTTCTCATACTAAAATTTGTCATATACACTATGAAACTGATCCACACTAATCCATATATGATGTAGATCTTAAACATCATTAGGCCACCTCCCATATCCCATATATGGTCACCAATGAATCATCATGGGTGTTAGTCTATCCAAAATCACTTTGTACTTCATAGTACTCAACCTCTTCCATCATGGTAACACCCACCAAGATTTAAAGACATCAAGATGAGCCCAATCCTTATGAGGGATCCCAAATAAGCACACCATAGTGATATGATTGTATTCCCATATATGTAATAATGTATTCACTCCAAGAATGCCCATGTGAACCTTTAATGTAAATTGATATAAGTCTCGATATAAATGGGATAACATATCATGCCCCTAGGATTATCTATTATAAATCTCCTCAATCGACTGCAATATACAATACATAAAATAAGAGATAGCTAAAATTCCTTAATTTACTACTAAAAATGATGCAATTAAACAACATATAAAGTTTTGCAACCGTAGAACATATGATCATATAATCTACTCAAGTAAGATTGTGGCACCCTAATTGACACTATGCAATCTACCTAACATAGATCAATGGGCCCATTACATGTATCATAGATCCTCTGGATCCATCACAATAGTCATCTATAAAAAAATAGGCAATCTTAATATATACCACACATCTTCCAAAGTGACAATCATCTGACCTATTGACAACTAAAAAGTACATATATTAGGTTTCTACCTCTCAGCCAATGTAGTCATCAAATGCATGTTATACAAAACTTGGCCTAATCAACCAACATATGTTAAACTATCCTCCTCCAATATCTACCACTCTATGTCATCTAACCCAAGCTCTATCAATGTACTCATAAGTCACCCATATGGAAACATGCATGCTTGTAGATCATGTTGCAAAAAATATAGAACGCATAAAATCATATCAGTTTCATATCCAAAATAAATACATTATCAAAAAAAATTCAATAAAAGGTTTGACCAAAAAATGGATAACATTAACCTAAAAATGTTAGCAATGTTGGGATGTAACATCCCATATAGGACAATATCATCTCATTGTGGATAGTAACGTCAGAAATGAGACAATACTATCCCATTAGGTCAAAGTCATCCATTTTGCATTGTCAACTCTAAAAAAATGTGAAAACAACAAAAAAATTAAAAAAATAAAATTTCATCCAAAATGACTACAAATCATATAATTTACTAAAAAATCAAATCATTCTGATACGTATTAAATCATCCACATTCTATGTTTGTAAATTAGTCTGTAAGCACTCAAATCGAAGCAACAATACAACTCATTATCTAGGCATCTTGGTAATTCAGATCTCAATTTTCATAATACAATAGTGAAAATGAAATTATATAAGATTTTTCACCTTGATATTTATATGAATTAAATTTTATCAATATTATTTCCTATACCTATTGCATAATTAATTCATGGATCAAAACTTTAGCGAACAATATCTTGAGTCTTGTTTATCGATATTGTGTCCTATAAATTAAATTAGGACACACATGACACCTTATGCCACATCGTAAAACTACTTAGTTACCAACACCAACTTCACAAAAGGGTTACAATTTCAACTCTTGATATAAATTTTATTGCCTTTGGCAATCATACTTAACAATCGAATGTGACTATCTCTTATTTTATCATTTATATTATACTACCACTAGCATAATTTACATAACGATAAATTTATAATAGAATAAATGATATTATAACATTTATAAATAATCAAAATTATCTAACTCATTATATCTTTCAATCTTATCAATCTGGGAATCTTAACCCTCACCTCAAAAGGGAAAAACAAGGGGTAAACTACCAAATAACTTCTTATACAAAATCAATTTAATTCAGATATTTGATTATTCATTAAGCCATAATGTGACCTTATAGGTTCAAATATTGGTTTAGTTTATGGAGCATAATCCATTCATATGTATTTAGATCACAAATCACAGACTATAAATTTCAAATGATACATATCACAGTTTCAAAGAATGTAAGAAGGTTCAAAAATTCAATCTTTGGTACAAATTATGGGGGCATATGTCATGGATATACACTTTAATTATAAGAACAAAGCACATATTCATAAATTTTTGGTGCATGATATATATTTATACACAAACTTTGAAAAAATATTACAAAATTTGAATCTATATACAAATACAAATTTTACATTTATCACAATGGGGTCATGATATAGATTCATGCACACTATACCATTTTTCAAAGTTAAGGGCATGATACAAATTCATGCCATATTTTTAATATTATTTTATATTAGTGATCATGGTAGGGGGATGGATGATATCCATTATATTTTGATCATGAATATATGAACTAAAGAACAAAGTGATAATTGTATCTAAAAGCCATTTTTAGTGGTTGATTCAGTTACAATGCATAATGCATAACTTGGAGATTTTGCACCCTCCAACATTATAGCTTGCAAATCCATTATGGAATCCAACCTATTTCCATATTGGGGTTATAAATACCAACAACATAAATTGAGGTTTTTGCATCCTTCAATGGGTGTTATTTTATATACAAGCATAATTCAAATTGGGCCTTGATCAACCTCAATTCTCCAAGTTTTCAATAGATTTTTTTTTTTAATCCAAGTCCACACATTGGGTTTCCTTCATCCCTCAATGGTTTACTCATCACACTGACCACTTTAAACCTTATCCATTTACTTATCTAAAAAAGGAATATATGCTACATGTTACCTCTTCTTCTCCACAATGATTAGGTCAACTCTTGACCCTCAGCATTCATATTTCTCCATGGAACACATACAAATGTAGTTGTTCCTTAAAAAATATTTAATTTATGGTTATATATTTTGTTTTACTTAGACATTAATCATGTTTAGTTACATACATCTCCTTTTACAAGAACACTTTGGATCATTATGGCACATGACAAGTCCAATCATCTACATAAGTTTGCATTCTCTTTTCCCCTTTCATCTAGTATTTGTAGTTTCACTAAAATGCTATATTGAAGGGGGGAAATGGAAACACCCAAATTTGTCACAAGCCTTGTTTTAAAATGTCTTTTATCCACTTTGCTTCTATGGATCTTAGCTAAGAATTAAGTACTTAGCGGTGCATGTCTTTTATGTTTTACCATTTTGATTTGTGAATTTCTATGACTTTATGGCCCCATTTTCTTGTCCACATTACTTGAGTCACATTTAAAAATAAAATATCTAACCCATTTTATCATTTCAAAGTTGTGCTTATCCTAGGACATGATCAATCAGTAAGGGTAAAGATCAACGATCAATCTTGACTCTTGATCTTAGGAGTTCAATTTTAAGCACATCTCCATTTTTAGTCATTATTTTTGGTTCATTTAATATTCTTTGGGTATGTTTTGATTACCACAAAATTTTTAATTCAAATACTAAAAGGTCCTATATATAAAAATTTCTTAGGAGGCCGATAGGACAAGCTTTCTCACATTCCAAGAGCTATAAAAAAGTTTACATATTTATTACATTGAATATATAAAGATATATATGAAGTATTATCAAATTTGCATGCTTGTGCCAAGGGTAAAATAGGAAATAAGACATCTATCTTTTCATTCATCATTTCACACACACACATTAGTGGGAAGAATACATTTGAGTTTGAACCCTCTTCATATTATTGACAATGTTGTACTTTTCTTGGTATTTCAATGGGTATCAACCAAGCTTGGTCCAAATCAATACCTTTTACTTGATTCACACTATTTGATATCTCAAGTATTTGTGTAGGAAATTAGGGCTTGATATTTTAGGTACATGTGTGCACATTGTAATAGATGCGAAGGTAAAAAAAATACATTCTTAAAACAAGTAAAGCATTTAGGAAATATTTAGAATCTTATTATTACAAGGTCAAGATTGACCCATAGGGGTCAAGACCGAGTGCTGGTACTATCTCCCTTCTGCCATTTCTGACACAAACCATAAACATTAATCAATTGCAAATAATCTGCATTCACAAGGTCAAGATTGTCACATAAGGGTCAATATTTGGTAGTACTATTTTTTTCTAGTTCATTTTGTCTTAGAACAAAAATAATCATCAAATATAGATATAAATAAATTATAACTACTTCAATAAGATTCATATTAGAAAACCAATCTAGACATATCAGGGAAGTGCGACAAATAAGTTAAGATTTTTTCTACCCTCTTGCAATTTTTTATTACGACTTGTCGAACTTGAATATTAAATCATTATTTTGAAGTGTGGTTTTATGTATATTCTACCCATATATAGACAACTTATAATATATTTAATTAAAGGGTTATTGTTTCATTAATTTAGTTTGAGATAAAATAAAACCTAGAAAATATTATTTTGTTAAGTATTTCCCCATTAAGTTGAACTCAAAAAAATGGATTGGTGATAACATTTAGACCTACCTAGAATAGGGAAAAATTATTTTATATTGATGACTTGGCATTGTAAACCCAATTGATCACTGATAACTCTAGTAACAAGCTAAAAGTGTAGACTATATTCTATTTTGTCTAATTGGAACTTGCATTTATATTGATTTACGATTGTAGCTATTATTGTTCCCAAAATCCGTCACTCATTTTTGGGGACAACATATCAACTATTTTGGTCCTATAGGCCAAAATTCTCTCTTCCCTTCTCAAAAAATGTTCTGAGCACTCCCATTCTTCAATTATTCAAGATTTTTCAGCTAAGGGACTCATAGGTTCAACAGGTTCAACAACTTCAATAGGTGAGCTCTCACAAAAAAACAAGTTCCAAACACTTAGGCAATTTCAAGGTTGGTTCAACGTTGAGGTTCAACCAAAAGGTCCATCGGTAGGCTTCAAACAAAATATTGAACCATTGAACCATTGAACCCCACCTTTGAAGGTTCAATGGGTTCAAAGGTTCAATGACATTGACAAACTTAAAGAGTTAAGCGCTTCGGCAAGTTCAAAGTTCAACGGCTTCAAAGGACTTAAAGAAAAGAAGGCTTCGAAGAGTAAAGGTTGAATGGTTGAACCATTGAACCTTGAACCAAAATGCTTCAACGAGTTCAGAGGTTCAATGAGTTCAATAAGATCAAAAGACTTAAATGAAAGAAGACTTCGAAGAAGAAAGATTGAACCGTTGAACCATTGAACTAAAATGGTTCAAAGGTTCAAGGTTCAATGAGTTTTATAAAGTTTGAGAGACTTAGAAGAACAAAGGATTTGAAGAACAAAGAATGAACCATTGAACCATTGAACCTTGAACCAAAAGAGTTCAAAGTTCAAAGGTTCAACGAGTTCAAAAGAAAAGAAAAGGATCCAGAAACTTTGAAGGACCAAAGGATTCTGAGAAAGAGAATGAACTGTTGAACTTTGAACCAAAATGGTTTAAAGTTCAAAGATTCAAAGGTTCAAAGAATTTCAAAGTTCAAAGGGAAGCTTCGAAAGAAGGAAGCGGAAGATTCCAGAGACAAGTTTGAAGAGATGGTTCAACCAAAGAGCAATGAAGCGATTGAACCAAGGAGCTGATAAGACCACCCAAACTGTTGAACCATTGAACCAATGAACTCTCAAGGTTCAAAGGTTCAAGGTTCAATGTGGTTCAACTGACCAACAACCAGTGACGTCCCTGTAGATGTCAAATTCAAGGTAATAAAATGCCCATTTATTTTTAAATATGGCACAGAACCTTAAAACAAACTCAGCAACTCGCTGAAGAAGAAGCTGAAAGAGCCAACAGAAAGGGAAGAGATAGCTTGAGAACTCAGATCATGAGGAAGAGATAAAATGAATTAAGAGAAGAGGGAACAAGAGGGAAAGACTAGAAATATTTGTGCAGAAGTTATTCTAGTAGGTGAAACAGTCCACCAAGTGGACATCAGAGAACGCGAGAAATCAAGGACGTGGCCTATTTTTCTCCATCAAGTAAGGGTGAAGTGGACAGCTGCACAAATATCAGAAAGAGGACCAGGTGGTCTATACTTTGGAGGAGACATTTGAGATGAATTGACACATGATAGTTAAGGCCAACACCCTGTTCTAATATGGACCCTTTGACAAAATTGGAAATGCATTCAAGGCATTGAATGCAGCATGGGCCATTCCATGAAACAAAGTGCCAAGTCTTTCTTGGCTGCTATATATTGTAATCTCTTATTTTATGCAAATTGGATCTTTTTGTTATCAGAAGCAAAACTCTGCCCAAATTGAAAGGCATTACTGAGACTTTGAGCTGAGATTGTTAATCATATTTCATCATTTGAATGAGACAGTAAGTGAATTTTTAGACTTTGTGCTAGAATAGCTTGTGTTGTTGAGGAAATTGTTCTTATGTCTGTTTCCTGAATGCGTTCTTGTCCATTTAATTAAATAAGTGGAACTAGTGGAAGTAACCTGGAAGGTGTCCTGAAGCCAACTGTGGGAAGACTTTGAGCTGTCACAATTGTCTTTAGTGTGTTTAGTTTCTATTTCTATTTAAAGGATCTTGGGATGACTTTGTGCCCCCATTGTCCTTCGTATATTTCACTCTTTGGCAGCTAAGGTGGAGACTTTGTGCTACACCTCATTCTGCTAGTTACTGCGTCTTGTTACATTTACTTATCACTACCAAAAAGAATTCCTGCTGTTTGCTGCAGACCACTTCTAAAAGAAGAGAAGTGCCTTCAGTGTTTTCACTAGAATTCTCCTATGTCTGTGAACATCATCTCTAAAAAAAGAGATATGGATGGTGTTATTCTACTTTGAGTGTTATTTTCAGCTTATTTATAGTATATTAGTACCTCTTAGTTATAGGGAACCTCCCCTTGATGAGAGGAGAGATTTATCCCCTTTTGATGTGGTAAACTTGCACATTTGGCTGATCAATCTCCTTATGCTGTGGTTGAAACAACCTATTTTACCCATTAGCTAGCTGGTGACAAAATATTCACCCAACAACTATGTTATAAACTTAATGTTGTGATCTTGGTCTATGATGTGTAACATTTGGCATTCAAAATTTTTATTTATGGTTATTGCTTGATTTATTTGGTGACTTGAAACTCATGTTTCAAAAATATGGTGGCTTTAATAACTTAGAGGAAATGAGGCAAATACTGATAGTTTTTAGTTAAATACTTGTTTAGTGGTTGTAAAGTGAATGCAATTCTTCATTCTAAAACATTTAGACTTTTTCCTTGTATGTTGGTCGTGAATCAGTTTATCGTGTTTGAATTCTCTCAAAATAAATAAATGAATAATAATGAACTCAATTATGATTTTAGGACTGGATAAATTTTATGAAAATGATATGAGGCTTGACAATTTTACTTATCATGTAGTAGATGTATTCCTCATTTTGAAATAATTGAACTTTCCTTGAATGTTGTTTGTGAATAAATTATTGTATTTAAATTATCTTATGAGATCCATATATAGATAACTTTATTCTTAGACTCCTTTATTCTTGTTTTCAATCCTTGGCTAAGTTAATGGATGATGACACTTTGCATAGGTAGTATGAGACCCTTGTGCAATGTGTTATCATTCAAACACTTTCTCAATGATCAACTTTGTGTTATTTTCTATATGGTTTGCTGAAAATATCCATCGAGTGGAAGGATGGTGATATTTCATGTGGGTGGTATGGGTCACCATCATGATGCATTAACATACTCACACTTCTCAAATATTTTACTCATGCTAAGTCATGATTTTTAATATAAAGATCACTACATTATTGATTTTTGTTAAGAAAGATAGGTTTGGGTATGGTTGTGGACTTAGGAATGTGAACACTATGTAGACTATGGAAATCCCTAGTTTCACCTTGAATTTGTAATTTGGAATGGATTAATGAGTCTGAATGAAATGAGGTGGAATCATTGACTCCTAAAAATTATGCCCATAAGTATATATACTTAGTACATATTAGGAAGGTTTTTTTCATGTTCTGGTTCATTGTTGAGACTTACTTTATTTTATGTGGAGATATTTGTAGTATGAATGATATACACATTATTTTATTTCTTACTGATGGTTCCACATTTAAATTTATCATGAAGGGTAGGGCCACTTTCGATAACAAGAGGTGTGTGAGAGATCCAAAAGGCTTTATGGTTGGAGGTAAAGATTATGATGATGCTCTCCCTCTTCTTACATAGTTTCTTCGTAGTTGTGGTGATCTTATGTGTTGGTGTGGATTAATTTATGAAGAATTAATCTATTACATGGATTCCTTTGATAGAAGAATGAAGTCTATTGTATCTTATTCTGAAAGATGATATCATATTATATGTAACTAATGATTTTAGCATTGAGATATACTGGAAAGAAAAGAAAGTATTGATACTATAAACTGATTATGTATATGAGTAGACTATAATTATGATGTAATCATTAGATTAGTCTAGATTTGGATATCATACTAAATTTATTCTTAATGTATAGAAGGATTAATGACTTGTCTTGTTTAGTATATATTTTGATTATTGTGTAGTTTTACTTTTCAATGAAATATTAATATTGACATGTTCTACTTAGTTACTTTATATGTACTTTGATTTTGTAAATTGGTATGAAAGCATAAAATTAAAAAGAATGGTATATTTATTTTTATTTGATAAGATAAAAACTAAGTTTCATAGGGACCTGGAACCACCAGAGTGTAGTACAAAAGTATCAACAGGCCATCAACAGGGCTGAGAAATTGAAAAGAAAAAAGTTACATAACTATAACAAAAACAAAAACAAGAACATAAAACAAAACTAGGAGGAAAGTCCCTCCTGAGGGTCTTCATCATTAGTAGTGTCCTTCACTGGAATGATCTATTTTTCCTTTGATATTTTTGCCCAAGTGTGGTTCCCAGGGCCTTTAGCCACTTCTTTGAGGAAAATCATTCTGGGGTGCTTTTTTCCTTTAGCTTGCATGAGAGATTACTTAGGGGGGACCCCCTTAGGGGAGCCCTGGGGAGTGGATTTTAAGACCTTTGGTGATTGGAAGGTAGGGGACTGAGTGGGTTGTGCAGAAAGAATGAAATATTTAACTGTTGCTTCAGCTTGTTTGTGGAGTGAATTCCATTCTTAGATGAATTTGGCCAAACCCAACCCTGCTTACTGAACCTTTGAGTTAAAATGCTCAAGCTATAGTTTTTTATTTTCTAGCTCATTCATAATAATGACTTTTCATTTCCAATTTATCTTTGTAAGGGTACCCAGTTATAGCATAATAGGTTTCAATTTGGGAATAAATAGTTTAAGGGGGAGATCATCAGGGGGGATTTTGATAAACTATCTTGGGGAGTGCGATTAGAGCGCTGGTGGGATCCCTCTATGAGATCCTCCACCAGGCAGTCATCCTAAGAGTCTTCCTCAGAGGAGGAACCCCCCGAGGGGACCTCCCAACCATAGAGAGCTTGGCCATGTTTAACTAGAAGGAAAGTCAAGCCTTACTGAAGGATGGGATTTGTGTCATTCACTTGGTGCAGTAAGATGATACTCTCAAGGGACTTTAGTAAGAAGTAGGGTAGATTGATTTCATATCTAATGAAATGATTAAGAAGCAAAAAATGGTGGGAGAAAATAAGTGTATATTTACCTTTGAGTGTCATATACCACATGATTTGAAGTCAAATATCAAGCCAGTAACACGAAAGATCAGCACATGGAAATCTTTTTTTTTATCTTCACAAAGTCATTTGTTTTGAAGGAGCACTACAGTGAATCTTGTTTTTTTGTTTAATCCTTAAAATCATTTATTCTTGCACATGACATCCTAGTTGCTTCATTGATGAACTCATCCGAGATGTTAATAGTAATACCATGGATGGTTATTTTTTGCTTATTCCAGGCCACCACGAAGTCATGAGCAATCTCTGCATTATGTTTTGTAACTTGTTCCATAAATTTCATGAGTCCCCCCTTTTTAGATTCTTCCATACTTTCTTTTGTTTATAGACCTCCTTAGAAGTAGTAGGTTCCAACCTATCCCTATCACCTATCATGGAGACTATGTGCTTAGAGCTGAAATAAGTGGGATAAAGTTTCTAGATGGGGCAAATTCAAAAAGAGCATGAATGGTTTGTAAGTCCCATCGAAGGCTCATAAAAATAATTAAGACCCCTCTCTTTGGAATAATTGTGGATCTACTAAATTGAGATCTACCCCTTTGAGATGAGGTCACACATGTGTGGATTAATAATTTTTTAGATATCATTGATACCCTCAGCTTGTATAGCATTGAAGACATTAGATGGGATGATGCTTGCGTCGTAATAATTAATTAAAAAGTGGAGCTCAACTCTAGTGTTGGTGAGGAGGTCGACCACCCTATTTCCTTCCCTATAGGTGTGTAAGAGTTGAACATGAGATATGCCCTTTAGGATATGCTTAGCATCATCAATGATGAACTTAATGGTGTGTGAGGGTGTATTGTTTCCTTTCAAGGCATTTAGGATGTTCATCAAATCTCCCTTAATAATGATCATATTATGGTTGATGCTTATCACCAACTAAATACCCCATAGGGCAGCCTTGGCCTCAGTTAGGTGATTCATTTGGGTTCCCATTAGACCTACATATGCAACCAACATCTCCCCTTTAGAATTCCTTATAATACCTCTACCCCTTATAGGGCCGGGGTCTCCTTTGGAGGCACCATCAAAGTTCAATTTCACCCAGCCTTTTGGAGGAGCCTTCTATTTAGTGTGCTTATAGACTAAATATTTTGAGGGAGAGCATAATACTTGTTGGATGTCCAAGTTTTTAAGAATAAGCAAAGTTGGGGGTGGTAGGATTTTTGTCCTTATGAGGGAAAACTTTCTAATTTTCTATAATGGTCTGACAAAAGTAGGGGAAGACACCTTTTAGTTGATAAATTTTGTTGAGGAAAAGGACATCATTGCAAATTTTACAAATACATGGGGGAGGATAAGGTGCCAAAGGAAGACTAGGGAAGGTATATTCCTAGGGGAATTCCATTGCATAATGAGATTCAAGACATTGTTTGGTTTAACCCAGACCATGTTGAGTCGATTTAGTAAGCCATTAAATAGAGACAAGTTGAAGGGGCACTCAAGGAAAAGGTGACAAACAAAATCTTCTATACTTCAACAAATTGGGTACCTATTGGGAACAATAAACCCCCTTTTGTCTAGGTTGTCTACTATCAGAAGTTTATTTTATGTCATAATCCAAAAAAAGAAATTGACTTTGGGAGTCAAATGCTTTACCTAAATTTTTTTCCATATACTCCATTCACTTTCCAAATTGAGGTCAATGGAATGACTCAAGGCTACCGATTAGGAGCCGTTATCTTCTACCTACCAATTAAAGTGGTCCTCCTTTTAGAAGTAGGGGATGTGGACCTATCTTAATGTTAAGTTGAGGTTTTGAATATTTTGAGACTCTTCCAGTGGTAGGTCCTTGCTAGGGAGGACTTTCCAGCACTTTGTTTCATCCTTGATTTCATAATAATATTTGATTTTAGAGCCCCATATCTGCTTGAAATGTGTATGCCACCCCATCCAAATCCTCTGAGTGGAGAGCGGGGTGGGAGATAACTAGACACCTTCCCAGAATTTAATTTTCTCACCATTCCCAATTTTCCATAAGATACCTTTCAGGTCCCTAGAGCTGGATATGGCTTCCCAGAAGGTGGATCCGTTAGAAGGGCCTTCTTCCCATGGGAAGGCATCCTCTTCCCCTCCTTCTAGGTATTTGGCCTTTATTATTCTTGCTCATTCCCTATTCTTATTTAATTTTAGATTTTAATTTTAAATCCATGAATGGTTTGAAATGTCAAAGTGTGCTATAATTTTTTACTCAATACATTTTCTTTGTATTTGTGAACATATGCCATTGGGATTATCTAAGAAACATTTTTAGAGTATAACATGGAACTGCATGGAAAAAAATGGGAGCATTTTTTCAATATCTAATTGGAGGGGTTCTTACAAGAATTCTAGACTAAATGGTTGAAAGAGGTGTGATTATTTTCAGTGTTGATTGAGCATGATTGTAAAAACATAAGATATGCTTAAGAGACTCAATTTATTAGCACGAAGGGCATAAAGGATAAGTAACCCCTATGTTAACAATCATGTTTCCTATAAGTAGGCCTAGGAGATGTATGCACCAAATAAAACATGTTTGCATGTGATTAATGACAACTTTATAAATTTTGGTAAACCTTTTGCCCTAATTATTTTTATAGGAGTGAAAATTCAAACAAGTATTCAAATAAATCATCTAAATGTGCTAAGGATAAACTAAATACTAACCAAGTTGAAGTTTACATCAATAAAAATGGGTCTCTATGGGCCACTTCTAGTTTTTACACCACATGGAGGGTGATTGAACACCAATGATCTGAAGATGTTCATACAGAATAAAATTTTGCATCTTAGTGATGGAATACATATCACTATTGTTAAGCTAAAACTAGTCATGAATGATAGGCCAAGGAAGCCAATCTCCATACCATTTTCAAAATAAGTCAGCTATGACCTTAATTCTTTTTTTGGGAAGTCAAATACTCTTGACCCAAGGAACCTTGGAAAAGGGAAAACATACTAAGATGGAATTATAAACCACCATAAGGAATGAGATTTGATAGACATCCAAGATATGGAACCATCCCCATCCCAAATTAAATGTGGCTCAAGCAACTCTCAAGGTTCATACACTTTGGGATAAAAAAATTCCAACAATTATGAATGGAACCTAAGTAAGACAAATATATTGAATAATAAGACCCTTCCATTTATTTATAACATAGGGACTACCTTCAGAGATGTAATGTTCTAATAAGATATTATAGGAATCATCTCCTTTAATGGCACAAATTATCCATTTGACATAGATAGTGTTGATGCAGTGGATTGCACCCTAGATAGGAGGCCGAGCTCCTACCTTCCACATGCAACAATGGAAACTCCCCTCTTGCCTATGGGCCTGGCAAAATTGGGGGGGGGGAGAGTCTCTAGATAAGGGCTATCTCCCTTCGATGTATCTTTTAGGTCCTGGATTCCCTACTACTAACAAATAAATGAAAAAAGCGGGGGGGATGAAAAGGGAGAAAGATGCTGAAAATAGAACCTAAACCTAAACTAAAAGGTGATACACCAAAAAATTTGATCCACTCATCCCAAACATATGATTTTCACCAAGAACAAGCTCCCATACACTTCATTTGACATTAGAAATCCTTCTGCATCAGTGAGCTATGGGTCCATGGATATACAAGGAGGAAGAACTACCAGAGGCATCCTCAAACACACTATGGTAGCCTATTTGCAGGCACCTACACTCCTCTATGGACACTTCTGGCAGACTTGCAAAAAGAGAACTCACAATGCACTAGACATGCTGAAATCATCTTGCAAAAGCATAAAGGAAAATGACTTAACATAGAACAAAGGCATAGACACATACGAAAGTGCAAGCTCAAATAGAGGTAAAAATGCTATGTCTCGATTCAAGGTAAAATCTAGTAGAGTTCTACCTTACAAGCCTAGAGGTTTTTTGGGTAGAGTTTTGCCTTACAAGCTAAGAGATCTCTTCTCAAAATGAGAAGTTACAATATATAGAAAGAGAAGAAGTAAAGGCACCCCTTTGGAAAAGACTTTGGCACCTTTTTACAATCTAGCCCATGTGCATTGAGAGCATCGGGAAGAGGAAGTCACTATTGCTGATATCATCCTTCTAGAAGAGGTTTGCTAGAACCATGCTGTGTAATGGCCGGTCTTGACTTTGGCATTCAAACATTAATGTGAAAGCATGGGCCGCGCCTCTTTTTCTGTAAACAAGACTGCTCCTTCTAGATATTCACATGGTTTGTCTATACATAAATGAAAAATGGAGAAAATAGGGCACACCATTCACCATTTGTGCCATTTGATGACCACTTGGCAAGCATTGTTCCAACTGTAGGAGTAAATCCTTGAGTCGACACCTCTCTTTGCTACCTGGACTGTTTGTCCATTTCTACACTTTGTCTCTTCCTAGTTTTGTCTTCTTTATCTCTTTCAGCCCTCGGGGCTATCTTCTTGGTGGGTCACTGAGTTCACTCATAGCCTATCATTAAGCTTTTCAAAATCAATGGCTATTTAAATGCCTTAAAATTGATGTTTGTGCACCCGTCACTAGGTGTATAAACTTCCAATAGCTAGTTCACCGTGCTCAATTTTGACGTCATCAGGCCCATCATCCCTTGGAATTTCTTCAGCCTTTTCCTTTTCTTTGGCTTTCTTATCTTTGGTTGGGATTTTGTTTCGATCATTTTTCCCGCAGATAAAATATCTGCAAGAATTATCTCGCTCATTCCTTTCGTTTGGAGTTTTTCCTCGGGCTTTTTTCCTGCGGCCTCTCCCTAATTTCTTTGAACTTTTTGTCTGAAGGAATTCCTTTAGACAAAAGTCTGAAAGAAATCATTTTATGTCTTTGCCTTGTCTTTTCCATGGAATTCTCTTCTGAAGGATTTCTTCAGACAAAATTTTTGAAGGAATTCCTTCAGATATTTTGTCTAAAGAAATTCTCGTCCTTTGCCTTAAACAAAACTCCAAAGAAAACTTACCTATTCAGCCTTGTTCACTTTTTTGGTCCTCTTTCAAGTGTTCCCTACCCTTCGCAAGGGCATTTTTCCTTTGGGAGACTCTCTTGAACCTTCGCATTGAACCGTTCCTTTGAACCAAACATTGAACCAACTCATTGAACTGACTGTTGAACCAAGTCATTGAACCAAGGCATTGAATTGAATGAACTGAACCAAGCCTTTGAACCAATCCGATGAACCATTTTATTGAACTATGTTGATGAACTTAACCTTTAAACCAAAGTGATGAACCAAAGCGTTGAACCAATCGATTGAACCAGTTTAATGGTTCAACGGTTCAAAGTTGCTAACTCTTGGAAAGATCATGTCATTGAACTCCAACGTTGAACCAATTTTCCAACCTTAAGGAAAAGTGTATTGAATCATTTTTCACTCTCTTTCCTTGTGAATTTCCTCGAACAAGAGTCCGAATAAGCTTTGTAAATGCCCTTTCATTCTTTGAACTCATTCATCTTCTATCGAAAGACTTGCCTGCAGAGTCTGTAAAAACACCTGCATAGTCCGTAAAAATGCCTGCAGAGTCCGTAGAAATGCCTTGTGAAAAATCAAAAAATTGTACTAGCTCATAACAATAGGGAAAAAAGGGGGGACCAATTTTGTCCTGCAGGACCAAAATGGTCAACAGATAGAAGAGACTTAGAGTTTGACTTTAATTAGGCCAAGACCTCCTACCTCCTTATGTTTGAAACAAATATCCAAATAAGCTTTGTAGAAACCTCTAGATCCTTCATAAATGAACTAATGAAAGTCCTATATAAGGCATTCCAATTTACCTTATGCAACCTTTAAAGGTGCCGAATAGGATTAATACATATGAGTTCCTATGAGGACATTAGAGGAAACTTGGAATTTACTAACTAGGAAGAGGGGTTTTATGACTTAATAAGACTTATTTTTTTCAATTATTTGTACTAAATAATTCCATAAATCATAAGGAAAATCATGAAATGCAAAGGGAATTCCAAATAATTTAAATTGCTCTCTAGGTTGAGTCTAATATCACGTGTGATCCACTATCTAGGGAGATAAGGGGTGTTAGACTACCTATATCATTGAGTTTTCTTCCACTAAATAGAGGATCCAAAGGATAGATTAAAGATGTATAAACACTCAATGAAATTAGATAATAATGCTTATTTTTAAAAAAGAGTGAGGAAGGAGTCATAAAAAAATGTTTATTGACAGTCTACTTATGAGATTGAGGGAGAGAAATACCTTTTACTAATCCTATGGAAGTGTAATAAGCTAAAATATAGTCAAAACCTTCATCCAAAAGGACATAGAGGGAAGGAGATAAAGGAAAACCATACATGATGGATCTATACAACTCAAAATGGTATGGATGAACCCATTAATGATGATAATACACCAATTTACAAAAAAACCATTCTAGGAGTCTGAATTATTATGCTTCCAAACCCCAACACCTATAACATGGCAAGATAAAATGACATTCAATTATGTTATAATATTTATAAAAATAAAATTTGATGAAAAGATAATTATATTTTGAAGAGATATCCTATACCATCCATTCCCATACTGTAATAACATTAACAAGAAAGTACATATTGTGGATGAACCTAGTTTACTATGGTTGAATGATGAGAGGCAACAAGTACTTCTCACATAGAGTAGGAACATTTGAAATTATATTGTAAGACACATTCAATAGAGTAATAGGCCTCTAGTTAGTAATGTGATCAAGATCCCTAACCTTGGGAATGAATTTGATGTTTCTTAGGTTAATGAATTTACTAATAAAATTGGTCTGCATAGCTTATAAGTAGAATTTGTATAAGTTTAAACCCACAATAACCCAAATAATTTGGTAAAATTTTTAAGGCAAACCATCAATTATAGGGGAATTATCAAAAGAAATGATTCATTACCTCATGAATATCTTCAATTGATAGTAAATGGTCACATGAGATCCTTTGGTCCTCATATAGTTTAAAAAGAACCAATTACAACCATTTTATGAGAACATATTCATGAATTAGGGAATTCAATCGAGTGAAAAAAAATCCATGGTAACGGGTTAAAAAATCTTGTAGATCCATTGATGTGCATCATAGATGGCCTTCACTTTGTCAACTACTTGTCTAGACCATATAAGAGAGAAAAAATCTTTATTTACTCGATACCCTATTTTTAACCAACACACATGGGCATGAATTTGGAAGTCTCTTCAATATTAAGTTTTTGTCTCCATTTGGAAATATCTTTCTATAAGTTCTCATTAAAAGGGGAAAGCTCTAACTCATTTGAGGAATGAACAGCCTCATAATATGATGCCTCATGTTACTTATGGTGAAACATAGCCACTAATTTTACATATATCCATAGGAAAATAATAATACATGAACTGACTTGCTCTAATTAGGCCATCCAATCTAACTCCCTATAGGGGCACAAAGTAAGGTTCTATATTTGTTTGATATGAGAATGAGTCCATTCATGGTTAAGGTAAAATTAAGGCAACATTTTTCACCTAAGGCTTCAAGCACTCATGACTAAACTAGATGGGGAGGTGATAAGATAACAATGGTCTCAAGATGAAAATAATAGGGTGATCAAGATATTTACAAAGGTACAAATTTTTTGTTTTAAAAATAAGGCCTATCCAATCTTTTCACAACCTTGTGATTACCTTGTCTAAATTTGGAATAGTAAACCATAGGTTAGTGGATGAATGATGTTGGTGGTGGTTGGGATAAGAAAAAATAAGTTTATTATGCATGTAAAACCATGCATCTCTTTCTTCGGTGCACCACTTCATTAGGATGAATGCGACTTTATCTTCCCTAGATTCAACCATGTTGAAATAACTACATAGAAACTTGTCAGAATATCAAAACATGTTTACAATATGCCAATAAAACACTGATATTTCAATAATAAGATCCTACCTTCACTTTTGTTGGATATTTTACCGTATATGTTTTAAGATTCACCTGACACTAGAGTGGGGATGATTGGTTCCTTTGTTCCTCATTACAATGCTAGATGGTTTTAATAATTAACCATTTTTAGCTTTGATTACTTACTTAGACATAGACTACCATTTGTACTGTATAAAAATATATTATTTAGTAACAAGGCATAAAGTATGGATCTATAATATTTGTGGTTATATTTTTACTTAGCCATTGACATAAAATTTAACTTGTGTTCATTGGTCAACTTTTTAACTTAGCCAATTTTTGCGTTTGTCATAAACATGCATGAAACGTGTCACTTGGTGAATTTTCATAGTCTACCACTTAGTTGCATCGTGGAAAAAACTTTCATGAGTTTTCTAAGGTAAAATCACACATTGAATATTAGTACCACTTTGTATAATCTCACATATTTATGCCTAGTCACATGTTAGTGTTGTCAACTAGGCATGCCACATGTTGTTATTGAATTGTGGCATAATTTGACGTTAAACTTTTTATGGCATGAAATAAAATTACCTTATATTCCACATTTTATAATTATTCACTCTCAAAAAATTGAAATTCATAAATGGTCAGTGTAGATCCTAAGGCCTACAAGATTATGAAATAATCTTAGTTTGTCACTTGACAACAATGCATTTAGTTGTGGCCTCATATATTTAGGCTT
This sequence comes from Torreya grandis, assembly GCA_037957365.1. Lineage (NCBI taxonomy): Eukaryota > Viridiplantae > Streptophyta > Pinopsida > Cupressales > Taxaceae > Torreya > Torreya grandis. The sequence continues at coordinate 7,305,738 of JARHVA010000085.1, forward strand.
AGACTTGTTTGATCCATTAACACACTTTTGAGTAACACACATGATGCCATGTGTATGGAACCTTGGGAATCATTTAGTATAATGGGTTCAACCCCTTCTCTAGTGCCATGCATTAGAATGCCACAACTTCATAACTTTAAGCTGAAGTCTTCTTGGCAAAGAAGGTTGTAGTCCTGCAAGGTAATAACACATCACCACATTGAGTATTTTCATAGTTTCACTAAATTTTCACCTTTTAGCTAACTATTTACTTTTTAAGTCACCCCTGGTTGACACAAGGCCTCCTAAGGCTCATAGTGTTAAGGTGTGGAGCTAAAAGCTTCACCAGATGAGTGGATGCTGAAGTTGCTAGATTTACACAATCACCGATGACGGTAAGGAGTCGACTAGTAGCTACCGACGTTGGTTATGTATTGGCCAACGTCGGTCATGTGCAGGCAAACAGGGACCAATGTCGGTCACTTGTGCGTCTAGAAAGTCTATTTTCATGGATGGGACAGATTGTTTGCATGATAAGTTTAGCTTTTAGTTGTAAGTCCACATTTCTATTTTTGGCAGGACTATTTTGGACCTTTGATTAGGAGGTATATCTAATGGTTGAAAATGGATAGCTCATGATCCCTAATATTATATAATAGGATAGATCTTCATATCTTGTAATTATGATGTAGAAGACAATTCAAGTAGCTGAATTGTGTTTGTAATTGTGAGAGAGAACTCTTGAGGGAAAGAGATCTGTACATCTGAGAGGTGTGGAAGAAAGAGAGATTTCTTCATTGTATTTCCTTCTGGAAGAGTTTAATACAAGTTTTCATTGTTTCTTGTATCTCATGTTCTTTACTGGTTCTAGTTTCTAGTTACTTATTACTTTTGATTAATTCCGTGTTTAGTTGCTTGCACAACAGTAATCAATTGTTCTTGTTAGATCTTGACAAGTGGTATCAGAGCTTGGATTTAGTAACAGGTGGTTTCAGATATGTTTAGTGTGTATTGATTAAAGGTCACTCACAGGGGTTTCTGTTTGAGTGGGAGCAAAGCAATGGTAAAAGAAAGTAAACTCAGAATGGAGAAGTTCAATGGCAAGAACTATCAATTATGGAGGATGCAGATAGAAGATTATCTATATCAGAAAGATCTGTACTTACCATTGGGTGGGGTTGATAGAAAGCCCAAATATATGGAAGATGAAGAATGGAATGTTCTTGATAGAAAGGCTCTGGGATTCATAAGGTTGAGCCTGGCATCTTCTGTGATTTCCAACTTGTCACAGGGAAAGACAACGGTAGAGTTAATGGATACTTTAGCAAATTTATATGAAAAGCCTTCAGCTTTGAATAAGGTATATCTTATGAAGTAGTTATTCAATTTGAAAATATAGGAAGATGGATCTGTATCTAATCATCTTAATGATTTCCATGGAATTGTAAATCAATTAAATTTAGTCAAAATAGTTTTTGATGATGAAATTAAGGCTCTTTTAATATTATGCTCTTTACCTGAAAGTTGGCATAGCTTGGTAATGGCAGTTAGTAATACTGCATCTGCTACAAATATCTTGAAATTAGATGATGTTGTTAGTGTAATCTTGAATGAAGAAACTCGCAGGAAAAGCACAGGGGAAACATCAAGTAATGCTTTAAGTATTGAAAGCAGGGAAAGGCAAAGAGAGAAGAGCAAGCAAGGGAGATGAAGGTCTAAGTCAAAGATGAGCAATAGATCCAAATCCATAAATGGAAAAAGAAAGATAACCTGCTGGAATTGTGGAAAGAGAGGACATGCAAAGAAAGATTGTTGGTTGAAGGTTAATGAAGAGAATCAACATGAAGGTAATGAAGAAGCAAAAGTTGTAGGTATTGTTGCACAAGATGCTCTTTCACTTTCTTTGCATAATAAAATAGAATCTTGGGTTTTAGATTCTGGGGCCTCTTTTTATGCTACCCCAAATAGAGAATTTTTCAATGATTATGCCCAAGGAGATTTTGGAAAAGTTTATTTAGGGGATGATGAGCCTTGTAAAATTATTGGCAAAGGAAAAGTGCAGCTGAAATTATAGAATGGCAACACATGGGTGTTGAAGGATGTCATGCATGTCCCAGCCCTGAAGCGGAATTTGATTTCTGTAGGAAAGTTGGGTGATGAGGGTTGCACAGTAACTCTCACAGCTGAATCTTGGAAGGTTACCAAGGGAGCACTTGTATTAGTCAGAGGTAAGAGAGTAGGTACTCTTTATTTATGTAATTGTATTACTAATTATTCTCCTTCTGTATTATCTACTTCAGATGTGGATGCAAATTTGTGGCACTGTAGGCTCGGCCACATGAGTGAGAAGAAAATGAAAATTCTTAAGTCAAAAGGTAAGTTTTCAGATTTGAAAAGCATAGATCTAGATTTCTGTGAGCATTGTGTTTTTGGAAAACAGAAGAGAGTAAGATTTATCAAAACTGGGTCAACAAAGAGGAAGCACAAGTTGGAGCTTGTTCACACAGACGTGTGGGGACCAACTCAAGTAGCTTCTATTGGAGGATCACAGTATTATGTTACTTTCATTGATGATGCTACAAGAAAGGTATGGGTCTATTGCATAAAGAAGAAATCTGATGTTTTTGACACATTTAGGAATTGGAAAGCTTTGGTTGAGAATGAAACATGTTTGAGATTGAAGTGCCTTAGATCTGACAATGGTGGTGAGTACTATAGCAATAAGTTTAGAAGTTACTGTTCTATGTATGGAATATGCAGGGAAAGGATGGTTCCAAGGACACCTCAGCAAAATAAAGTTGCTGAAAGATTGAACATAAAAATATTGGAGCGTGCACGGAGTATGAGGTTTCATGCTAGTTTGCCCTTAAGGTTTTGGGCAGAAGCTGTAGACACTGTGGTTTACCTGATTAACAAAGGACCCTCTACTACTCTGGATGGTGGTATTCCAGAAGAGGCGTGGACAGGTAAAAAGGTAGATCTTTCATTTCTCAGAGTTTTTGGTTCTGAAGCTTTTGTACATGTTGATAAAGAAAATAGAAAGAAGCTAGATGCTAAGTCTATGAGGTGCACTTTTAATGGTTATGGCTCTGAAGATTTTGGATTCTGATTGTGGAATCTAGGAACTAACAAAATTATTAGAAGCCGTGATGTTGTTTTCAATGAGAAGGTGATGTACAGTGATCATCTCAAGAGGCTGAAGGATTCTGAGTAGGGCAATGGAGATTTGGACGAGATTGTGATCCAAAATGAGCTCGCAGGAAATCACTTCCAGAAAAACATAGACACCGACATCGATCATTCAGGAATCGACATCGGTCAGATAGGTCAGACAATAACCGATATCGGTCAGACAGAGACCGACGTCAGTCAGACAAGAACTAACGTCGGTCAGGTACAGGCCTAGAGATGATTGAGAACGGTCATTGATAGAGAATTTAGGCAGATAACAAGCATAAAATGAGTCTCAGACGCCCATTAGGAGGTCAGCAAGGGTAAGTAAACCTCCAATTCGATATTCCCCTTCATTATTCTACTTATTACTCACTGATAGTGGAGAACCAGAGAGTTTTGATGAAGCAATGCAGGTAGAAACCCGAAAATAGTGGGAGCTTGGCATGAGAGAGGAAATTGATTCCTTGAAAGAGAACCAAACGTGGGATTTGGTTGAGTTTCCAGCGGGTAAGAGAGCACTGAAAAAAAAAATGGGTTTACAGGTTAAAGGAAGGTGAGAATGGACAGATGAGACATAAGGCTAGGTTGGTAGTAAAGGGATTTGCACAGAAACCAGGTATTGGTTTTGGTGAAATTTTTTCTCCTGTAGTAAAAATGACTTCTATTCGGATTGTATTGTCTTTAGTTGCTATTGAGGATTTGCATCTTGAGCAGCTTGATGTTAAGACAACGTTTCTTCATGGAGATTTGGATGAAGAAATATATATGGAGCAGCCAGAGGGTTTTGAGGTCAAAGGTAAGGAAAAGCTTGTGTGCAGGTTGAAGAAAAGCTTATATGGTCTTAAGCAAGCTCCAAGACAATGGTATTTGAAATTTGACAGGTTTATGACTGAGCATGGCTACAATAGATGTCAATCTGACCATTGTGTTTATTTTAAGAGATTGGATAATGGTAGATATATTATCCTATTGTTGTATGTAGATGATATGCTGGTTACAGTTTCACACATGCAGGATATTTCTGAGCTTAAGGAAAAATTAGCTCACACATTTGCCATGAAGGATTTGGGAGCAACAAAGAAAATCCTTGGCATGAGTATTAAGAGAGATAGGAAAAATCACAAGTTGATTTTGTCTCAAGAGGATTATGTGAATAAGGTGTTGGAGAGGTTCAATATGCAGGATGCAAAATCAGTAAGTACACCTATGGCTGGACACTTTAAGTTGAGCAAAGAACAGTGTCCTAATTCACATGATGAGGTAGAGTACGTGAGTAGAGTTCCATATGCTTCTGCAGTTGGGAGCTTAATGTATGCAATGGTATGTACTAGACCAGATATTACCCAAGCAGTGGGAGTTGTCAGTAAGTATATGGCCAATCCAGAGAAGGAACACTGGAAAGTAGTTCAGTGGATTCTCAGATATCTGAGAGGGACCAACAGTAGGCATTTGTGCTATGGAGGGTCAAATACTTCTCTACATGGATATGTAGATGCGGATATGGCAGGTGACTTAGATGGCAGGAGAAGCACCACAGGTTATGTTTTCACTATTGGTGGAATGACAGTTAGCTGGATTTCAAAGTTTCAGAAGGTTGTTGCCTTGTCTACTACAGAGGTAGAATACATTGCAGTCACATAGGCTAGCAAGGAGATGATATGGATGACACGGTTCATGGAAGAGTTGGGAAAGGAGCAAGAGAGTTGCAGATTGTACAGTGATAGTCAAAGTACAATTCATTTGGCAAAGAATTCAGCCTTTCATTCAAGAACCAAACATATACAGCTTAGGTACCAATTCATTAGACAGGTATTGGAGGATGGTGAGTTGAAGCTAGAAAATATTCATACAGATAAAAACCCTACTGATATGTTAACAAATCCTATAACAAAGGAGAATTTAAATCTTCATTCAACTTTTGTTGGTCTTCAAGATTGAGCTTGAAGATGGAGAAGCTAGAAGATGTTGCTGTACAGGTATAGGTGCAACTGTTTATCTCCAAGTGGGAGATTGTTAAGGTGTGGAGCTAAAAGCTTCACCAGATGAGTAGATGCTGAAGTTGCTAGATTTACACAGTCACCAATGACGGCAAGGAGTCAACTAGTAGCTTCTGATGTTGGTTATGTATTGACCAATGTCGGTCATGTGCAGGCAAACAGGGACCGACGTCGGTCACCTGTGCATCCAGAAAGTCTATTTTTGTGGATGGAACAGATTGTTTGCATGATAAGTTTAGCTGTTAGTTATAAGTCTGCATTTCTATTTTTGGCAGGACTGTTTTGGACCTTTGATTAGGAGGTGTATCTAATGGTTGAGAATGGATAGCTCATGATCCCTAATCTTATATAATAGGGATAGATCTTCATAGCTTGTAATTATGATGTAGAAGATAGTTCAAGTAGCTGAATTGTGTTTGTAATTGTGAGAGAGAACTCTTGAGGGAAAGAGATCTGTACATCTGAGAGGTGTGGAATAAAGAGATATTTATTCATTGTATTTCCTTCTGGAAGAGTTTAATACAAGTTTTCATTGTTTCTTGTATCTCATGTTCTTTGCTGGTTCTAGTTTCTAGTTACTTATTACTTCTACTTAATTTCATGTTTAGTTGCTTGCACAACAGTAATCAATTGTTCTTGTTAGATCCTGACACATAGAAACAATTACACACTTGCAAAGAACCATGTGCTTCAAACAAAATGTACACAGATTCTTCCCATTTGTGCACAAGCTCGAGATGGAGGTGTGGGTCTGTACAAGAGTAAGAGGATGGTTTGTGTCACTAAAGTTTCTTGATGCATGTTTGTGCATAAGATTTTGTGGTGTATAACTCAAGAGGTGCATAGGTACATGGATCCAGGGATGTAGGACTCCAAGTTTCTAGATGGTCAAACAAAGGAAGTGCATCGGGAACAATTACCAAATCATGAAGAGCATGCCTATGACCTCCTATATTCATGTGCACTTTTATTTAGAGGCTTCCCTATGCTTATCTAATGGAGTTTCATGGCAGTTCATAGGGTCACACATTTATGCCCTATCACTGTATAGGAGTGTAATCTAAAGGCACAAGTACCTCAATGCAAGAGTTCTCCCAAATCAAATGTACATGCATAGTCTAATGTGCACGTAGCATACAAAGAGAGAAGCATCCAATATTCCTTCCATCACTACCATGTGGCATCCTGATGCTTTCTCAACATAGAGGTTCTCAATTTCCCAAGAATAACACCAACCCTCCATGTGTTGCATTTGTACTCTTTCCTAAGTAATCCAAGGGACTCTTTTGGGAGCCTACCAAGATGATGCGTGTCACCCTATAGAGCTACACCTAAGGTTGTTCAAGAAGTACCACGTGCCAAGTAGCTACTAGATATAATGAAGATTGTTAGAGGTGGTTGAGAAAAGCTTGAGGCACTATCAAAAAAATTAAATGTAGAAGTGTCTATCAAACTTCAATACTTGAGTGCATGTCACTCTCTAAATCTATCATGGAAATATTATGTTCCCTGATGGATGTGGATGCAGAAGTGATCTTACCACCGACCCTAGATCCAATCACTAAGAAGACTTCAAGAATCATAGCCACAACACTAAAAAAGATTAAATGCTACATCTATTGCCCCCAAGTGGCACATTAATTATAAAACATGCTTGCTCTCTATAAAATCCTAGCTTTCCATTTTAAAATAGTTGACACATTTCTAGAAACCTCACGCTATTGAAATTTGCCCTCCATGGGCACTTGTACTGTATAAACCTTATAAATTAATGAGAATTAAGTTCACCTCTTTTCATTATTTTAATGGTCTATGTGCTATTTTGTGTCTATTGATCTTTGTCTGTGGGTATTATTCGCCCCTCTCATCATCATCCATTTCGAGCACCTCCTCATTGAACTCAGACCTCACTTGTAGGTTATATCCTATGTGCACTAGGGTTTGCGTAGGCTTTGTCTATGGATAACCTTCATCCCTCTCAATAGTGCACTGTGTTCCCACACATATATACAAAACACTTATGCATTTGGAGTGACTTGGTGGAAACTATATGATATTGTCTTGTTCTCAAAGATTTTCATTATGTTTATAGTAGTAGGCATGCTTGCTCTATTCTAGGTGCATCACCTTTTTATTTTTAGCATTTATTACCTTCTCCCTCTCTTTTCCTCTCAGAGATCCTAGGTTTAGATTAGTGGTAGTTTACATTTCTGCTTTTTAGTCCTGCATGCTAGTCTTAATCCAAATGTGCTTATAATAGAAGGAATTTGGCTTACTCTGGAGGCTAATCCCAAGGAGCATAAGGGTCCCATACCTTGCAGACATTCCCATCATTGTGATGAGACAAATGATGCTCATGTACATAGATGCATGCTAATACTTCCATGGCCATCACCTTAGACTCTTGCACCTCGTGCAAGGCCTTCACACTCAGTGCCCTACTACCAAGCTTCCCCACACCGTAGAGCATCCATGGGTGCATGTTTTAAGTGACAATAGATTTTAACACACCCAATGGGACAAATTTTCATCTACTAGAGATTTTTTTGGTGTTTTTATTTAGTATACCAGCCTTTAGAGGTAGTTTCATAAGCATCAATGATGACTTTGAGTATCTATCAACTGGTTAAGTAGCCTAACTAAGTGCCTAATCATCATGATCTGGCATGTGCATCAACCATATTTTAATCAATTTGATTTTATATACCCATTCACATGACCAAGGAAAACCTTTATGAACCTATTATAGAGGTCAAGGTAAACTGGTATAGCTTATAAGATCAATGGTGACATTTGTGCTTAGGTTTCTTGAGTGAGATAGAAAAGCCCAATGTTGCAAACTTGTCTAGAGGGGACAATCCTCAAGTTGATGCCTCCATATATGAAGGGATGTGTGTCTATGAAGTAGACTCTGATGCCTCCATATTAGAGGGGATGTGTATCCATGAGGCAAAATTTGATTGGACTACTTAAGGTCCATGCTCAATTGCTCAAGAGATGTAGTTTGATGAACATACTAGTGAAGAGCCTAAAGAGTTATGGTAGCGGTTCAATGCATAACTAAAGAATTTGAAGAGGCTAAGAGACATGTCCTTCCTCCAAGAACCTATGAGCCTACTGATCTAAGAATGATCAGTCCTAATTTGCTTAAGGACAAGGGGGAAGGATATTATATTTTCAAACCATCAAGTGAACCAATTGTAGTTGCTCCCAAGAGCCTGAATGAAGTCTTCATGCAAAGATTTCTCAAGGGTGATGAGCAAAAACAAGTAGGTGTGCCTTCAGTCTAACATGAACCAAGCTTGGAGGACTTGGATCAATATGTCTTCATTGGAGACATGTTTGTTCCTTTTTATCCACTTGATGACACATTAGAAGGATTGGCCATTAAGTTGCTTGGTTCACTGATTTTGGTACCTCCAAAGTAGGGTATCTTTCATCTTAATTTGTTACAAGTGAATGATACTCATACTTTCCCCTTTGACCTAGAAGGGAGGTGATTGTAAATTGTTATACAATATTATATATATTATATTAGCTTGCATTAAATTTTCCTAAGTGCTTGTGTGCACATTGTATAGTCTTAGTGTAGTTTTGTTTCCTCCAAGTGTGCTTCACACATTTGTTGCTTGTTCTTCTTATTTTGCTTGTTGAGGGAAGAACTCAATTTAGTTTATTTAGGTATAAGGCCAAGTAAGTTATAGATTTAATGATTTTGTGCCCAATGGATCACTTCAAAGACCACTAAATTCTTATTTAGTAGGCAAGAAACTTGTAGAGGTTACTAAAAGTGTCAACTTTTTGAGTCACCCCCTAGTTAGTACAAGGCCTCCTACGGATTAAAAAAAGAATTGTGCACTTATGAGGAGCCATGAAATTAAATAAAAATATGCACATACACTTCTTGTATGCACCCAAGCCTGAGATGGAGGTGCGGTTATATGTAAAAGTAAGAGGATGGCTCATGATCACTAAAGGTTTTTGATGTGAACTTGTGCATAAGATTCTATGGTATGAAAATCAAGAGACGCATAAGCACATGAATCCAAGGATGTAGGACTTCAAGTTTCCAAATGGTCAAATAAATGGAAGTGTATAGGGAACAATTACCAAATAATGAAGAGCGTGCCTATGACATCCTATCTTCATGTGCACTCTTATTCAGAGGCTTCCCCATGCTTATCAAATGAAGTTCCACACTAGTTCATAGGGTCACACATCCGTGCCCTGTCACTATGAAAAAGTGTAATCTAAAGGTGCATGTACCTCAACACAAGAGTTTTCCCAAATCAAAAGTGCATGCACAGTCCAATGTACATGTAGCATATAAAGAGAGAAGCATCCAATCTTATTTCCACCGCTACCATGTGGCAGCCCACCACTTTCTCAACATAGAGGTTATTATTTTCCTAAGAATAGTGAAAGTCCTCCATGTGTTGCATCCATGCTCCTTTTGACTAAGTAAACCAAGGGACTCTTTTAGGATCTCACCAAGATGATGCATGTCACCCTACAAAGCTACACTTGAGGTTAGTCAGGAAGTGTCATGTGCTAAGTAGCTATCAAATATAATGGAGATTATTGAAGGTGGTTGAGAAAAGCTTGAGGCATTACCAAAATAATTAAATGCAAAAGTGGCTATCAAAATTTAAGACTTGAGTGCATGTCACTCTCTAACTCTATTAGGGAGATCTTTTATTCCATGATGCATGCAGATCTAGAAGTGATCTTACCACTGACCCCAAATACAATCGCCAAGCCAACTTCAATAAGTATGGCCACAACACCATAAAGGATTAAATGTTACATCTACTACCCCTAAGTGGCACATTAATTGTAAAACATGCTTATTTTCTATAAAAGCCTGGATTTCCATTATAAAACAATCAACACATTTACAACAACCTCACACTGATAAAATTTGCCCTCCATGAGCACTTGCATTGGCTAAACCTTATAAACTAATGAGAATTAAGTTCACCTCTTTTTGTTATTTTGATGATCTGTGTGTTATTTTGTGTCTATTGATCTTTGTTTATGGGTATTGTTTTCCCCTCTCAACTCCATCCATTCCCAACACCTCCTCATTAAAATCAATGTTCACTTATAGGTCATATCCTATGTGCACCAGGGTCTGCATAGGTTTTGTCTATGGATAACCTTCATCCCTCTCAATATTACACTATTTTCTTGTGCCTTTATATGATACACTTACGCATTTGGGGTGACTTGGTGGAAATTATGTAATATTGTCTTGTTTTCAAAGGTTTACATTGTGTTTACGATAGTAGGGGTGTTCACTCTATTCTAGGCATATTGCCTTTTTATTTTAGCATGTGCTACCTTTTCCCTCCCTTTTCCTCTTAAGTATCCTAGGTTTAGATTAGTGATAGTTTACCTTTCTAATCTTTAGGCCTATGCACTAGTCTTAAACCAGGTGTGCTTAGAATAGAAGGAATACAACCTACTCTAGATACTCATCCTAAGGAGCACAAGGGTCCCACACCTTGGGGATGTTCTCATCATTGTGATGAGACAACTAATGCTCATGCATATAGCTACATGATAATACTTCCACACCCAATGCCTTAGAATCTTATGTGTTGCGCAATGCCTTCATGCTCAATGCCCCACTGCCTAGCTTCCCCATGCCACAAAACATCCACAGGTGCACATTTTGAATGATAATACTAGCCTTGGTAGAAAGGCATTCTATCGGACGTGTAAATAAATCACAAGTTACCATGTAGGTTGATCCTGCATTTGCACTCAATACTAAGGAGATTGGATTCTCCAAAATTAAGACATGTGTCACCCATTTATAATGTTATAGCTTAAAGTATAAAATGACATGTATTTATCACTACACCTTTTTAAAAAGTAAAGGCATGGCTTGTATTTGATGCTTGAGCCCAATCATGAATAAACAAAATTATGCCACATGGAATTAAGCTTAAAACAAGGGAACACACCATCACCCAATTAAGTAGCTTTTGACTTAGTTGGCCACAATATCTTGAGAGCATCTAGTTTAATATTGAAAACCATATCTCCTATCAAATTGTCAAAATAGAGATATGACAAAAAACCATAGGACATCTTTGTCTTTATTTAAATTGCTTTGAAGCTATTCATGTAAGCCTTGAAACAATCACTAGCTTTAGATCCAAGGATATATTCATGGAGAATATACTTAAATGGATAAATTGCCCATGTTTTTATGCTTTGATTAAGTTATTAAAATGGTTATTTCTATTTGAGAATATAAATTGAATGGCGAATTTAAGGAAGGCGTCTTAAGTTATAAGGAAAATTATAGTCTGTGACAACAACAAGGTTGCTTATGCATGATCAAAAATTGAAAGCTTTAGCTTGAAGTTAATTAGGGTGGTTTTATGATATTATAATAATGGACCAACCTTAGATATATAATCTCTTGTGGGCCCATAACCTACAGTTCCTAGGATCTAAGCCTAACAACAAAATTTGTTGAATCCGGTTAAATTTGGTAGATCATCCTTATTAATCCTTTTAGGATTAATAATGGGTTCTTAATGCAATATTTGTTATTGTGAGAATGAATGAGTTTTTGGTGAATGTATTAATGAGCAATGGGTTCATTACATTTCCACAGGCATATATTGAATTAATTAAAAGAATAATTTTGTGACTAATTTTGGAAGTAGCACACAAGGGTGTTATAGTTTCTATGGATACTTTTGAAGCAAGTGAGTAACTTAAGATTATTGACCATTAGAAAGAAAATACTTATTCTATCCAAACTCCACCTCCTTTAAATGTAGAGACAAAAATAGACATTCAAAAATATAAAGGTGAGGTGAATGCAGATAAGGTTGATCATTGTTTAGCTTAATTAGAAGTATACTTTAATTTGGATTGAATTGGTGAAGAGAAATAAATTTCTTTTGCAATATTGAAACTACCTAGTCATTCTTTAACTTGGTTTGAGAGTTATTTTAATATCTTGGATGTTAATAAACCAACACCAATTAGTAAGTGGTTTAAATTTAATACTTAGATTAAGAATAATTTTACCCTATTTATTATAATGAGGAAAAGTCTATTGATTGGAAATTTTTGAGGCAACAAGAAAGACAAAGTGTGCATGTATATACAAGTGAGTTTGGAAATAAGACAATTCAAATGGGACAATATGCATTTGATCATGACATCCTCATGAAGTATGTTCTAGGTATGCATAGTCACTTAAGGAGGCCCGTTTTAATTTCCAAACAAATAAATGTAGATGAGGATTGTTCTCAAGTCCACTATCTTGAGATGAATGAGAATAAGGATTCATCTTCCTATTCAAAGTCTGCCAATGTTTCAAAGAATAAAGGTGGGATCAATGTTACTTATAATATTGATAATAAGGATAAAAACCATTATGGGCATTATGATGTTTATAATAATTATGAGGAGAATTTTAGGATGTTGCATCTAAAATTGCATCCATTTAATAAAAATAAAAAATAATAAGGCCATGATATCACTTGAAGGTTAAGTTTTTGATTGAAACTTAGATGTGGATGAGAAGTTATGTTTTACCTCGCTCTATAAATATATATGTTTTGATGCTCAAGACAAATGTGAACCTTCTAAACTTTTCCATATCAAATTTCAAATTAAGATGGTACTTTGATGCTCTTTTTATTCTTTCTCTCAAGAAAATTGGATTAACAAAGAGATGTAAATAGACTAGGGTTGAAAATGTATGATCATCCTTATCCTTATGATCTAGGATGGGTGAAAAATAATAGAGATAAGGGTTTCCAAACAATTCATAGTCAAGTTTGTAATAAATGAACATTTGATTGATGAATTTGCGGTTGATATTGCATGTGTTGATATTTGTAGTATAGTCTTTGGTAGCCATATATGTATGTTAGAGATCTTATTTTCATGAGTTATATTTAATCAATGTTATTTGATTAAGGATGAGAAAAGCTACACCATCAAATCCTATGAAGTAAAATATAAGCTCTCCTTGGTATGTGCCAAGGTAACCAATTACTTATTGTTAGTGGGAAGTTTAGTTTTATAATTTTTGAATGATAAGAAAGATAATGGATTATTGGAATGTAAGGATAATAAATCCTACTAATAAATATCATGAGATGCAATTACTACTAAATTGTCCTCTTCCTTACATGGGTTTTCATTGGTAAATATTGAAGAAAGGAAATGAGTTACACAAAGGGCATACAAAGTTGGACTCAAAATTTCACAAGGCTGATAATTTCATTCAACATACACACCTCCAAGTCCAATAGAGGTTGAAAAAGCAAGGAAATTTTTTTACTCACTATACAAATCGCTCAGTTTTTGGAAATCAAAAGCCTCAAAATTAGGGAGGCATAATCCTAATTTTGGATCAATAATGTTATCCATATGAGGTAATTAATGCAACATTATTATTACATAATAATTAAACTCTAAATCACTTGAAACATTATTTCTATTTCTCTTTTCCAGTTGGTTAAGTGAAGTAATTGTTAACAAGGTTCAAGAACAAGTTGTGACACCCTAAGACCTCAAAAGAGAAAGGATTTTGTGTAAAGGCTGAAACACTACTAACATATCATCAAAAGGAAACTTTTATTTCATATTTTTATTCCTCTTGAAACATAATGAAATTTAAAAAATGACATATCAATCTGAGTTTGTATGCCAAAGTTATGGTCTGTAGAAAGTAAATTTAACCTAGTTGGAAAACTACCTCAATAGTTTTTAAGGTCAAGTGGTAGTTACATAACCACTATGGTAGTCTTAAAAGCTCAAGTGGTAGTTTCATAACCATCTAAGTAATTTTTGAAATTATGTAACTATTTTTTGCTGCATAAAACAATGGTTTCACAATGAGACAGAAAAGTTTGTGTAACAATCGCAAACAATTTCTCTTCATTTGAAGAGTCTTCTTGGCTTCTGATTTGAGCTCTATCTAGTGTAGAAATTGTATATATATGTATGAATATGGTCTTTGTAATCAATGGAATGTTCCTAGAAAATATTCTTCTTGATTTTATATGGTTTTCTGAGTTAGATTATGAAAAGGAAAGAGTGAGTGATCAAGTTATAGAACATGTATAAGTGTTTGGACATATGGTAATGCAAAGTCTATTCATGAAGAGCTTGAGAAGGTAATAAACTTGTACAATTGTTAAATTACATAGTGGAAGGAGAGATAAATTACCTCATCCACTGGAGTTTTTCCCAATATTGAGTTTCTTCAGGGCATAGAGTACATTCATCTTATGTTTTGTATTTTCTTATGATTCCTTTTTATGTTCAATATGTTGTACATTTCACTTGTAACACTTGTATAACTCTATTTTAGCATTAAAAGTGGTCTAGAATAATCATTATGTAAATACATAATATAATGTATAAAAAATATATTGGATTTTAATCATAAGAAATATTTATTTGTAAGTTATTATCTTGTATCTATGTTTAGACTCTTAACAAATAATTGATTTTATATTTTTATTTATTTATGTTATTATATAGAAATTTAATGAAAATATGTTGTTTTATTCTTTGATTCATCGATAATTTAGTCAAAAAATTTAAAATATATTATTTTATTCTTTGATTCGCTGACAACTTAATCTCAACAGAAATATTGTTAATTATCTATAAATTAATATTAATAAACATTATAAATTACTAAATATATAAATGATTTTACATCTGACTACGTTAACTTTCCAAAACTATTATATAAATTTACAACCAATTATTAATTACTCAAACTTCCTAAATAACAATTATCAATTATTAAATTATGACCTTTTGGAAAGTAACAACCTGCTACCTTGTTACCTTTATATGTTTGTATTTGTTTTTAAATTCTTCAAACGTATAAAAATGTTAAATATGCAGTGTCTTTCAACACTCAATCCTTAAATTAGCGCTTCTCTGTGTAATTTTCGTAACACATTGGACAACTTGTACAGCCATTGTTTAACACAGATTTAGTTTTAGGTTTATTTGAAAAATCCTTTAAATCCTAAGCATCATATTAAGTGAATTATTTCAGCATACCATTAGCTTTGTTATGTTTAATGCCTTTGAAGATTGGAACACAAAAGGTTCGGCGATTGTGTAATGAAAAGGATATTGTGACCATCAATGGGCAGTTTCCAGGGGTGACAATTTACGTTCATGAAGGAGACAATGTTGTTGTTTAAGTGAAGAACAAGTGCCCTGCAATGTTACTCTACATTAGAAGATTAGATTCTTCTCCAAATCATGATTTAATATCATTATCAATGTTTTTAAAATTAACATACATATTATAGATAAATCTATGTTAAAGACGCGAAAAGATATCATTTTCGAGGAGTCTATTTCATTTATATCAAAATTTAAATACATACACTTCAAGAATGATATTTATTGATATATTTTACATAGATTTATATAAAAAATGTATGATAGTTTTAACACTATATATAAATTTTGATAATTATAAATATATAAAAAACTAATTAAAACCATAATAGGTAATACTACTCTTATGATACATTCTAGCAGACAAAAGGGTTTTTTTACCAATATTTCTTAACAGACACATCCTTATCTTAATGTTGTGCCAAAAATTGTCAATATATATAAACTCATGGGCAACATGTTTATTCACCTAGGGCCACTATAGATAATTTTGACCAAGAGAGTTGTGGTTAGTTTAGTTGCTTCCAACACCGCTTTAGTGTTGACCACGCTTTCTAGTGAATCACAATGGCTACTCTTATCAAACCTATGTAATGACACATTCATTTATTAATAGTTAGGAATGAGATTGTTGTGTGACAACCTACCCGATCTTTGATTGGGTTATGAAAAAACATTCGTAAAGTCTATCTAGTGGAGAAAAACACTAAGTCTCTTAGATAACTATTATTTCATTGCTCCAGAGAAATTAGGTAGTTAAAATTATCATAGTTGTAGAGGTGGTGTTGTATCATTTCTGACTACCAACTAGACATGGCAAGGGATGATCTACAGATTCTTGTTGTATTTAGTTGTATTTCCACCTAATTTCAACACCTCTATTACCAAATACTCCATCAAACTACCACTTACATGGCATCCCTTACACCCACCCACTTGGCATATCTACCCTTCTTTAGATATCTATGGATAGGACCAACATGAAACTGGCGGCTACATTTAAAATACATAGTTACAGACTTTTTTCTAGAGTGATCTTCTTTCCTTTCACCCTTTTCCTTTTCTTTGTCCATTTTCATATCTCTTTTTTTGTTGTTACCCTCCCAACCCTCCTAAACCTCCTATTCCTCCTACAGTTCCGCAAGGCCATCTAGGTAGTTAGGAGGATTCAATCACGCATATAGTAGAAAATAAACTACAAATTGAAGAGACAATTAAGATAGTGAGTGAACCAAATTCAACCAACACCCACTATACTTAGTTTTCAAATAGATTAGAGGCATTAATAGGATTATTTGACTCGATAATTAGTCAAATTGACAGTTGGACATCTTATAGAGATATATGTAGGGCATACTATACTAAAAATTTATCAATGCATATTGTGAAGAATAAAAAATCACAAAATACCAAACTTATGCATTAATCATTGATCCATCAACCAATGCACCACCTCCATTATCATGAAAATAGTTCCTAATCCACTGGTGCTAACATAATTTGATAAGGGAAAATTTTTAGAACTGATGTTGGATGGTATTTTATTATGTGCCTTGTAACAACCATAAGGTTCTTTTGTATTTTTTGAATAAATTATATTGTGAGTTTATCCTCAATTAAATTCCTAATTATTTTGAACTCTTAGAGTTTCAAGGCCAAGGAAAAGGCTTTACGCAGGATAGACCAGGGGCATGTTGTGTGCCTAATCATCCTGCAAGAATCCCTATCCAAAAGTCACGTTATCTTGAGACAATCCTCTTTATAGTGAATAAGGTTGATAATATTAACACTTTGTAGGCACTTAATAATAACCTCATTCAAATTTATAACATTGATGCTAACACTATTGACGTATGACCACACCATTGCAGATATTGTGGTGCTATATCTATCATACCTTAAGATGGCGGTGTTTCTAAGGGGTTAGATTCTATGGTTATGATAAGTGAAGTTTTAGCACATACATTTAGTGTGGAGACATCGAATTCACCTATGTAGGTATCTTATATATTTGACATGTTAAATTTTAGATATATTTGACATGTTAAATTTTAGATATATTTGTATTTAAAACATGATAATTAATTTACATAGAAAAGCAAAAGATATAATTGTAACTTTTTATGTTGTAGGAGGAGACGGTACCATAATTTTCACATCCATATTTTGGGCCATCTACTAGTGCCTATGTTGTTACTCAGCCAACCTATAGATATACAAAGGTAATTTTTCATTACTATTATACTTTATGTACATGTACATATACATATACATATATATATATATATATATATATATATTATGAACTAACAATCATATTTTGTTTGTTCAATCAATGACCACAATGGATAATCCTCTATCGACACAGGTAGGAATAGACTTAGGCGTTGATGCTATGATCTCATCTACACAACCACTCACTGAGGTATGTTAACTTGTAATTTTGAATTAGAAATATAGATTTATTTTAATAATTTTAATATATACTTATGCTATAACTGATGTGAATGTATTATCTATGTGGGGTTATCCAATGATGTCTGATATTCCTATTGATATGATTAGCATGACCCCAACTGATGTTTCTCCCTTTCACACTCATGTGTGTAAGGATCATCCTTCCATTGACCCTAGTGAACATTAGATTCAAATTGAGCGTGACCAAGAGATTGTGGTAAGTACATGTTTAAATAATTTTTATATCATTTTAAAAGTAACTTCTAAACTTGATTGCATGTCTATTATGTAAAGTTTCTAACCATATTTTTATATGAGTAGGTTCAAATACAAGAAAGCTACTAGTGTAGAAGGACTAACAATCAAATATTAGAGGAATCTAAGGCATTTTAGGGATTTCCATCTACAAGCAAGGAATTTGAGGGAGAGCTTTCTTCGAGCAAGGCAAAGAGAGGAAAGTTTTTTTATAAGCAGGGTATGTCTTACATGATATACTTTGTCATATGCTTGTATGAAAATGTACACCTTTTTGACATATGACATTATATTATGTTCACGTTTTGTATGCCTTATGGCTTCTGTAATACACACACACACACACACACACACACACACACACACACACACACACACATATATATATATATATGTATGTAAATATCATAAAATCCATAAAGGGATACAAAATGTGAACATAATATAATGTCGGGTCAATGCCATTTAGGCATACAATGCCAGAAAGGTGTACATTTTCATATAGGTATATGATAAAATACATCATATATATGTATGCGTGTGTGTGTGTGCACGCGCATACATAAATACAAACATACATATGTTCACATTTTATTCCATATTGCTAAGAAGGATAAATTTGCACATATTCAAAATTTGTAGACCTTTTCCTTTGTTAATTGTCATAATATCATTCTCAAATGCCTTAAGTGATGTTATTTATTCAAATCAATATCGATATATCATTGAAATATAATACTACAAATTTTTAAATATAATTTCATAGCACAACTTTAATCATCCTCAAAAAAGTATTGGTTGCATTGGAAAATCCAAATAACACTACCAACCACTCATATAATCCATCCATAGTCTTGAACATCGTTCTCTCTTCATATCTTTTTAGAATCCAAATTTGATAGTATCCACTAAGTGTATTAATATTAGTAAAGTATGTACCTCCTAAAAACACATTATTTTTATTAATGGTAAATGATAGGGTTTTGAAAAGGACCCCTCCTTTAAACAAAGGATAAAAAGATCGAACATACAAAGCTTAATGAAACTCCTCTACTAGTGGGCCACAAAACAATGAACACAAATGTAGATGTGGCCTAAAGTGCCATGATGAACAAAAATAATCTGAAACTCAAACAAAAAAGCATCAAAACAACTAAAAATGAGCCAAAAAATAGGTATAATCCTTCCAAGATATTTTATTTCCTAAATTTGAGGGAAGTACTATATGGTTCCATCTCTTTTATCACACCCACCTTTTTTTACAAACTTTAGTCCACTCTCCCTCACCCCCTTCATCATGAAAGATGGGAATATTAACTTCCAATGAATCATTAGAAAGATTGTTTAATGGAACCCGAGCCTTCATTCCATCATTATTTTTAATTTCTAAATCCTTGGCCATGGCCATCCCACTTGGAGCTAAATTTTCCATAGACATAACTATTATATTGATATTTTCTAAGACATAAGTATTATTTTTATGAACTAGATTCACATATTCCACTGGCATTTCAGGAACCGCCTCTAGGTTCTCACTCTTGGTATCCAATTCAATTATTGTATGTTATAAACCAACATCCTTCCACCAAGTATTTATTTTTTTATGTTTAATACTCAAGGAATTATTCACCAGATGACCAATATGAAAACACCTACTGCATCTGAAAGGTAACCCTTCATAGTCTAGAGATTGAACCTATTTTTTATACCTTACTAAAATAATTCCATCACAAGGGTTAATTTTGAGCTTACCTTTTACTAGAGCATACCTCCTAAAAATACCTCTTTCATTATAAAAATACCTCCTACAAACATATTAATCATGTCATATAGGTGAGTTATATGAATGTTGTATTTTATTGAGATCTTGTTTATTTCATCGCTATATACACACATCCTCCATGCATCCTTCTTTGGAGTTAGCAATGTAAGGGTTCCACGTGCACTCATGCTCTCCCCAATTTCACCATTTATTACCAATTTAGTCACCTACCCATTCAATTCTGAATGTTCTATTGGGATCCTTTTATAAGTTATTGATTATGTAGATGTGATCATGTAATTAAATCAATAACATGCTAAAAATATCTCTTTAGTGGTAAACTATACGAAAAATCATCATGTATAACATTATAATATTCCTCAAACTCTTTTTATGCCTTTGTTGGTATTTGTAAAACCCATTATTATTCTTTATTTACAATTAATGCATAACACAATCTTGACATCTCATCTCATTGATAAATTCTCTTGTGGACTGCATGCTTTCTAGAGATATACTCTTATAGAGATATATGTAGGGAATACTATGCTAAAAAATTATCAGTGCATGCTATGAAGAATAAAAAAAATCAAAAGACCAAACTTATGCATTAATCATTGATACATCAACCAATGCACCACCTCCATTATCATGCAAACGGTCCCAATCCACTAGTGCTAACATAATTTGATAAGGGATAAATTTTGGAACCAATTTTGAATGGTATTTAATTATGTGCCTTGTAACAACCATGAGGTTCATTTTTATTTTTTGAAGAAATTCTATTTTGATTTTATCCTCAATTAAACTCCCAATTAGTTTGATTTCTCAGAGTTTCAAGGCTAAGGAAAAGTCTCTGCATAGGATAGACTAGGGGCACATTGTGTGCCTAATCATCCTACAAGAGTCCCTATCCAAAAGTCAAGTTATCTTGAGATAATCCCCTCTGTAGTGAATGAGGTCGTCAAGATTTACACTTTACATGCACTTAATGACAACCTCATTCAAGTTTATAACATTTATTATAACACTATTGATGCCTGACCACACCGTTACAAATATTGTGGTGTTATATCCATCAAACCTTCATATGAGGATGGCAGTACTTCCAGGGGGTAAGATTCTATGGTTATTATAGGTGATTTTTTGGCACATACATTTGATGTGGAGACATGAAATTCACATTTTTAGGTATCTTTTATATTTGAAATGTTAAATTATATATATATATATATATATATATATTTGTATTTAAAATATGATAATTAATTTACATAGAAAAGCAAAAAATACAATTGTAAATTTTTATGTTGCAAGAGGAAACAATCCTATCATTTTCACATCCATATTTTGTGCCATCTACTAGTGCCTATGATGTTGTTACTCAACCAACCTATATATATAAAAAGGTAATTTTTCATTAATATTGCACTTTATGTACATGTTTATTTATATATACATTCTAAACTGACAATCATATTTTATTTATTTAGTTGATGACTACAATGGATAATCCTCCATCAATACAGGCAAGAATAAACTTAGGCACTGATGTTATGATCTCATCTATGCAACCACTCACTGAGGCATGTTTGCATGTAATTTTGAATTGGAAATATATATTTATTTTAATAATTTTAATCTATACTTGTGCTATAATTGACATGAATGTCTTATCCACATAGGGGTATCTGATGAGATTTGATAGTCCTATTGATATGATTAATACAACACCAACTCATATTGTTTCTACCTTTCACACTCATGTGCATGAGGCTCATCCTTCTATTGACCCTGTTGAGCATCAAAGTCAAATTAAACATGACCAAGAGATTGTGGTAAGTGTATGTTTAAATAGTTTTTGTATCATTTTAAAATTAATTTTTGAACTTGATTGCATGTCTAGTATACAAAAGTTCTAACAATATTGCATATGAATAGGCTCAACTAAAATAAATCTATGAGTGTATAGGGACTTGTAATCAAATATTAGAGGAATCTAAGGCATTTTAGGTATTTCCATCTACAAAAAAGGCATCTAAGGGAGAGATTTATTCAGTAAGGTAAAAATAGGGAGGCTTTTTTATGAGTAAGATATGTCTTACATGATGTACTTTGTCATATGCTTGTATGGAAATGTATGCCTTTTTGATATCAAAAATTATGTTATGTTCACATTTTATATGCCTTTATGGTTTATATATGTATGTATCTATGGATATATATGTATGTACGTAGGTATGTATGCATGTATGTGGATGGATGGATAGGTGTGTGTGTGTGTGTGTATATCTGTAAAATCCATAAAGAGATACAAACTGTGAACACAATATAATGTCAAGTCAATGACATATCGGCATACAATGCCCAAAAGGTGTACATTACCATACAGACATATGCCACTATACATCATGTATATGTATGTTTGTGTGTGTGTGTGTGTGTGTGTGTGTGTGTGTGTGTGTGTGTGTGTGTGTGTGTGTGTGTGTGTGTGTGTGTGTGTGTGTGTGTGTGTACATACATATGCTCACAATTTGTTCAATATTTCTAAGAAGGATAAATTTGCACATCTTCCAAATTTTGAGAGCTTTTCCTTATTAATTGTCATAATATCATTCTAAAATTCCTTAAGTGATCTTATTTATTCAAGTCAATATCAAAATATCATTGAAATACACTGCTACAAATTCTTAAATATAATTTAACAACACAACTTTAGTCATCCTCAAAAAAGTTTTGGTTGCATAGGATAATCCAAATAACACTACTAACCATGGCTTTTCTAGTAGTATGTGATGTTCCTCATAAGCCCAATAATAGTCTTTGAATATGGTATCTTATCTTTAGTAGAATAAAAAATCACAATAAAAACACCTCTATCAGATGGGTTGATTTCAATCTTACCTTTTACTAGAGTATACCTCCTAAAAATACCTCTTTCACAATAAAAATACCTCCTAAAAATATATTAATCATGTCATATAGGTGTGGTATATGAAATTTGCATTTTATTGTGATCTTGTTTATTTCATTGCTATATACACACATCCTCCATGTATCCTTCTTTGGAGTTATCAATGTAAGGGTTCCATGTGGACTCATACTCTCCCTCATTTCACCCTTTCTTACCAATTTAGTTACATACCCATTCAATTCTGAATGTTCTATTAGGCTCCTTTTATAAGCTTATTGATTATGTAGATATGATGATGTAATTAAATCAATATCAAGCTGAAAATCTCTCTTTAATGGTAAACTATATGAAAAATCATCATGTATAACATTAGAATATTCCTACAACACTTTTTATGTCTTTGTTGGTATCTATAAAGCCCATTATTACTCTTTCTTTACAATGAATACATAACATGATCTTGACATCTCATCTCCTTGATAAATTCTGTTGTGGTCTACACACTTTCTACATGATCTTCTTCCTTAAGAGGTAATATAACTAGGTTTTCACCATCCTTAAGAAAATGTGTTCTTCTCAACATCATGGACCCCTTTCCTATCATAATGCCATGGTCTTCCCAACAACATATGTAATGCATCCTTTGGGATAATATCACACCCTATTTCAACCCTTTGAAGTATTTCATGTGGAAAACTTGATTAAACACCTATTTCCAATAGTATCTTCATTTCATTTTAAAAGCCATGAATTATGGTAAGGGTAAGAATGTTTTCACATTGTAGACATAATTTATCTACCATTTCTTTAGAAATACATATTTTCACAACATCCACCATCAATAATAAATTTACATACATTTCCTCCTGAAGTGCACTTAGTTCAGAAAATATTTTTACATAGCCATAAGCCACCACTATCTTTATCCTAGACCTGATATTTCCTTGGATGAAACATTATTATCCTCATCATGATATTTTTTCATACATCTATTGCAACTTTTGGATTCTATTATTCTCCCTTAGCCTCATTCAAATTCACTATTTTCCAATTTTATTACTTATAATGTTGATAGTTTGGACACTCAAATGATTTTCTCCCTTCATCTCCACATATTTAGCACACATAAGGTCTTCATGGAAAACTCCATCCTCTACCACTGCCATAGCCTATGCCTCTCTGAAATCTCTTCTGCTTTGCTGATTTTGAAATCCTTGTCTACAATCTTCTTATTTCTCCACCCACAGGATGATTCTCCTCTTGTGTAATTGCATCCACATTATTCATTTAATGGAGATGATTATCCTCTCATAAACCTAAGAGATTTCATAAAATCCTATCTATTTTTATTTTATTCTACCTTCAAAGCTATTTGATAGGAATATTTTGTGTTATTTATTCTATGTATGCTTAATTCATCTTGAATACAAAACTTTAAACCATTTACATACCTTTCAGACATATGTTCCTCTATTCCATCATGCTCCACTTAAATGGATAGCCTATAAAATTAGTCTATGTAGTCTTTTAAATTGTGTTATTTTTGCCTTAGGTACTAAAATATAAGGTATTTAAGTAAAATATATAAGAATAATTTTTTCTCTCAAAATTTTCTCCATCTTACTCTAGGTATTTATCTTCTCCTTATCTTTATTTTTCCATACTTTATTTATTTGATCAAACCATATCATTGCATGACCCGTGAATTTGTTGCATGTTAATTTCACCATCTTTTCCTCAGCCATAATTTTCCACTAAAAAATATTATCCATGCTATTCAACCATCCTATCAAATCCTCTAGTTTTAGATTACCCCCACATTTTAAAACTTCCACCTTTATTCCTTCCTTTTTTTCATCTAATTCCCTAACCATCATTTCTTTGATTTTAAGTGGTTCTTCTTTCTCTTTATTCTCTTATTTAATTTATTATTCCTGATTTTCTTCTTCCTCTTTGTCTTTGTCTCTAATGTGTAATAATTTTGGTGATTTCTTCCACATCCCTCTACAACTACTGCATGTTCTTGTTCACCTATATGGAGCTTCCTCATCCTATTTCCATCTTGCTTAAAATTATTTTTCAAAATTAAAAAATATCCAAAATATAATTCAAAACCCAAGAATAATTCCTAAAAAATATTACCTTTAACTGTATTCCTAGAGCTGAACTTACTCTAATACTAGATGATGAATCCAAAAACGCATCAATTCCAAATGATATATATATACAAATACTGAAAATGTATAAACCAATTAAAAATATTCATTATTACTATAAGTGATACTTAACAGTCTTAAAATAAATCAAAATTCATGGGTAGAGTTATTATACACAACAAGAAAAACTAATAAAAACACAGATCTTCCTATAGTTAATAGAACTTAATATTTTAGTAGTTTTTTTTTTGAAAATTTTGCATGAAAGGTTGAATGGGCATGGTGATTTTAATTTATTATCTATATATATAAATAAATATTAATGGTGACTTGAAACTCAATTCATGTTTAGTTATGAAAATATTAAAATTAAAAATAAAAAAAATAATGAAAAATGTAATTTTTGTCCTTTATATGGTTTGTTTCAGCCCCAAACATTTATAAAAATGGTCGTTAAGTAGCTAGTGGGGCCTATAGCTTCATATTACTATTGAAGACATTAATTTAAATAAAATGACTCAAATAGGTTCCCAGATCATATTTTATGGCCTCCAAAAGATAGGTTCCCATATCAGTTTCCACAAAAAAATGGTTTCATCACAAGTGTAGGTAAAAATATGGGATGGGATAAAATATAAATGATCAATATTAGGAATATGAACAGATGATATTTGAATCTCGACAAATGATGATGGCATGTCAAGTATCCAAACAAATGATATTAGGAGAGATGGGGCAATTTTTTCATAGTGTTGAGTTTTAAATGTCATAATTGGATGTAAATGTTGCACTAAAATAATATTGGCTGATTTTAGCTATCCAACCAACATCAATCCTATCTAAACAAGAGGATCATGCTCATTATGAAAATAGGATCAAACTAAAACATATTTTTTCATGAAAAATAATATAAATTGTCTCACAATCCTCACCTAAAGTCACATAATATTAAAATTTAAAATCCATGTTTATGGGTTTGTTTGAGTTACCATCATATGTGATGTTCCATTGAGTTTTTTTGGTCCATTGGGTATATGTGACTTATGATACGGTGAAATTATAATAGTGTGTCCCATATTTTTTGATTTTGGGCCATAGACAATAAAATGTTCACATCATACTTAAACCTAATAAAACACACATATTTTAACTTAATATATTTGAAGACACAACGAATACATTGATACCAAGAATATTATTATTTTTACAATCATTTAGTGAGAGAGACTCCTTGGATTGAGTGCTCACATCACCTACCATTAGTTATATAGTTCTTTTCTCTTGCATACTTGTGTCCTATGTACTTTGTTGATTTAAATTTTAGATCAGTAATGTTAACATATGAACTACCTAATTGACTAATCTCATTATACAATAGTGTAACATGAAATTAATTGAAATAATTTTTATATCACTCTTTTCCAGTTGGTCAAGTGATTTAATTGGTAACTATGTTCAAGAAGAAGTTGTGATACCCAAAGACCTCAAAATAGATAGGTTTTTATGTAAAGGATAAAATAATATGAATATGTCATAAAAAGAAAAAAATTATTTGATATTTTTGTTCCTCACAAAAATTTATGCAATTTATTTAAGAAATGGCATGTCAATCTGAGTTTGTATGTAATTTTTTTGGCCTCTGAACGTTAGTACATTTAGAAAACTACCTAACAATTTTGAAATATTTAAGTGGAATAGTGGTTTTGTAAGCTCATGTGGTGTTATAGGTACAATCACTAAGAAGGGGGGGGGTGAATTAGTGATGAAAGCAATTCAGTTCCAATTCCAAAACTTTAAAATCTCAACCAATCAATATAAGCAATCAATAAGCATATAAACTAGTTATTGTAATGAATAAGGAAAATATGCAAGATCAAGGCACATAACACATGAATTATGTGGGAAAAACTCATGGGGGATAAAAACCACTCTAGAGTTTGCAAACAAGTGGACTAGAGTCCTATAATGAATTCAAAATCAAGAGGCTTTAGTGAAGCACCCACTTCACAAGGAACACCAACCCCTAAGCATGAACAAGCACCCACTTGACCTATATGTTGAGCATTCACACAACACCTCTGATATCAATGCCTCCTTAGCTCTAATTAAATTTCAATCAGATGGATAAATAGTGAATAAAAAATCTCTTCAACCCTTCGAGATTCCTCAATCTTTCACACATAAGCAATGCATCCAAAACAACCTTTTGGATCACTCTACACCTCTTTGCTCATCCTCAATCTTAAATCTTGAAAGAATAAAATTATAACATAAAAAATATGACCAATAGGTCACATAAATATCCCTCACACTACTCTTCTCTTCAATATATCCACCAAGTAGACTCACCCTTCTCTATCCTTTTCATATCAACTCTAGAAACCTTCATCTTTGTTTATGCTCTTTATAGAGCCTTACCACCACCTTCTTGATCAGCCATAAGACTTGACTTAACCCTTAAGGATTATATCACACTTATAATAGTATAAATTTCATCTACATAGGTCATCCATATCTTGGATAGATCACCCTTAAGCAAAAACACTTTTCAATTAGGCCTAAGAATCCCTTATAGGTCCATGGAGACCTATTCATCCTCTAAGCACTTCACCAAGCAAAAATAGGAATACAAAACCACTTCAAAGTACAAATATCCATGCCACATGACACCTAGTCCATCCTTAAATGATAAAATTCATGACTACACACTTATGCATATGCAAAACCTATCAATCATTTGCCTTGTACATGAAAACACCATGAACGAACCAAAAGTCAACTTGTAAGCAGTTGTTCATACTGAAGATGGATTAGTCAAACCTTTAAAATCCATTAAAAATGATCCTCAGAGAGTCTAAAACACTTTAAAATAGATAATTCACCCTAAAACATCTAAAAACCATCAAGAAAAACTTAAACATATTTGTTGGGTCATTTAAAAAAGGTCAAACCCTCAGTCAACTTTGGACCACAATAAATGCAGGTGTATGACTAGTCAAAACTCCAAATATTTTTTCTTGGATTTCCATTGAAGTTATCTATCAATTTTATTTTTATACCACCATAAAATTCATCCAATATCAAAATTTATAACTGAAATAATATAGACTGGTTTTCCTTTGTAAATTCAAATATTTGAATCCCAACAGTCACTTTTTAATGCATATTTGACTATGGAAACTAGTGAAATCTACTTGAGAGACCAATTTTTCACTACCATAAATTTTGATAGACATCATGTCAAGACTTTAAATTTAAAACACATGATTTAGGCACAAATCTCAACAAACCCATGTGACCACTTTCTTCTGACACCTTCACACATGTGAATGCTGATGTCATCAATCTGCTTACTCAAGAAGTCTACCAAGATGACTAGGAGAACCTAGACCTTCATAAGACTATTCCAATGAATTATTTTCACTTACATAATAAGACAAATCACTCTTAACCCATCATATTACCCCTAAGATATTTTCAATATATGACCAACACCCATCATCCTACCTAACCAAACAAATACAACAGGGTCCATGCATGATCACTAAGGCACACTTTGTCATTAAGAACCATGGATACATATTAACTCATGGAAACTCTTGGAAATATTATTTAAATCATTGAAAATAACTAAAAAATCTCCCCATTTTTCATTGATGTCAACACTTGTAAATGTTTTCAAAGCTAACAAAACTATGCACATACTCTTTCTCTCTTTACAAACACTTTCTCCTTCTTTGACACAATGATAAAGTGGGATTACTTGCTGATCCTGAGGACCTTTAAAGGTTTTAAAATCCAAAATAAAGAATATATATTCTATTATATGTGATATAAACTTCCTCTATCACTATGCATACCATGACTACCTCAAGCCTGCTCATTGACAATACTCTTATTTGACCATGCATTGCTATATGAACAAGATATGAATAATATGAATAAAATATGAGTGATAACACATTTATAACACTAATAAGGACTCACCATAAGTATCCTAGGCTTATTCACCCCTTGATCACCTTTAGACCATCTCCAACCATGAAGAAACTTCTCAGTTGCCTTCAAATTTTCTTTCATAAGTCAAATCCATGATCACCAACAAATGTTAAATCCATACTTAAAACATGAAATATTCTCAAAATATATTTAAAAAATCATATGATAAAAATCATAACTTAGTATTTTGGATAAAATAACCAAAAAGTTCATTTGAATCACCTAGCTTTGTTTAGAGGTCCAATAACCCTTCTTAAACCTTAAAGAGCCCATAAATTTCTATGTATGCACCCTCATTACTTGATATTCAATATATAGATTACAATAATATACCCCCTCATTCATGCCAAGAATAATCATCCAACTCTTCCTCTACACCATAGCTCCTTTACAAACTGACCTGTCAATTAACCCTGCATTTGCATAAAAACTCAACCATAGGTCAAAATATACACTTCTATATGAATATAAATAAATTTTTGAGAACCCTTTTGGCCATTTAAATATATTAAGTAACCTCAAACCTCAAATCCTTTGGGAAGGTTACTAACTCACATGGTGTAAAACTTAGGGCATAAAAAAGGAACATGGTCAAATTTCCACCTTTTGGTCAATGACAACTCCTAAAAATTCTCTCACACCTAAAGGTCAACAATAAATGCTTTTGGATAAAATTTTTAGGTTTGAATCCTTTGGAAACCCATAGAACCATGAAATGGTTTTTGACTTGCTAGCCCTTAGGCAAGGACTGCCATACTTAAGAGCCTTCAAAAATATTCAACTTACTCTCAAAAGATCTTAAGACCCTAAAATCACTTGGACCATACCTATATGAGGTCAACACACATTTATATGCCAAAAATTCATCTTGAACACTCACCAATATTCATTTGACACCTGGAACCAGTCATACTATGCATACAGACCCGATGTATACCCCTGTCACTATGCCAAAACACCTTAGAATAATCATGGGAGCCTTAAAAATCTCCTAGAATCCTTTTCACATGGAAACATCTAATTCAACTTGCATCCACCCTTGGTTAGCCTTATAGATCTCAAAAAACACTAATTTTGCATGAAGAGCACTCACTAGGTAGTAAACACTGAGCAAAATGATCAAATTGAAAAAATGGTCATTAAATCTACATGATACCATCCAATACATGAAACCCCATGTATTTCAATTAAAAAACTCCTCTTCATCCTCTATATCAACCTTACCTATATACTTCATGATTTAGCCTTCCAAACCAAGCATAAAAAATTGACTAAAACATGCCTTTAGGACCAAAGTCCCTGAACAGAACTCTTTAAGCATTACATCACAAACCTATGGATAAATATTATGAACATGTTGATCCCATTTAGCCAATGACCTTATAATTATTTATAGACAAGGATATGAATCCCAAACGTTATATTAGATATTCAAATGTTGCTTTTATCAATGGTTTAGTCATAATATCTGTAAGTTATTCTTTTGTAAGTACATACTCCAACTTAACACTTTGATTACTCACTTATTCTCTCAATAAATGATATATAATAGGAATGTGCTTAGTTTTTGAGTGCATAACAAGATTATTAGAGATACTACCTGCACTAGTATTATCATAATAGATAAGACACAATATTTTTTGTCTAACCTTATAGTCTTCTAAGGTTTGTTTCATCCATATTACTTGAGTAAAAAAGGAAGCAATAGCTACATACTCAGCTTCTATAGTTGATAGAGATACAGAGGCTTTATTCCTACTTATCCAAGACACCAATCATTCACCCATGAATAAAACACCACCACTAGTACTCCTATCATCCACACATCATGCCCAATTTGCATCAATGTATGTCCTTAGAATGAATTATTTGCTCCTGGGTACCATAAACCATATTCTATGGTGCTCTTGAGATACCTTAAGATCATTTTGATTTATTTCAAGTGAGATTCTTTAGGATCATATTGAGACCTACCTATAAGGCCTATTGCTTGCATGACATCAGGCCTAGAATTAGTGGAGTACAAAATACTTCCAATCATGGATCTATATAAGGTTTGAGCAAACTTTGGTGAGTCATCTTGATTACTTAACTTGCATCCTTTGATCATTAGAGTACTCATTGGATAATGATCCAACATGTCAAACTTCTTTAGCATATCCTTGATGTATTTTTCCTATGAAATGAATATCCCTATATCAAGTTGATTAATCTATAATCCTAGGAAGAAAGAAAGTTCTCCCAACATTAACATTTCAAACTCAATCTTCATAGCATCTACAAATTTTCTACTCATGTTGTCATTGTTAGATCCAAAAACTATGTCATCAACATAGAATACTACTAGTAATTTATGAATGACATCTATCTTAATGTACAAATTACTATCAACTACCCCTTTTGAAGCCTTGGCTCAATATATACTTGTCTAATTTATCATACCAAGCTCTAGGAGCTTGTTTAAGAGCATATAAATCCTTCTTTAGTCTACAAACATAATCCTAATTACTTGTCATGGAAAAACCTTTAGGTATCTCAATATAGACTTCTTCATCTAAGTTTCTATTCAAAAATGTAAATTTCACATTCATTTGGTAAACTTTGAAACATTTGAAGATTTCGTAAGATAAGAAGAGTCTAATTGCTTCCATTCTTTCCACAGGAGCAAAAGTCTAATCAAAATTTATCCCTTCAACTTGAACATATCCTTTACACACCAATCTATCCTTATTTATTATGACCTATCCTTTCTCATTCATCTTATTTCTAAATACCCATTTAGTTCCTATCACATTTTTGTCTTTTGGCTTATGTACCAAATCCCATGTTTTATTTTTTACTATTTGATCAAGTTCCTCATCCATTGCACATGTCCAATTTTCATCTTTTCTAGCTTCAAATAATGTTTTAGGTTCAACCTTGGATAATAGAGCTGTGTCTTGTTGATTTTTATTGGTTAACATTCTCCTTCTAGTTTGTAAACTAGCATTCACATCTCTAATTACCTAAGAAATTGGATGATCCTTCTATATTCTCCTAGATGGAGCTCTAGTGTCTTGTCTTACCTCTTCCTCTTCATCATCTAATTGATCAATTATGCCTTAATTATTTGAATTAGGGTTCATTATAGTTTCATTTATCTACAAGTTAGGCTTCTTGATTTCACCTACCTCTTCAACTCTTACATTATACATTTTAACAACCTTGTAGAGTCTCTTACTGAAGCATTTGTAAGCAAAACTTATGAAGGAATAACCAAAGAAGATGCCCTCATAAAACCTTGACTCAAAATTTCCAAGATTTTCTTCATCCCTCTTTATAAAACACTTGCTCCCAAACACTCTAGAATGTTTGACATTAGCTGCCCTATTTTTCCATATATCATATGGAGTATTATCACCATTTACTCTAACTTGGAATATATTCAAGATGTATATTGATGTATTAGTAGCCTCTTCCCAAAAACCATTTGTTAATCTAGAATCTTGAAGAATGGTTATACTCATCTCTTGGACAGTTATATTTTTCCTTTCAACTACCCCATTCTGTTGGGGTGTCCTAGAAACAAAATACTTTGTTCTAATCCCTTGTTCTTCACAAAAAGTATCAAACTCATGAGACCAAAATTTTCCTCTATTTGATCTTACACACTTGATTTTTGATCCTTTTTCATTTTCAATAAGATCTTTGAATGCTTTGAACTTTGCAAAAGCTTCTAATTTCTCTTTAAGGAAATATATCCAAGTCATCCTAGTAAAGTAATCAATTAATAACATGAAGTAGCTATTACCTTGAATACCTTGAGTTCTTGTAGGTCTACATAGATAAGTGTGGATCAATTACAATGGTAATGTGGTGGAATTATCCTTAGATTTGTAGCTTCTCTTGGTTTGCTTCCCATGAAGGCATGCCTTGCAAAGGGTATGAGGAATATTAGTGATTTTAGGCATATGCCTCACTAATACTTTTGAATTTATCCTCACAAAATTTTCAAAATTTATATGTCCAAGTCCTCTATGCCAAAGCCAACTTTCTTCTAATTGATTCATGAAACACTCCTCCCTTTTGGATTCAGGGAACACATATAAGTTGTTATATTTCTTGTGAATATTTGTAACTAATTTGCCAAACTTGGCTCTTCTCACTTCACATCCTTGATCATGGAAAGTTAGAACATTTACTTACTTACACATTTGGATAACACTTTTAAGGTTGTGTTTACATATAAAACATTTTCATTTTTAGTATGACCATTATCCAAACTCACAGACCCTTTACCAACTATGTTAGCAGAATTGTTGTCACCAAATCTCACTAAACCTGAATTGTGTTTTTTGAGAGAGATAAAATTGCTCTTGTCTCTTGTCATATGAATTAAGCATCCACTGTCTATATACCATTTCTTGTTTTCATCCTCTTGAGTATGCAAGGAAGTTTGAACAAACATTGATTCTTCCTTTGGTGCACTATTTGAATTCTGATTCTTATTTTCTTTAATCTTGGATTTGTCTTCCTTGAACCATTTTATGGTGTGAATGACTTGTATGTCCATTTTCCAATAGGTAATTTTGTTGTACTTAGATATATGTCCCTGTTGGTTATAGTTGTAACATAGAACCCCATTTTTATTCTTTGAAGAGAAAGTACAATCTCTATACATGTGACCATATTCATTACAAGAATAGCAGTACCCATTGAAAACATAACAATAGTTATTCATATTATACATTCCTTTTACTTGTCCATCAAAAAACACAAGAATTTTCATCTTTAAGTTCTTTGTTATAACTAGGATTCTGCTTGTCCTTAGATATAAGCACACACACACACACACACACACACACACACACACACACACACACACACACACACACACACACACACACACACACACACACACACACATGCCATAGCTTTACCTTCCAAATGATCCAATCTTTGATTAAGGCCTTTATCCATCATGTCCTACAAATTATTGAATGTTGATGATAGTTTATCTATTTATGTATTTACAACATAAATTCTTACATTAATATCATAATATATTGAGGAAGTTAGATCTTAATTTTTACATCCTTTCTTATTCTTTAATATTTTATTCTCTTCCTCTAGACATTTGATCTATGATAAGACACATACTAGTTATCCTTTAAGACATGTCCCATCCTCTTCATCATCCATTGCACCTATGTTCACCTTAAAGTGGTTAAACTTACAAAGAAGGTATGGATATGATGCCGATTATTAGAGGTACAATCACTGAGATGGGGGGTGAATCAATGATGCAATAAATTCAATTATAGTTCCAAAACTTTAAACTCTCAATCAATCAATATAAGCAATCAAGAAGCATATAAACTAGTTAGTGTAATGAATAAGGAAACTATGCATGATCAAAGCCCATAACACATGAATTATGTGGAAAAACCTCATGGGGGATAAAACCCACTTTCAAGTCTATAAAAAAGTGGACTCTAGTCCTATAATGAATTCATAAACAAGAGAATTTAGTGAAGCACCCACTTCACAAGGAGCACCAACCCCTAAGCATGAACAAACACCCACTTGTCTTAGATGTTGAGCACCCAATTAAAAAATCTAATATCAACACCTCTATAACTATGATTACCTTTCAATTTGATGGATAAACAATGAATATCAACTCTCTTAAACCCTTCAAGCTTTTGTAAGCCTTCACACATAAGCCATGGATCCAAAATAACCTTTTGGATCACTCTACACCTCTTCACTCATCCTTAATCTTCAATCCTATAAAAATACTATTATAACATAAAAAATATAACCTCTAAGTTATATACATATCCATCATACTAATTTGATCTTCAATATATCCACCAAGCATACTCACCCTTTTCTATCCTTCGTATATCAACTCTAGAAACCTTCATCTTTATTTATGCCCTTTATAGAGCCTTCATGAACATCACCTTCTTGGTCAGCCATAAGACTTAACTTAAACCTTAAGGTTTATATCAAACTTATAATAGGATCAATTTAATATACATAGGTCATTAATATCTTGGATAGATCACCCTTAAGCAACAACACCTTTCAATTAGTCCTAAGAAGCCCTTATAGGTCCATGGAGACCTATTCAACCTTTTAACACTTCACTAAGCAAAACTAGAAACACAATACCACTTCAAAGTACATAGGTCCATGCCACATGATCCATAAGCCATCCTCAATTGAGAAAATTCATCACTACACACATCTACTTATGAAAATGTTATCAATCATTTTCCTTGTACATGAAAACACCATGAATGAACCAAAATTCAACTTGTAAGTAATTATTCATATTGAAGATGGATTGGTCAAACCTCCAAAATCCATATAAATGATCCTCAAAGACTCTAAAAAACTCTCCAATAGATAATTCACCTTGAAACATCCAAACACCATCAATAAAAAATCAAACATCCTTTTTGAGTCATTTGTAGAAGAAGGTCAAACCCTCAATCAACTTTGGATTGCAATAAATGCAAGTGTACAACCAATCAAACCTCCAAATAATTTTTCCTAAATTGACCTTGAAGTTTTATACCACTTTTATTTTTATACCACCATAAAATTTATTTAATATAAAAAGTTATAAAAAAAATAATACAGACTAGTTTTCCTTTGTAAATTCAAATATTTGAATTCCAACAGTCACTTTTTAATGCAAATTTGACTATGGAAGCTAGTGAAATCTGCATGAGAAAGAAACTTTGCACTACCATAACTTTTGATAGACATAATGTCAAGACATAAAATTTTAAACACATGATATAGTCACAAATCTCAACAAACCCATGTGACC
The DNA here is from genome assembly GCA_037957365.1 of Torreya grandis. Taxonomy (NCBI): domain Eukaryota; kingdom Viridiplantae; phylum Streptophyta; class Pinopsida; order Cupressales; family Taxaceae; genus Torreya; species Torreya grandis. The sequence goes on from JARHVA010000085.1 coordinate 7,341,454, forward strand.
ACTTTATTTTGACACATTCACACATATGAATGTTGATGTCATCAGTCTGGTTACTTAGGAAGTTCCACCAAGATGACTAGGAGAACCTAGACCTTCAAAAGACTATTCCAATGAATTAATTTCAATTCCATAAATACACCAAGCACTATTGACCCCTCATATGACCCTTAAAATATGATAAATACATAACCAACATCATCATCCTACCTAACCAAGAAAATATAGTAGGGTCCATGTATGATCACTAAGGCACACTTTGTCATTGAGAACCATGCATACATCTTAACTCATGGACACTCTTGGCCAAATTATGAACATCATTGATAGCACCTCAACATGTGGTGGTTTATTAACCACCCTTGTTGTTTATAAATTAAGTGGTAACTTTGCCTTGCATAAAGTGATGGTTTCACAAGGAGACAAATAACATTTTCAATAATGGTTGCAAACAATTTCTATTCATCTTATGAGTCTTATTGGCTTCTAATTCAAGCTCTCTTTGGTGCCAAAATTATATATATATATATATATATATATATATATATATATATATATATATACATACAGAGGGTATTTTTAATCAATGGAATGTTCATGGTAGATTTTGTTCCTGATAACATGTGTTTTTTGAGTTGGAATGTTAAAAGGAAAGAGTGACTGAGAAAGTTGCAGAGAATGTATGAGTTTTTGGAAATATGGTAATGCAAATTTTTTGCATGAAGGCCTTCAAAATATAGTAAACTCATAAAATTGTTTACTTACATGGTGGGAGGGGAGAACAATTTCCTCATCCACCTGAGTTTTTCTCACATTGGGTTTCTCTAGGTCATATAGTGTGCTCAGCTTATTCTTTGACTTCTCATATGCTTAATTTTTATGTTGAGTATATTATGAATTTAATTTCCAACACTTGTTTAACTCTATTTTAGTGTTGAATGTAGTATATAATAGTCAATTATCAATCATTTGATGAGCTATGAGTATAATATCCTTGTTAGTAAAAATTAGTGTGGAATATCCACCTAGTTTATGGATCATATTGGTATCAGAGCAGGTTAGTGTTGCATGGTGTAAACATATGGCTATTGCAAAAGAATAAATTGCTAATGGAAAAAATGATTTTCTCTTTTTGAAATAAGAGATATACATAATAAAGTGGAATATAAAAGTGGTGCATTCATGGTTAATAGTTCAAATTAAGAGATGTATTATACCGTGTAACCCATAATTAAATAATAGAAATATAACAATGATAACATAATTTTATTGCTTAAAAGAGAGATCACACAACACTAGACCAATCACCAACAATAAATTATTTCACAAAATACAACACCAATGCCCATAGGATTAGAAAGAATAGATTAACAATGTAGTGTTAGTCAAGTGACTCAAATCCAATAACCCCTCTTATATCTACACAAATATTTCTATTTTAGTACTCATTGCAACTGCTCTTGAACTATTTCTTAATCTATAATAAAATGCCTTCTCAAATGAAGAGGATGTGTTTATATAGATACACAATACACCCATTTACATTAATTTCTTTCCAACCCACTAAGGCCACAAATATTAAATGCTCTTGATTCATAAAGATGGACTAAAATTATTAAATACACATAAGTCCCCACAGTCAGTAAATATATGAAATATAACACCAAAAAATGCAATAATTAAATGATTTTAACACATTACTATGCATCATAATTATTAAATAATAAAAACATTCCAAATGTCCATAACACATCATACATTCTATAACATGTCACCAAGGCTCACCGCAAATTCCAAAATTTATTGAACATGTTACATCTCATTGGAAATTAACCATGTGTAGGTTCCAAGAAAATAATATTTTATGAAAAAAAAACTATAAACTTGCACTATAAACTAATTTGATAGATGGGATCAAAATGATGCCAATATTTTCCCTATAAAATCATGACCTATGACGATGCCTATAGCATATTTTTTATATTATAGGCACACTAAGATAACAGGTTGAGATATTTTTTGACATATGGATTTAAAATGATGATAAGAATGTCCTTATAAAGATTGTATTATTTTTTCCATCTCATATAGATCCATAATAGTGCATAACACATAAGCTTTGACTCTTGACAAATGAAGAATTATGACATGTTAGGTAGTCAAACAAAGGATTGTAGGAGAGATTGGGAAAGTTTTTAAAGTTTTGAGTTTTTAATGCCATCATTGGATGTAAATGTTGCACTAAAACAATATTGGTACTTGAAACTACTTAACTAACATAGATCTTATCAAAAAAGAGGAGCCTACTCATTACACAACCAAGCCTTGTGACATCAAAATACAAGATAATTCTTCAAAAAATAAATATATAAAATTTTATTGAAAACCTCACCTAAAGTAACATAATATTAAATTTGTAAATTCACATTTATGGTTTTGTTTGAGTCATAATCATTTTTGATGTTCTATTGAGTTTTTTGGTCCACTAGATATATGCAACTTTTTATATGGTGAAAGTGTAGATACTCAAATATAAATTTTACATGATAGACTAATATTGTACACTTAAAAAATATCACTCTAAGTTATACCCTTCAATTATTGACTTTTCGACTACCTCAAGGCTCACATTCTTCATCTCATTATAGTTTGACCCTAATATTCAGATTACCTAGATCAACTATAGCCCAAAATATTCTTAAACCCTGATATATATTCTTCACTATTAGTTATAGAGCTTCATCAATTCTCTATTCTCTATGACACTAAAGTTTAGATCTAGACACTATCATTGACACTAGTGTCCCAGTTCCAATGCTAGTATTTGTACCTTACAAACACTCAAATTTGAAAATATTTTGATATGTATGGGTCAGAGTATTTGTATTAATTAACCCTTCATGAGATTCAAAAGGTGTTGTATAAATAAAAGTAAAAGACATTGATTATCATCAAGTACTATTCAAACATATGTTTAACACTTATGAAGCAATGACAACCATCAAACTTAGAAATCCTTCCTATTCTTCCTTATTTCAATATCAATCATAGTAGCAGTCTTCATATAGGTGTAAATCATTCAAAAATCATCCCATGAGTATATTTGTCAAGTTTTAAGATAGATCACTACACTCACTCACATATAACATATCACACCATTATGCATGCACAAGACCATAAATAGAGGATAACTACATATGTCAGAGGTCCACATTAGAGTATTGGCTATGTAGGAAACACTCATTGAAAGAGAGGTCTTTGAGGTTATCTCAATTTCACATGAGCCCATTAACCCCTATTCTTACAAGGTGGCATGCCCTAATTGGAGGCTATATGATTTTGATCAAAAAAATGATATTGAGAATATGTGCATATGATTAAAAAAATAATAAAAAAGGTTATAATGAAATCTAATAGGGCAATTAGAACTTATATAAAAGATTTAATATTTCGTACCAGACACTAGTGTAAAAATTAAGACAATACCATCAACACTAGTGTCCATAGGGGGACACAAGTGTCCATACTATAAAAAATAAAATACTCATAATCTAGAGATGGAATACATATTTTAGATAGTCCATTCCCAAACCTACACTACTTAGACCTACCCTCACATCAAAGTATAAGATAAGTAGAATTTATCATTCAAATTACTATTATCAAAACATTGATTGTTGTAATTTCTATATTTAAAATATTCTTAGATTTATTATGTATTATCATAATATCAGTATAATATAAATCCATTTAATTGTCCTTTTTAGAGTAGATTTATTCTTTAGTTCATTAGGTCATTCTTTCCTTTATTCCTTATTTCTAAAAAGGGTTAAAGTTTTGGTGAACCTAACCTCTGAGTCTTCTTATACCAATCCTAGCTTACCCTAGGGTTTTATGATTTCTAAATTTTTAAAATACTTAAAAATCAGATTTGCTTCAAAGTCCAAAGAAGTTCATCATGTTTAATATAGATACATCTATTACTTATTTTCTTTCAAAATATATGATGATACTTATATTTTTCCATCTTCTATACATTACTAAATCACTCAATGATATAATCAAACAGAATCAAAAATTTTATACAAATAAAGAGAGTGATTTAACAAAAGATAAAAATAATTTCACTCTTTATTATTCTTACTATAGTACCATGGAGCGCCTATCTAACTTCAATGTAAGTGCATCGAGTTGATGGACCATTTATTTGACATTTTCATGATATCAGAAAAAATGTGTATACATTATTGACATAATTTGTGTGCATCATGTTTAAGTAGGATCGATCATTACCATGCCTTCAACACATATGAATTATAATGCATACACATTTATAAAATAATTGTTATATAAAAACTATATTTATGTTAGGATTTAGTATTTACATTGAGGTAAATTATTGTGTGTAAGTTATTATATGATTAATACAGTTATTATTGGTTAGTAGGTTAAAAAATATATTGTTGTAAATAATATATTTTGTATATAGGTTAGTGGTTAGTTATTTAAGTCCATGACTATTATTGGGTTATTTATTATTATACCTTCCTATTTAGTAGGAAGTTGGTTTGCTATTACAATGGCTATATAATAGCCATATTATAATGCATACACATTTAAAAAATAATTTTTATATAAAAGATATGTTTCCGTTAGGATTTAGTATTTATATTGAGGTAAATTATTGTGTGTTAGTTATCATATGATTAATATGGTGATTATTAGTTAGCAGGTTAAATGAATATATTGTTGTAAATAATATATTTCATATATAGGTTAGTGGTTAGTTTGTTATACCCATGACTATTACCAGGTTATTTATTATTGTAGCTTCCTATTTAATAGGAAGTAGGTTTGCTATTACAATAGCTATATAATAGACATTGTATTATTTGAATGTAATAATAGAGAATATATTATCAATTAAGTTGATTATCTATGTTATGTGAAGTTAAACTTAATGTTTGAATTTTAGTAAATCTATACCAGTTTCATTATTTGGTATCAGAGCAAGGGGGTCTAATATGAGAGTATGTGAACCAATTTTGAGAAGAAATGGTTTAAAAGAAACATGTAGTCCTATAAGTACAAACTGTTCTATAATAGCTCAATTCTTTTTTTGTATTTTCTCAACATTGTAACTTTGCCATTGGAATCAATACTATTATATTTAATAAACACCTTGTGTTCTATGACATTTATGTGTAGATCATTATGCATGTCAAATTTATCCCCACTTTTGTCTGCTCGCAACTAACCTTGTGCATCTTCTTCCATGCTTGTAGATCTATTTTCATTCATGCATCTATTCTATATAGCTCCATCGTCCATCAATCAAACTATACCTATAAGACAAAAACAATAAGCAATTTTGTTTTTGTATGCAATGCCATGCCATTCAAAATTATCTTCCATGCATATCTTTATACTGTAGACTTGGGTGAGGATTAGTGACATAATAACTTAAAATTATAATCATGGGTTTTTTATTGTTTTAGTTTCTTAGTTTATAAATCTTTGAGTCATTTTTTTTAAATTTTTTTTAGTGTGTTTATGTGATATTCATGTGATGTTAAAATAACCATGTGTGTGTGTGTATGTGTGTTTATAGGGTGTTTTGTCTTTAGTTTGTTTATTACTATATTATAAATCAAAGTTGAGTAGATTAGTAAAGTTTTGTTTTGTTTATAGATGTTATCTAGTCTTTAGTTTCATTAAATTTTATTAACATACGATTTTATAAGTTTATAAGTTTCTTGTAAGTTTATTGACAGTAGTTTGTTTTATGTCATATAGATTTAAGTTTAGTCTAAGAGTTTTCTAATTTAAATTTAAGGTCATTTTATCTCATTTATAAAAAATCAAATCGCCTCATGGACACATTATCATGGTAACTAATGTCCATTTTGTAAAATTTATGTCAAGAATATGGTGGGGAGGAATTATATTCACCAATTTAGCTATTTGAGATGCATGCTAGAGGATGGAGGACATATAAGGTTGGAGGATAAATAACATCCTATTGCAAGCTACTAGAGACATGGCTACATTTTGAGATAGTGGTATACTATGGGCCAAAATGACTATGCCGAGGATTATTACTAGTAGAAGTGGCAACTATCTATACTGTGCGAGATTGAGTGGCAAAAATAATGTGTTGAGGTTAAAAATATGATAATGAGGATTTGATCCTCATTTGTAATTTCATTTTTTCAATTGGGTGGTATGTGAAATAAATAAAGTATTATAACCTTCCCCTATTAAGTTGGATAAGAGGAGAATGTAGATATCATTAAATATGTAAATAGTTATATAGGAGGGCAACTGATGACAAAAATTGTCTGACTAAAAAGATCCTTTGACTTTCATACTTCATTGGAAGATGGTCAGTTGGTGAATATGTTCAAATAGAATCAAAAGTGAGATAAGTTCTTGTATGTAGGTGATCATGTAAAATAAGATATAGACAATAATATGCAGACAACAATATGCAAACCTAAAAATATGCATTAGAAAATGATTTTATTTTCAGTTCACATGATGTAATTTCTCCCCATGTAAAAGCTAAGGGAGGGGGAATGTTAGGATTTAATATTTACATTGAGGTAAATCATTGTGTGTAAGTTAACATATGATTAATACAATTATTATTGGTTAGTAGGTTAAATGAATATATTATTGTAAACAATATATATTTTATATAGGTTAGTGGTTAGTTTTTTATACCCGTGACTATTACTGAGTTATTTCTTATTGTAGCTTCCTATTTAATATGAAGTTGGTTTGATATTACAATGGATATATAATAACCAATGTATTGTTCAAATGTAATAGTAGAGAATATATTATCAATTAAGTTGATTATCTATGTTATGTGAAGTTAAATTTAATGTTTGAATTTTAGTAAATCTATACCAATCTCATTAGTTTTGCTCCTCATTTCATCTCTAATTTTTCTCCTCTTTTCTTTTCCACAATGGAGACCATGTTCATGTTGTGACCTATAATTTCTAAGAGGATAAAAATAAACCACTACACACTAAACTTGCTTGAGTTTACATCAAAAAATCGATAATACCATGATAAAGGAGAGGTTAGTGAATATACTTCCTATAATTTAACATAAAAATTACAAATTATTTTATATTTTCATTATTTTTTATTAAAACAATTTATTTTTATATTTTTGTAGCTCATTTAAGTGTAAGACAAAACCATACTAACCCTCCCAACCCTCCTAACCCTCCTAAACCTACTATTCCTCCTACAATTACACAATGCCACCCAAGTAGTTAGGAGGATGTGGCCATACATATAGTAGAAAATAAAATAAAAATTGAATATATAATTAATATAATGAGGGAACCATGACCTATTGACCATTTTTGGCCCATATACCAAAATTTTTCCCAAGTGTGAAAAGGTGGAAATTCAAGCAAAAGTGACAAGTTTAGACAAATTCAATTTCTTAGAAGGAGAAGTCTTCAGGTTCTCTCTCTCAGAAGTCTTTAGCTTCTCCAAATTATAAGTCCGTAGGATTTTGAAGTTGCAAGACTTTGGGTTTGTGAGGGCACAGTACAAATCGGGTTTCTAGCGGTGCTTGACTTCTAAATGTTTTATAAGTAGAAGTAATTCAGGTTTACGAACCCAAATTACTCATGGATAGTGAATAATAGATTCCCCAAGGTGACTGACTTCAAGATTTCTCTTAAATAAGACTTAATGTTCTTTGATGAAGACAAATTCAAGTTTCCAGAGGAGCACTACTTAAATTTTTTTATAAGTAATCAACAGTCAAAACCCTGAAGCAAGTAGGAAGGCTCAAAAAGCTTGATTTGGTTTGGGCAGTGTATTTCATGTTCTCCAAGGAGCACTACCTAATTACTTCATAAGTTGTGAGTAGTCAGAAACCCAAAATAAGTGAAGGGGCTTGACAAACCTGATTTGGTCTCGAAAAATAGTGCTTCTCAGGTTCTTCAAGGGACAAGTCTTCTCCAAAAGCTAAGGGTCATTTCTGAAAGAAAGTGGTCCCAAAAAAAAAAACTGAATGTCCTTTTCAATTTTATGAAGGGTCTTTAAAAAACTTGAAGGTACACTTCAAATAATTCAAAGGGAATTTTTAAAATGTTGAAGGGCCTTTTTTCAGCAAAAGGGATCTTTTCAACATTTTTGAAGGACCAAACAATTTTGCTGAAGGGCACATACAAAAGATTCGAGGGCCATTTTGATATTTTTGAATGGTTAATTTTACCCAAAATTGGTCCATTTCAAAAATCCTAAGGGGCAAATCAAAATTTTTTAAGGGTACTTTCCCTTTGGGAAAGTTCCCAAGTCCAAAATCTGAAAAAGCAAAGAACCCAAGGAAAATGTTCCAAAGAATTAAACCCGAGAAAATGTTCCCAAGAAAATAATCCTGAGGGATAAGTCATAAATAGTACAAAACCCAAAGATCAAGGAGTTGTGGATGAAAAATCTAAAGCAAGTAATGAGCAATGAGAAGTCTGAAGAAAGTTGCAAAGAAGAAGAAGCCCGAATGAGTAAAATGGAAAGTTTTGAAAGGAAAATTATGGAAAATAGTCCACAAAAAGAAAATGGCCATGGAACATTAAATTCAATTCTCAAAAAATCTAAAGGGCCAATTAGTTAAGGACAAGTGGAACAAGTACATACAACTCACTTCTAGAACATGCAAAGGGTTCCTAGTTTTTAGACTTTTTCATCTTTCTGGGAGATGGACATTCATTGAAATACCACAAAGTATGCTTTGCTTGATTAGGCTTGACCTTGTCAAGTATATTGTAAGAACTACCTCTTGATGTACTAAGATGATTTCTTTGCCTATCTCTTGTCATTGATCAATGCCTTAGTATGTTTATGATTGGTGAATTCGTGAAAGAGATTCTTCCTAGACTATCAGCCTTTTACTTGCCTCTTTAATGTATTTTAAAGTTCTTGCAAGGTTGGATTAGTTTTCTACTTAAACCTCTTCAAGTGTGTTAACTTGATCTCGAGATTGTGTAAGCCATAATTGTCTTATGATTGATCTAGTGTGGGTTCAAACATAGATGAGGGTCCATTTTACTTTGGTGCATCACTTGGTTAGCTTTTTTAGGAGCCCTTATCCCCTTTTTAACCCTTTTCCATATGAATCATTAGTTTAGAATTAGTTTAGGTGAGCATCAAAGAGGAAGCCAACCTTCTTTATAGGTTTAAACTCACCATAAGATACCCACAACCTGAGGTTGTCCCAATGCTTATAGCTAGGAGTGAGAGAGCCTAAGAAATTCTCCCATAAAGGGTATGTTTCTAGCCTATAACAGTTTTGAAATGCCTAATGGGTCTAAGGTCTAAAGTAGTAGAAGGATTTTTTGTGTTGTTCTTCTACATAATAACCTTTGGAGGCATTCAACAAACATCATTGGTGAATTTGAGCATCTATCAGCTGGTTTAAAGCAATCCAAGTGCTTGATCATCATTATCTGGTATGTATAATCAATCATATTTTGATCAAAATGCTCATTATCTACCTCATCATCCTTCATATCAAGTTGTCAATGTTTATGGCTTTGCCTCAAGTGGTTCTCAAGATTCTTATGGGAATCCTTCTTAGTCTTGAAATATCCTTAGTTTTGCTCCAAACCAATCCATTTCAAGTTGGAGGAAAATACTCTTTGGGTATCAAAAGTACATGACGGAACTTAATACATAAAGGGGATATGGTCAAGATATCCCTGACCACATCATTCATGACATAAGAGCTGAATTATATCAAATTGAAGAGAAATGGGTACCTATTGAAAGGGCAAATTGGAACAACCTCTTAGATGAGATGTTGAATGTAAGTGGTTACATCTAAAGCATTGAGGATAAACTGAACAACCTTGAAGAACAATAGGTCTAATTCTATCAACCTTATCTATCTTCATATACACCAACTCAAACCTCATATATATCACCCATTCTTCTCTAAAAGGCCACTCCAAGTGAAACCCCTTAAGTTCCAAGTTCTTTAAGTGTCCCTCAAACCTTCCCTTCTTGGAATTCAATTCAAGAAAGCTTTCAAAGAAAAGAGGAAACTATTATAGATCAGCTTGTCCTTCCTCAAGAACCCTCATGTACATCCCCTCTTGTGTTTCTTATCTTCATAAGGCCCCTAACCAACTTAAAGCTTTTCAAATAAAATATAGATAGGTAGATTAAAGATTTGGAATTGAAGATGAAGAAAGAGGAAAGCATATAAAAATGGGAAGAGGTATCAGTGATGAAGGTCTAAGAGCCAATTTAGAAAAAGAGGATACTCCTAATGCTTTTTTTTCATGGGAGTCAGTCTAGAAAGGATTGAAGAAGGAGGAGGTATTAGTTGAGACAATATAAGAAGTAGTTTTTGAAAAGGAGTTGGTTGTGCCAAATCAAGCAACCATAGTTCAACTCAATGAGCTCATTTTACAAGAGTTTTGAGACTCTCTCTCCTTCTCTCAAGAGCCACCAAAGAGACCATTCAAAGTCCCTAGCTGGAAGGATACTTTCCTAAACTGCGAGCAAGGTGAAATTATTCACCCTCTCACCATCTCCCTATTGAAGGAAGAACCTATTCTACAAGGGTTAGAGGAGGAGCTTGAAATCAAAGTTGATTATGAAGAAGGCAACACAAGTGTCTATGATGAAGAGATCATGATAGGTAACCCACTTTAGTTAAAGGGGGAAGATTTAGTTTTAGACCAATCTTCTTGGCATGGCTTCAATACTAGTAAGCTAGATCTTAAAGAGAACATCCCTTAAGATGATAAGGAAACAGAGCTTGAATGGACTACTAAAAGTCTATTCTACATAGATGAAGAAGAGGATGATTCATTTTAGGATGAATTGGAGCTATAAAAAGGGAAATCATACCTTGAGCAAGACAAAGATGTTCTTTTGGACCTTGAAAGTTTAAATCAATCCTCACTTATAGTTGAGGAACAAGAAGAAATCTTGAGTGAGGTTGATGAGGAAAACATCTTGAGTGCTCAAGAAGTGCAGCTTGAAGAACGACCACCTTGTGTGATGAAGGAGAACCTTGAGGATAAACAAAGTTTTCAATATGAGAAAGTCCTTTAAGGAAACTATGATTTGATTATGCCTAATAAGCATGATGATGAAGAAAAAAAGAGCAAGATCAAGGTAAAATATAACTACTCAATGTTTGTGTTGACAAAGGGATGTTGTATCAAGCACCTTGCTCAGTTGGGAGATGAAAAGGAGAATCTATCATAAGTTGTGCTCGATTCAAAGCACAAATGTGAGCACCAAAAAGAACAAGACCAACTTACATATCCATTCCAGGATGGTGGCATAATCAATCAATTAGGATGGGTAAGCGAGTTTGTTTTTGTTATTTTCCTTGGAGAAGTGTGTCATCAACTTGTTAAAAATCTAGTACTTCTCCATATTTGTTTAGCATCTCTCAAACATGTAAATTATAATGAATTAGTGAGGAAGGTAAATAATTTTGTACAACTAGTCAATGGTTTTGTATAGTTTCCTTTATTTTTGGTTAGATTAGGGTAGGATAGATTTTCATGCTTTCTTCCAAGTGCCTTGTGCACATTCCCTTTTTTGTTGTGTGTTTACTTTCAATAAGTGCATTGGGTACTTTGTTTTATTTTTCCTTGTTGATTCAAGAGGATGTTCCAAAAAGGGTCAACCTTATTGAACCAAAGTAGAGACTCCATGCCCAATGGACTAGATAAAGCAACATCATCTAGGTTCTCAAGCATAGCAGGCATGCTTCCCTATGAGTCACCAAAAATGTTGGCCATTTTAGGCTCACATACCAAAATTTTGCCCAAGTGTGAGAAGGTGTAAATTTAAGCAAAAGTGGCAAGTTTAGATAGCTTCGGGTTCTTGGAAGGAGAAGTCTTCAGGTTCTCTCTCTTAAAAGTCTTCAAGTTATCCAAATTAGAAGTATTTAGGCTTTTGAAGTCACAAGACTTCAGGTGTCTGAGGGGATAGTGCAAATCAGGTTTCTATTAGTGTTTGACTTCTAAATGTTTTATAAGTAGAAGTAATTTGGGTTTATGAACCCAAATTACTCATGGATAGTGCAGATTAGATTCTCCAAGGTGAAAAATTTCAAGCTTTCTCTTAAAAAAGACTTTAGGTTCTCTGATAAAGACAACTTTAGGTTTCTAGAGGAGCACTACTTAAAAAACTTTATAAGTAATCAACAGTCAAAACCTCAAAGAAAGTAGGAAGGCTTAGAAAGCTTGATTTGGTCTGGGTAGTGTATTTTGGGTTCTCTAAGGAGCACTACTTAATTAATTCATAAGTTGTGAGTAGTTAGAAACCCAAAATAATTAAAGGGGCTTAACAAACCTGATTTGGTCTCGAAAAGTTCAAGGGACAAGTATTCTCCAAAAGCCAAGGGTCATTTTTGAAAGAAGGAGGTCCCAACAAAAAACGTGAAGGTCCTTTTCACTTTTCTGAAGGGTCTTTCAAAAACCCAAAGGTAAACTTCAAATAGGCCAAAGGGCATTTTCAAAATGTCAAAGGGCCTTTTTTCAGCAAAAGGGATCTTTTCAATATTTTTGAAGGACTAAAATTTTTTGCTGAAGGGCACATACAAAAGATCTGAGGGCCATTTTGATATTTTTGAAGGGTTATTTTTACCCAAAAGTGGTCCATTTCAAAAAACTCAAGGGGAAAATCAAAAATTCTAAAGGGAACTTTCCCTTCAGGAAAGTTCCCAAGTCTAAAATTTGAAAGAGCAAAGAACCTGAGAAAATGTTATGAAGAATTAGACCCAAGAAAATGTTCTAAGGAAAATAAGCCTGAGGGATAAGTCATGAGTAGTATAAAACCCAAAGATTAAGGAGTTACAGATGAAAACTCTGAAGTAAGTAATGATCAATGAGATTTGAATAAGTTGCAAGGAGTGTGAAGCCCGAATGAGTAAAAATAGAAAGTTTGGAAAGGAAAATTATGGAAAATATTATGTAGAAAGCAAACGATCGTGGAAAATTAAATTTAATGGTTATAAAATCTAAAGGGCCAATCAATCAAGGACAAGTGGCACAAGTACATACATCCCACTTCTAGAACATGTAAAGGGTTCCCAATTTTTAGACTTTTTCATCTTTCTGGGAGATGGACATTCATTGAGATACTACAAAGCATGCTCTGCTTGATTAGGCTCGACCCTGTCAAGTCTATTGTAAGAGATACCTCTTGATGTAATAAGATGATTTATTTGCCTATCTCTTGTCATTGATTAGTGCCTTAGTATGTTTATGCTTGGTGGATTTGTGAAGGAGATTTTTCCTAGTCTATCAGCCTTCTGCTTACCTCTTTAATGTATTTTCAAGATCTTGTAGGTTTGGCTTAGTGTTCTACTTGAACCTCTTCCAGTGTGTTAACTTGATCTTGAGATTGTGTAAGCATAGTTATCTTATTACTAATCTACATTCAAGTATAGATGAGTATTATTTTACTTTGGTGCATCACCTAGTTAGCTTTTTTAGGAGCCCTTATCCCCTTTCTAACCCTTTTCCATATGAATCATTAGTTTAGCATTAGTTTAGGTGATCATCAAAGAGGAAGTTGGCCTTCTTTGGAGGTTTAACCTTACTACATGATACCCACATTCAGAGGTTGTCCCAATGCTTCTAGCTAAGGAGCGAGAGAGCCTAAGAAACTCTCCTACAAAGGGTGTAATTCTAGCCTAAAACACAACCAACACCCATAATTTTTAATTTTTAGATAGATTAGAGGCATTACTAGGATAATTTGACTCAATGATGGGATAAATTGATAGATGGACATATTATAGAGATATATATAGGGCATACTATGTTAAAAAATTATCAGTGCATGCTATGAAGAATAAAAAAATCACAAATGACCAAATTTATGTATTATTCATTGATCCACCAACCAATTCACCACCTCCATTATCATGTAAATGGTTCCTAATCCACTGGTGATAACATAGTTTAATAAGGGATATTTTTTGGAATGGATGTTGGATGGTATTTGATTATTTTCCTTATAACAACTATGAGGTTCCTTTCTATTTTTTGAAGAAATTATATTGTCAGTTTATCCTCAATTAAAGTCCCAATTACTTTGACCTCTCAAAGTTTTAGGGACAAGGAAAAGGCTCTATGCAGGATATACCAAGGGCATGTTGTGTGCCTAATAATTATGCAAGAGTCCCTATCTAAAAGTCACATTATATTGAGATAATCCCCTCTTTAGTGAATGAGGATGTCAATATTAACAATTTGCATGCACCTATTGATAATCTCATCAAATTTCTAACATTGATGCTAACATTATTGATGCTTGAACACATTGTTACAAATATTATGGCATTATATCTACCTGACCTTCATATGAGGATGGCGATGCTTCCAAGGGGTAAGATTATATGGTTATGATAAGTGAATTTTTGACACATGCATTTGGTGTGGAAACATCAAATTCACCTATGTAGGTATCTTATATATTTGACATGTTAAATTTTAGATATATTTGTATTTAAAATATGATAATTAATTTACATAGAAAAGAAAAAAATATAATTGTAAATTTTTATGTTACAGAAGGAGATGGTCATGTCATTTTCACATCCATATTTTGGGGCATCTATTAGTACCTATGTTGTTGTTACTTAGCCAACCTATACGTATAAAAAGGTAATTTTTCATTAATATTATACTTCATATACATATACATTTATTTATATAGACATTATAAACTAGCAATCATATTTTGTTTGTTCAGTTGATGACCACAATGGATAATACTCCATCAATATGGGAAGAAACAAATTTAGGCATTGATGCTATTATTTCATCTAAAAAACCACTCACTGAGGTATGTTAAATTATAATTTTGAATTATAAATATAAATCTATTTTAATAATTTTAATCTATACTTGTGCTATTATTGACATGAATTTATTATCTACTTAGGGTTATTTGATGACATTTGATAGTCCCATTGATATGATTATCATGACACTAACTCATGTTGTTTCTCCCTTTCACACTCATGTGTATGAGGCTCATCCTTCCATTGAACCTGATGAGAATTAGAGTCAAATTGAGCATGACCAAGAGATTGTGGTAAGTGCATGTTTAAATAATTTTTGTCTCATATTAAATTTAACTTTTGAACTTGGTTGCATGTCTAGTATGTAAAGTTTCTAACAATATTTTTATATGAACAGGTTCAAATACAAGAAATCTATGAGTGTATAAGGAATCACAATCAAATATTATAAGAATACAAGGCATCTCATGGATTTCCATCTAAGAGCATGGCATTCGAGGGAGATCTTTATTCGAGAAAGACAAAGAGAGGGAGGCTTTATTATGAGTAGGATATGTCTTACATGATGTATTTTTCATATGCTTGTATGAAAATGTATGCCTTTTGGCATCTGACATTATATTATGTTCACTTTTTTTATGCATTTATGGCTTCTATATGTATGCATGTATGTACATATGGACATATATGTATATATATGTATGTATGTATATGTGTATGTGTGTGTGTGTGTGTGTGTGTGTGTGTGTGTGTGTGTGTGTGTGTGTGTGTGTGTGTGTGTGTGTGTGTAAATACACTCACACACATACATATGTACATATACATACATACATATACATATGCATATACATATACATATACATACATACATCTATATACATATACATACATACATATACATATACATATACATACATACATATCCATACATACATACTCACACACATACACATATACATATATATATATATATATATATATATATATATATATATTTATATACACATACACACACACATATATACATACATACATATACATACACACACACATATACATATACATACACATATACATACACATATACATATATATATATATACATATATATATATATATACATATATATATATATATATATATATATATATATATATATATATATATATATATATATATACATATACATATATACATATGCATATGCATATGAATATACATATACATATATACAC